>OY856409.1:364879057-365479057 GCA_963693085.1 Alisma plantago-aquatica
TCTTTATTAAAAACATGCTTTACATCAGAGTCGTGGAATCCTACAAATATGATTACAAAGTTTAAAAGTAAGTATTGATTCATATCTACTATTCAATAGGGGGACAACTCGCACACGTCTCTTCTAGTCCTTCTTTCTATAGCCTTTCCATGAGTTCCCAGAGAGAATGAAATCACACATGGACCCCAAGAAGGAAAAATTATAGGTCAGCTAGGATGGTACTAAATTTTATTATTGAGTTGTTTGAAAAATAAAGATTTATGAGATAAAATCTAGGTAAGCTTACTTGGTGGAATATGGTAGTAACATAAAGATGGTCTAGTTACCATGCTAGTTTCAAAAAGGTGTAATACTTCAAAGTGGTAACTGATGCAACCATATTTTAGGGCTTCATCTTGTGCCATTTTGTACATTAATCACATCTAAACATAGTAGAATGCAAGTTAAATTCCCCAATATGCATATTATTGTCAAATGCACTTATGGATGTTCTTTGCATAATTTTTAGGTACTTGGACCATGCTTTGGATGGATGAGAGAGAAGGAAGGAGTTCTAGGATTCCTCTACTCATGGAAGGATCCAAAGAATACCCCAAACCTCCCTCAAACTAATGGTCAATGTTTGACATCAAGCAAAGAAGTCCATTGACCATGAAGATTCAAGACATTTTTTCTACTGAAGACCCCAGTACGGCTATGGTGCCAAGGAACGGTCGTGCTGGACAATGTAAAAGTTACAAAGAAAATCCCAAATTTGAAAGTTACAGCAACTCAACCACCACGGTAGTGCTACCCAGCACGGACGTGCCATGAAGCCCCCAAAATGGTTGTGCTTCCCAGCACAATCATGCTAGCTGAAGACAAAATGGGTGTGCTGAAGGGAACGACCTCACCTCCAACTCAACCACCACGACATCCTACCCAGCACGGTCGTTCTACCTAGCCTCCAGTACGGTCATGTTGCTCAGCACGGTCATGCTACCAGCCTCCATTTCACCACCTCAACCTATGATTTTTCTACTTTCTTAGAATGATCATTCCACACCACCACGGTCGTTCCTACCTCTACCCACCACTGCCTTGTTGCTCAGCACGGCCGTGCTACCACCTAAACCCTAGAATTTTCTATACTATTTTTTCAACAATGCCCCTACTAACCCTAGTGCTTCCACCACCACCTATATATACATGGGTGGCGGACACAACATTGGGTTAGCTTTCATTACTCCTCTCCACCTACTCTTAAGCATTCATTGCACTCCCCTTGTATTTATGCTCTCCATCCACCATTTCCACCTCATTTCCACTATAGAAACCTAGTTTTCTTGGTTTTATACAATAACCCCCTTCATTTCCATGCCCATCATCCACCTTGGAGGAGGGAAGTCACCCTATAGCAGCTAGAAGGTGAAGGAGAAGGATCTACTTTGAGCTCCATGGAGTCATATCCCCTTCTTCTGATTTATTTTATCTTTTCTTTGAGCATGTCTAGCTAATCCCCTAGTGGTGGGCTATTTGGGGTTAAAATGTGACTTTGATACCATGTTGGGGGGAAATAATTTGTAATGAACATAATTTCATTTTTTGATGATTGCCTTTGCTTCTATCTCATTTCCCATTATATTGCATGTGATTTGTGCTTTTAACATAGATTGTTTGCTTTGTGATGTTTGATGACACTTAGCTTTTAGGAGAAATTGTAATGTATGTGGAAATCTTAGGAATGGCTCCTAGGTCCAATTAGTGGATCCCTAGCTAGCCCCCTTTGTTCCTACATACATCTCCCTTCTTCTACAAGTATGTGAGATCTAATTATCTAGTGTAAGTGTGATTGGTGAAATTGCCTAGAGCTTCCTAAAGGCTAGATGGAAAGTAACATGAGGTGAAACACCCTCATCTCTACTCCTATTACTACCCTTGGCTCTCAATTTCCCCAATACCACTTACCCTAGAAACCTAGACTTGCTAAGTCTTACTAGATTTACACCTAACCCTAGTTCTCCAACTAGTAGTATAGGGTATATTCTAATAACACTTGCCTTGTTGTTTGGTTTGGTAATCTAGATTGAATTGTGAGATTTTCATGACATGTTGACCTTCCCGCAACTAATATCAATGTGCATTCCCAAACGGCCCACCTATCCAATCCATTTCTTAAAACCTAATTTGTCATCTTAGCTTGTTAATGCTAGTTTAGCTTAATCACCTTTGTTCATTCTAGCTAATTGTTTAGTCTTATTACTTAGGGTTAACCTAGATTCTTGCTTTCTCTAGTGTTTAGCTTAGTTCTTAGTTGCTCATTTCCTTTCTAGAGTAGTGTAGATCATATTTCTCTTATTTAGTTGATTGTTTAATCTAGTCTCTTAGACCTAACTTGCCTAGGATAATCTAGTTTTTGGTAATCTAGTTTTCATATTGCCTTTACTTTCTTTCTTGCTTAGTGTAATCAAACCAAACCCAACTTAAAACCCCTTCAACCCTAATCTCCGCTTTAGTAACATAGCCAACACAAACCTATCTCTAGTGCCCCCTCTATCCCTGTGGATCGACCCCCATTGCTTGCCTCTCATCTATACTATAACATGACCATGTGCACTTGCAGGAGCATGTTTTAGTGTTGTGAGTGAACCTTGTTTGGGGACCTATAAATTCAAAAGATCACACATGCATGGAATATCACACGAGTAACTAGGAACAATAAAGAGATTCTCAAAACTAACATTAAGATGCCCAATTATGCAAAATGAAATGATTTATCCATTGGCATAATCAATCTAAACTTTGTCTTCGCCAGTGTCTAGATTTCTATTATTCTATCCTCTATGAGAGAACATCACTTTCTCTTGTGGGGGTAACCAATACTGAGGGACCTCTAATTGTCCATCATCCACTATGCAAGGTTGGTGGATATGACCCGCTGAATCTAATGAGCCAAAGCTCTTAGCCAATATTTCTAATTTGTGTGTCAATATCAAAATCAACTAATATTTCAATTACTCAACAATGTTCAACATTCAATTTATTCATGGTGACCTTCAAAAATAAGGAAATGCCAATAACAAACAAATTTCACCACCTTTCAAAATTAGGTAGATGAAACTAAAGAGCGAAATAAATGGTTCTTTACAAAATTGAGAATTTAGAACCTTTATATCAAGCAAGAGTCCAATGTTTCATGATCAAGAAGTAAACATCTCCATGAGTTGATGAAGAGAGGTATCTACAATTTGGAACAATATGGTTACTATTTGCTTGGAATCAAGTTTGTTTACTTCTACTAGGATTAGATTTTCTATTTATGATTCATATTCAATATTTTCACATTATATTCTTCTTAGAATTCCTAGACTTATCATGGGGACATATGAATAGTAATATACTTACTATTGCCCATATAGGAAAATATTGTAGTTTTTACGAAGGTATTGAATCATATTTAGTAACACAATGTCATTTATTTGTTCAATTACAGATACATATGTGAATTAATATATATAATTTCCCCCATTTAAGGTCATAAATAACATAATATATTAGTACTCCAATTACTTATGATTACTTTTCCAATTTAGACTTTTCAATAGACATTCTCTATCAACCACATATATACTCATATAGGTATAATATGTCCATGTTACCCATGTATATATCTAATAATACATATACCTTCCAACTTAGGTCTTCTGTTCCATTTCTCAGATATCTTATTATTCCATTGATCATATAAATCAAATGTCTCTATTACAAAACGTTGACTTATTTAACTATTCCTACTCAAGGAATCTAGGGTTTGTTTTGGTAATATGGCAAACTAGTGTTAACAACCTAGTTCTTATTGAGTAATTAACTACCAATATTAATGCACTAGAATGTTCATTCATAAACATGGACAATATGTGAGTGATCGCCTCACATAATTAGTATTATGATATCAATGCTTCATATCTCCAAATGTTATTATTATGTAGTATGTGGGATTATGAACTACCATAGAGTACTAAAATTGCAGACCTATAGTGTTTTATTTATACATATATACTAACTTTTATGGAGTTTTATGTCTAAATCATCTGCATGTATGATATAGTACATTAAAAATTAGTATTATCAGTCCCCTGTTACCAAAATTATCATTTCATTATATTGTTCAAGACCGCTGAAAGTGTATTATAGACTTATAGGTGGTGGTGATTTGGGGAATTTTCATAAATCATAATGACTCCAGTTGGTTCACTATCATTCCTTTGATATGAAAACCACCAAAGTTGTCAGAGTCACTAGTATTGGATTCATGTTAATTTGTTTGTTCTTGATCTCCTTTATGGTCATCAGTAGGTGGGGGAAGGAGGTCTCAATAGGGGCTAGGTTGTGAAGATCATAATGGATTGAATCCACTACAAGTCATCAGTGATGGGAGGTATACAATATCAAGCCAAGATGACGATGAATCCTCATAATCATCCTTCCTATTATGCCACCACTTATGTCTTTTCAATTGAATCCATGACACAGGCCTTCAATGGTGGAGGTTATCTCTGAAACACCTGTTGGGTGAAAGAGTAGAAAAGGGGGTGACTAGACTCTAAAATTGGCTTTGGCGATGACATTATAAGTTTGGAGGGGAGGCACAAGTGATAACACCACTGATTGCATGATGTCAATTCGGTCTGCAACATTGTTGTGGAGTCTATTGGATTGATGTGGAAGAAGTTGGGGAGCATCAAGGAAGAGATCTAGTTGTCTCTCCAGTTGTTGTTGAGGAGTGGTGAAGCTCTGACCAACTCAAATTGTGATGGTGTCGGCTGGAGTTCTCGTTGTAGGTTCTTTTTTATAGATGTGTTAGGTTGTTGGAGGTCATTAGTGTCTTTCTCTCGAGGTTCAAGTCATGTATTATATAAACTACCACGACTCCTAGGGTTTTGGATAAATTCTATGATTAGAGGGAAGCAGGACGGAAGCATAGAAGGTGGGGTGGTCCACATCAAAGTGGGTCATGGCTATTTTTCACTTTTTCAATTAGTGATAGGGAGAACATTCTAGGGTTGAGATATCCCTTTGTCCCACCGGTCCAAAAAGGGAGGGGAGAGCAAACAAAAGGCAAATAAACATTAAATGGAAGATTTATTACGGGAGGAGTAGCATTTCATCACCGGCCAGAGACCAAGTAACATCCTCCATAGATGCAGATAAGAAGACCCTACTGCGTGTAGGATTGGTCAAAACCCTATTTGATTGAAAAAATAATTTTGGATACTAATCTATTAGTGCACTTTAATCACTTTGACTTCAATAATTTATATATCTTAAATGGAAATGCCTCTTTCATCTAGATTTTAACCATGAGTCCAATTTCAATAGGACTAAATCAAAAAAATATGAAAGACTTTATTTATGAATATGAATTAAGTAACTTAGTCACCCTTATTATTAATAGTGTATGTAACAACCTCATCTTTCAGCGTCCCTCAATTAAGGAAGGACCCTAAAGTTGAGAGTCGTTACCTAAAATTCCCAAGATTCAAATTCAATGAATAATAAATAATAGAAAATAATTTCTATTATTTCAAAAATATTGTCTACAAGATAAGTAATGATGCTCCTCTAAAGAGTAAAATGAATTTCCAACATGAGAATTATACATATGAGAAGAAGTATCTAACCAATCCTCCTTTACTTAACTTTAATGTCTTCAGTCCATTTCATTTGATTCATCATGTCTTGATATTTTCATATATATCATTCACCTAAAACAACATGAAACAAAACACGGATCTATATATTGCTATACTATGTACACGGGGTGCAGACAGAAGTGTAAAAGTAATATAACAACATATAATCAATCAATTACTTGTAAATAAGAACTGACAATTTTATTACATATTCTAACCCATACTTGATATGCTATCGTGACCGTAATGGTTGTCCCCTCCACGATCATGTGCATCATCCCTTGATATATGTCATCCTAGGGTTCAGAATACGATCTTACTTTATGTGATACTCATAGTGGAATTATAATTGAATAGAATGTATATAAACATCCAACAGTTTATTTCATTAATCCTCGAGAAATCCTCAACAAATATGACAGTAGATGATTATGATTATTCATAATCGTAATCATGTACTTCAATGTAAAACCATGCAGACCATGCAATCATACTTCATGTACTTTAATCATATGATCCAATCAAGCAAGTTAGGATGGATCCAAGCAATCAACTTTTAATCTGCATGTATCTATATTGCAAAGTGTCACCATCATATTACTCATATTAAACCCTACTCGAGCCTTAATCTATGATTTAGGGTCATCTTGAGTTTGGATAAGGAATAACGGTACAAACACTAATTCCATTGCACTCTGATTCCTTAGAGGTTTAAAGCCATATCATATTTATATGAAATCCTTATTATCAGATCTATCATATTCTTTCAAAATGAACATCTAGATCAGATTATGTGCATTAATATTATAGCAAGTTATGATTTTTGGTTCCAAAATCTTAAACATCATATTTATGCTTCAAACCCTTTAATAGTGAATGTTATTATCCAAATTGTATCAAGGACTTGGATTCTCATCATATTGAACAATATCAGTTTATGCCTCCAAGTAAACATTTTTTTGATATACTCAACATGGTAATTATTAGATCTAGGCCTTCGATGTATATAATCACCACTTAGTTATGCATATGCCCTAATTTTGGATTTAGGGTCAGATCCAGGTCACAATACTATTTTATTTGGATTCCACTTGTCCTTCTGATTAATTTGGTACATAATTTTTCCATATTTGGGTAATCTTATCAATTTCTATGAATTAAACAAAACAAGAATTTATACCTCAAACATGGGTTGATAGAGACCTCTTCCATGGAGACTTAGAAGAAAAGGGATGAGGGGAAAATTACTTTGGTAGATCCTGGATTTCTATGTCATTGTGGCAAGGACCATGTTACATGATACAAGGAGACCATCATGGATGAGGAAGAGCATTACCATGATGAAGGGAGAGAGATTTTCTACTACACTGCTTTAGAAGAATGCACATCAAGGAAGGAGGGGATTGGGGTAGTATGTCTTCTCTTCATACCACTTCTTATACAACACAAGTCTTGGAGATCGATGGGTCTAGTTTCCATAAAGTTTCCTTATGCAATTGGCAAGGCATCATGCTAGAAAGATAATAACTATATTCCTCCCTCATGCTCTTATAATAACAATCTCATATCTTGTACTTTATAGACCCAAAAGTCACATAAAGTAAACCACCCCTCATACCAATATTTTGGAAAAACTCTATTCATACTATTACCTTCCATTGGGAAAAGGAAAACTCATTCATTATTCCCTTATTTAACTGAAACTTGGTTTCAAAGGCAAATCTACATAATTACCAACTATATTATCTTAGCCACAAAATATCTTAGAAATTCATGGATTTTCTTCCATAACCCTATATTTGGATTATATATCTTACAAGTTATCTTGAATATTTTTCATGAGCAAAAAAGTACTTATATCCCTATTTGCTATACCAGGGACCCCCTTGTAAACCTTGATTATGGAAATTAAGTAATTCATATATCTCTCTCATATTTACTCCAACTGGTTCCAAAATAATTTACTTCCTTTATTATCCTAGAATCTCGTACTGAGCCAAGTTTGGTAACAAAGGGATGTTTCTGAATACCCTTTTTCTTCAAGTAAGGGAAACAACATTTAATTATTACAAGAAAGTCCCTCTTCCTTCTCAATTTTCCATAGGCTATTAGGAGCGTCCTTTTGCTATTAAACTTGGAGGAAAAATCATTAATACCTTTCTAAACTTATATCATTTTTTTGGGATTTATTATGATAACTTTCACTGGAAAGAATTCCCCTTCATGTACTTCCTTAAAACAATTACCCACATCATATGCAGGGCGAGGGAGTAGCTCAACATTGCGGTTTGGAAATCCCTAATGAAAGGACTCGGGTTTGACTCTTGGTATTTCTCTCAAGGTGCAACAAAGCCCCATGTTATTAAGCATGTTATGGTGCCCCCAAAGTACATAGTTGGTTTCGGGGTTTGCCATTGCCTAGGTCGGGTCCAACAGTGGCCTTTCCCCGGAGGGGTTCCTCGTCATCAAAAAAATTACCCACATCATATGGAAAGTTGTTTTTATCTCAAATTATATAATTATCTTAGTTTCCACATTATCTAGAAGTGATCCAAAAATCAGATGGAAATATATTTATTTGATGCCTCAAAACTTGTGTTGTCATTCATGGTTAGATAATTACTCCATTAATTATCTAAATTAAAAATTATCTTAGAATATTTTGGAAACTTGTCTATTATTCCATAATTTTATTTTCTAACAGATTGTAAAGCCATTATCCTTTATTTATGCATGAATTCATTTTATTTCTAAAACTTGTTCCACAAGGACCTATTTGAAAAGAAAATACTCTCATGGGCCTCACTTGGGCCATCGGTTGAACCCATGCCACGAATATAAGTTTATTATTACAACAATAATACCATTGGGGAATTTACTTGTCAATTCAAGGCTTGTATTTATATAATTCAAATTCACCAAATTTGAGGATATTACATCACCCCTCCTTAAAAGGAATTTTGTCCCCAAAATTCAAACCTAGTAAGGTTAAGGTGAATGATAACTCATCTTAGTTTCAAACCTTAGGTTAGAAACCCTTCATGGATATATTTATTGACTTATATTGATATGAAAAACCTCATATTGTTAAGGTTGGGACTCAAATTCAATTCCAGGGTCTATCCACAACCCCATCCATTACATGCCATTATTACTTGGTGATTTCTCTTGAGATATCAATTTCACTTAGTGCTTATCTTTTCACCTAGGTTTCCAAACTATCGTTCATTTATTCTCATATATGGTGAGTTAACACCTCATACTCCTAAATTATTCCCTTAAACTCAACTTAGGGCATTTCAATCTCATATATCAATTTTAAGCATAATATGTGTCCACCCAATCTTTCTCACTCATAACAAGACAAAATAAGCATTTGAGTGCAATCCCAAATACAAAGTTCATCCCATTCCAAGAGTAGAGATGATGTGTCCACACATTATCTTAAAATTTTGAACTTTTTTAATCACTCTCAACAATGACTCCAAACGATAATTAATTTTAGATCCCTAAAATTTTATTCTTAAATTTATGCACTCACAGGGAAAGTGCTTTATCAAAATCCTTGAGTTTATGCACTAATCCCTTCTATATTTTATGAACATTATTACATGACCTCTTGTATTTTTTACATCTATATCTCATGTAGAATTAACCTTAGTCATTCCCTCAAGGTCTCTAGGGGTACATGTACCTTCAGAGTGATCCCCTCTTGGGATCATGGACATTTTACACTTATGTAGAGCCTCTCACATTTACCCCTTGGGTCTCATAAACTCATGAAGGTGGCCAATCTCCTGACCCACAGGCCTTAGGAAACATGGGTGTCTATCTCCTGACCCCATGGTCTTATGCACTTAGGTCATGATCACCCCCTAGCATCATAGGTCTGATGTACCATTAATCCTCCCTACTTCACCTTAGGATTGACTTAGGGCAATAACCTACCTAGGGTTTATTGAAATATCACAACTTTAACCAATTTTGAGCACATTAGTTTCTTACATAATTCTTTAACATGGATATCATTCATCTCTTAGGGTACAGATTATTTACTTTATGTCTATGCATCGAGCTCATGGTGACTTTCCCTTCTGAGCTTGGTCTTCAGAGTGGCCTTCCCTTTTGGGCTTGGCTTCTTAGTGTCCTTCCCTCCCAGGCTTGGTCCTCATGGCATCCTTCCCTTCTGGGCTTGGCTTCTCAGTTACCTTCCCTTACGGGCTTGGTCCATATGAAAGCCTTCCCTTCTGGGCTTGGCTTCTCAGTGACCTTCCCTTCTGGGCTTGGTCTTCATGGCGGTCTTCCCTTCGGAGCTTGACCTATTAGTGACCTTCCCTTCAAGGATTGGTCCTCATATTGTTATCCACTTCCTCAGTGACTTCACCTTGTGTCCCTTAGAGATGGCATACTTAGGTTCACGTGATTCTTAATATATGTGCTTTCATGTTTTTCACACTTTAGGTGACAATTCAAGTTACCTCAATTCTTAATCTAATTGGTCAATTTACCCTTATAGGGGAGGTCCTAACCTAGGTTGCGTTCTTGACTCAGGAGGAGGTTAGGCTCTCTAGCCACAACATGACCTGACAGGTTTAGGGTTTTGCCTCCCCCATAGGTCCTTTTCCCATTCGTGGGCTGACCCACCCCAGATCAGGACACTAACCCTAAAATTTGAATTGTGGGATTCATATTTTCATTTTTACATAACCATTGCTTCCTTATGTTTCTTCAAAACCCTTCACATGAATCATGAACGTCTTGCTCCATGTACATGCACGCATGGGATACGGGGTCATCTAAACTCATTTGGACTTTTCTCTTATTCCTTTTTACCCTAATTAGGGTTCATATGGGTAGGGTTACTATATCACCCACAGGACTCCCAATTCCCATGATTAGGGTTTTGGGTTAGGGTTAGGGACTACACCCTGCACCTTAGGGTTTTATGATTCCGTTGACCCACTAAGGGTTTTCCTAAGCCAACCCTATTCCCATCTAGGGTTCACGTTGCAAGGAAAAACTCATATACTATTTTTCTTTATTTTATTATTATATCCACATAACATGTACATTAATTGGAGGAAGATGCCTTAATCCTCCTTCTTCTCATAAACCCTAACTTGTGATGAGGAAGGGAGTATCTTTTAGGGTTTATTAAGAAAGAGGATGACAAATGGATGAAATTATATATGAGAAGACTTAGAGGAAACATTACTTTATACAAAACCCTAGGTTTTGTCTAGGTAGGTACCACATTGGCTAAGGCAGTCCTCGTTACCAACTTAATTGTGCGAGGAAAATATTGCCAGCCCCCAAAAGTGTAATCATTTCTAGACACCATTACCTTCAGGTTATTCCCTAATAATTTTTCTTATATTTCTATGGACTTGGAATTACCAACTATTAAATATTGCTTGAAAATTTTGGGGCTCTGATACCAAATGTAAAAACCTCAGTTTTCAATGTCTCCCAATTAAGGACGGACCACAAAGTTCAGAGCCATTACCTAAAATTCTAAAGATCCAGATTTAACAAATAACAAATGATAGCATGTCTTGTTGGCCGATATGGTAGTGACCATGATGGACGATAGATTCCTCTGATGATGAACTATGTTCTTGTTTCTTCTCTTGGATGATAGGCCTTGGTTTCTTTGTGGACGATAGGGCTTCCTTTTATGAGTTGATGGAGTTGCACGACATGCATAGATGGTGTAACGGCCGATAGCCCTGACAGGCGTTATCCCTCTAGTTGTGACGCGCGATAAGAGTGGGCTGTGACGGGCGTCATGCCTTTGGTTTGGGGTGAGTGTCAGCCGTTAGGCCTGGAAATATGTGGCATGTTTCTAGGAGTGTTTCCCTCTCTCCTCCCTTCTTTCTTTCCTTCTCTTTCATGGACGTTAGGAGTTGGTTGTTAGCCTAGGATATCGGGCGTCAGGAGTGGCTGTGACGGGCGTTGCCCGATGGGATGTGTCGCGCGATACCCCTGACGCGTGCCACTCTTCCTTTGTGACGTTGTGTCGGGCTGGGTGCTGGGTGCAGCGCATCGTTGCTCCCTTCCCATGCCCTAGCCGTGTAAGCTAGCCTTGGTGAGGGTTGAGAGTTATAGTGAGGGTGGTGTGGACCTTTGGTGACGGTCACAAGTCTGACGGATATAGGTGCTTATGCAAACATGACGACAGTGCTGCCTTGATTAGTAATAATAACTATGACAATGTCAATGACATGATAATCATGATAATAGTGTTAATGGTAATAGCAATGTAAAGGATAGCAATGATGTTTGCCTTGCTAGTAGTAGAAGCAACAATATGCTAATGTTGGTAATAATGATGCTAAGAGACAGTTACATTAATAGTTGCTTAAAATGACATAGCAATGAAGATAATAGTAGATGATGATGTTGATAATAGTAATGATGGTAACAAGAGTAGTAGTGACATGCATGATGGAAGTCTTATGCTCATTTGTTAATGGAAATGATCAATGGTAGTAGCATTAATGGTTTCTTAATGAAAAAGGTAATGGTTGATGATAATGGATGGTGACCATTCCAATAATGGTAACAATAGTGTTCACTATGTATACTCAACTTGCCCCCTATATAAAGTGAATACCTTGGTTGTTTGTATAATCCTGAGATAAGGGTAAGCATGTATATGGTCTGATAATGATGTGCTTAATACACTTGATCATCAAATAGTGTAACAATGATAAGTAGATTATCCTGAATGATAGTTCATGACAGTGAGCATATTTCTTATGTTGAAACTATGGTTATTGTGTATCCTAACCATGCAGGTGATGTGTAGCCATGAAAGGGCTATGTGACATATGTGATGAGTAACATTACTTTGATAGTCATTCTATGAGGCTATATGTATTATGTGTTTGTCCCATAATGATAATGTAAGCCTTGGAAAGGCAGTGACATGATGAGGGATTGGGATCCTATGGTATGTGATGATCCTTGAGATGGATCTGGATGGTTGGCAAGAGGCCAAGTGGTAACATGTGATGCTGGATCTTTGTGATGGATCAGGATGATGTGGTTTTCATAATAATATAATGTTCTTTGCTTTCTGTTATATCTTGCATGTTCTATAACTTGGTTGAATCATGCAATCCATCTAAAAGATACTAATTAATCACAGTGATATATATCATGTAGTTTTCCCTGGCCATAGATCCATCATCGTCAGGACTTGGTGATGGTGAAACAGGTTCTCCTACTGGTTAACCTGGAAGCGCATATTTTTGAATATGTTTAGGTTGCTCCTAGCCTGAAAATGAGGAGGTAAGAGTGTAACTCTGGTTGCAGACTCAGATACGTGTAAAAGAGCATGGTGAACAGGCCCATGGCTCAAGATATGTGATGTGAAGAGCATGAATGCGTTCATGGCTCAGAGCACGGTGAATAGGCCCGTGGCTCAGTTTTACTAGCGCTGAGACCTGTACTAAGGCGGGCTAGAGTGAGGGTAGCCTATGGAGCTGACCCTATGGCTTAGACCACTACAGCATGTGACTAAGGTCATGCTTGTGTTGTGCTCGTGTACTGATCACAAGGAGGGAGGTCATGGAGTCCGGCTCTTCCATTGACCTTGTATGGCACTAGCTTGGGTTTCGTAACCAAAGGTTGGATTTGAACGGTACGGTTCAAATCCCCAGGGCATAATAATACGTAACACAGCCGTTTAGTATTTACTGCTTAAGATAAACACGTAACATTGGTTGAGGCCTTGTTTGTATAATATCTTTGTTATGTCTTGCAGGTTATGTGATAATATGTCTTATCTTGATAAGCAGGTTATGTGACATTACATCTTGTTCTGATAATCAGGTTACATAGGGATACATATTATCTTGCTAATCATATTCCTTGAGATATATCTGGTTATATGCTTTTGTATAGCGGGTAAGCTTGTCGGTAAGAATAATATGTTTTATATAGACTGCTCTTGTTATATCTGTTTCTAGTTATCTGTTGTTATAGCTTAATCTTGTTGAGGTTCTGTAGTTGCGGTGGGGAGTTATGTTTCCCGCTGGGACAATTGTTCAATTGTCTCACTCCGCTGGTTTTTAGGTGGTCGAAGTAGATGTGGTCGTGGTCGTGGTGTTGCGGCTGAGCATCTTGAAGAGCAGTAGAAGGCAAGCGATGGATATGTTGTTGTTTTGGATGTTTTGTAGTAGAGTCTAGAGTCATCCCTGTACTCTCAGGTCCTTAGCAGTGTTTTGACGATGTTTCACGATGAATGATCGAAGATGTTTGTATATCCTATTGTTGTCTGGATGCGGGCCACGATGTACATGAACAGGTGATGAACCCATGTGATGGATGGATAGCTGTTTCAGTAAGCTGTGAACACGTATCAGATCTCGTGTATGTATATATGACATGTTTCTGTGCAGGATGAGGACTGAAAAGTAATAGTTTCACAGTTTAGCAGTTTTCCGCAATCGGTTTTAATTGACCCGTGTTTTCATAATCTGTGGTTATGGTGATTTCCGCACGTTTTCGTGTAACACCTCATTATCTGTATAATAATGGGATGTGTTGCCACAAGTTTTGGTATCAGAGCCTTAGGTTCGCTGAGTCTACAGGGATTTAGGACTAGTTTGAGTTGTTCTTATGAGTGTCCAGGTTTTCTTACAATATCTTCTGCCCTCAGCGGAAGAAAAGTCAAGATGTCTGGAAACCATGAAGAACACTCTGCTGAGTACAGTGATGTTGCATCGGTTGATGGAGCAGATGGAAAGGCACATGAATATCGGGTGCCTGAGGTTCCCCAATTTAACCCAGCCATACTTGAACATCCTGCTTACCAACAGCTTATGGGGCAGTTAATGGCTATGATGAATCTCATGGTTGAGAGATTACCAATGCCTCCTCCGCGAGCACAGGTTCCCCATGGAGAAGCATCGGGTATTGGGAAGACCTTCGAGCGGCTTCGCCGAGTTGGAGCTTCGGATTATGCTGGAACGGCTGATCCAGCGGATGCAGATCTGTGGCTGACAAGTCTCGAGAAGGCTTTCCGGATCCTCAACATCCCCGAAGCAGACAAGGTAAAGCATGTTGTCTACCTTCTGAAAGGTAGTGCTGGTCACTGGTGGACCATCAAAGAAGAGAAGCGGCCTGGTGAGGTGATCTGTTGGGAAGTGTTCCAACGTGAGTTTGTCACCAGATACTTTCCGAAGACGTATCTGGATGAGAAGGTGAGTCAGTTCGAGAATCTGAGGCAAGGAACGATGAATATTACCGAGTATGAAGCCAAGTTTATGGATCTGTTCAGGTTCTGTCCTCACATGGCGGCAACAGACGAGGAACGGATCAGACGTTTCGAGAAGGGTTTGAGTGCTGAGTTGAAGACCCCGGTGTCTGCGTTGGAGAACCGAGAGCAGTTTGCTACATTCGTTGAATCTATTCGACGGATCGAGAGGACAGTACGGGAGAAAAGAGAGTTTATGTCTCTTAAAAGACCTGCTCAGTTTCAAGGACGGGGGTTTGGTGGCTTTAAGAAGCCCAGGTTTTCAGCACTGTCAGTGATGAGAAGTTAGGGTGTACCATCTCAGTGGTCTCCGAGTAAGGGGAGAGATTATGTCTCTTCGCCATCTAAGGCGCACAGTTCAGCTTTTGTGGCCGTGACAGGGCCAGCTAGGCCACGGTTTGAAGATAGGGCATGCTATCTCTGTGGACAGACTGGGCATCTCAAGTCGCATTGCCTGAATAGAGACATTGAAGTGACGCAGCAGCCGAGGCAGAGTTTTCAGAGGTCAAAAAGACCACAGCCCAGTGGTAGCAGAGGTCGAGGACGCGGTCAAGCATCTTAGGCTGGATCGTCTGCTCAAGGAAGCAGAGGTCATGGACAGCAAGCAACGGCTCGATTCTATGCCATGAGTCAGCCAGAGGTGATAGTCAACCCGTGAGTGGTGACAGGTCAGATGGAGTTATTTCATTCTGATATGTCTTCTTCTTGCTTTATATCTGTTCTGGTTGACCTGGGTGCTACACACTCTTTTATCGCCTATAGTATGCTTGAAAACTGTCGTTTACCTGTTAGTTGTAAGAAGGATAGCTTGTTGTTAGAAACCCCTCTTGATGGTTCTTCTTTGCTTGGAGAAGAGTGTCCATCTTGTGTTTTGTCTTTTTCGGGACATCGTATCCAAGTGGATCTTATACCACTTGATATACATGGTTTCGATGTTATCCTTGGGATGGATACCTTGGAGAGGTATAAGGTTGTCTTGGACTGTGGTTCCAAGAAGGCAGTGTTTGATGTTGCTGGAGAGAAGTGGATCTTCCAGGGAGATAGGAAGATTCTTCCGACGTGTTTGGTATCATCTATGGTGGCAGATAAGTTGTTACAACAAGGATGTGAGGCGTTCTTAGCTCACTTGGTGGATACCGTAGTGGTTACCAAGGCCAAAGGTCCTAGTCTTGAGAAGGTGTCCGTGGTTCGAGAGTTTGCAGACGTGTTTCCTGAGGAGTTTCCTGGTGTTCCACCACCCCGAGAGATTGATTTCGAGATCAATCTGGTTCGTGGAACGCAGCCAGTTGCACAGTCAGCGTATAGGATGGCTCCAGCAGAGATGGCAGAGCTGAAGAAGCAGTTGCAAGAATTGTTGGATAAAGGTTTTATCCGACCAAGTACGTCGTCGTGGGGTGCTCCTGTGTTGTTCGTTAAGAAGAAGGATGGCTCGATGCGGTTGTGTATAGATTACCGGCAGTTGAACAAGGTCACGATCAAGAATAAGTACTCTTTGCCGAGGATAGATGATCTATTTGATCAGTTTCATGGTGCTACGGTGTTTTCAAAGATCTATCTACGGTCTGGATATCATCAGTTGAGGATAAAGGCAGATGACATACCAAAGTCAGCTTTCAGGACGAGGTATGGTCATTTCGAGTTTGTGGTTATGTCGTTTGGGTTAACCAATGCACCTGCTGCTTTCATGGACCTGATGAACAGGGTGTTCTGTCCGTTCTTAGATCAGTTTGTTGTAGTCTTTATAGATGACATCTTGATCTATAGTCGGGACAGGCTAGAGTATGAGAAACATCTTCGTCAAGCGTTGACTCTTCTTCGTCAACATCAGTTGTATGCCAAGTTCAGTAAGTGTGAGTTCTGGTTGGATGAAGTGACTTTCTTGGGTCATGTGATATCTACTGAAGGCGTCAAAGTGGATCCAAAGAAGGTGGAATCCGTTGCGGATTGGGAACAACTGAAGACACCGAAAGAAGTTCATAGTTTCCTTGGTTTGGCTGGATACTACCGGAGGTTTATCAAGGACTTCAGTGTGATCGCGTTGCCAATGACGAGGTTGACTAGGAAGGATGTACCTTTTGTTTGGGATGATCGATGTCAGCAAGATTTCCAGAGTTTGAAGGAGAAGCTGACCAGTGCTCCAGTGTTGATCTTGCCAGAGCCTGGGAAAGGCTATGTTGTTTTTTGTGATGCTTCTAAGAAAGGTTTAGGTTGTGTATTGATGCAGGAAGATCATGTCGTTTCTTTTGCCTCGCGACAGCTCAAGAAGCATGAGGAGAACTATCTGACTCATGACTTGGAGTTGGCAGCAGTGGTTCATGCGTTAAATATTTGGAGACACTATCTGTATGGGGAAGTGTGTCAGATCTTTACGGATCATAAGAATCTGAAGTACATCTTTACGCAGCAAGAGTTGAACATGCGATAGCGACGATGGATGGAGTTGATCAATGATTACGACTGCACTATCGAGTATCATCCTGGTAAGCCGAACGTGGTAGCTGATGCGCTTAGTAGAAAGTCTTCTTCTCTTTCTCCAAAAAAGGCACAGTTGAGTTCTCTGGTATGCCATAGGTGAGATATGTTTGTTTCTCTGCGACAGATGAATGTGCAGATGGAAGTTGATTTGTTGTCTGGTCTTTTCGCACAGATGCAAGTTAAGCCTACGTTGAGACAACAGATCAAGGATGCACAGTAGACAGATAATGCGGTACAGATGATCAGATCAGAGTTCGGCAGCGACAAGCGTGATGGGTTTCATGAGTCTGAGGATGGACTAGTTTGCTATCGTGATAGGATGGTGGTTCCAGATGCTAATGATCTGAGGAAATTGGTGCTTGAGGAAGCACATACTTCGATGTATGCGATGCATCCAGGTGTCACCAAGATGTATCATAGTCTGAAGGACTTGTTTTGGTGGCCCGGTTTGAAAAGAGATGTAGTCGAGTTCGTGGCGAGATGTGCGGTGTGTCAGCAAGTGAAGTCTAAGCATCAGAAGCCGGCAGGTACGCTGCAACCTTTATCGATACCGCAGTGGAAATGGGATCACATAACCATGGATTTCGTAGTTGGTCTACCCCGGACAACTAGGAATCATGATTCCATTTGGGTGGTAGTGGACAGATTGACTAAGTCTGCCCATTTCCTACCAGTGAAGACGACGTATACAGCTGAGAAACTAGCTCGAGTATATGTGGATGAGATAGTATGTTTGCATGGTGTGCCAGCAATGATAGTTTCTGAAAGAGGTCCTCAGTTTACGATTCGTTTTTGGGAACAGTTGCACAGAGTGTTGGGAACGCAGTTAAGGTTCAATACAGCTTTTCACCCGTAGACAGATGGACAGTCTGAAAGGACTATACAGATTTTGGAGGATCTTCTTCGAGCTTGTGTCTTGTAGTTTCTAGGCAACTGGGATGTACATTTGAGTTTGATAGAGTTTGCTTACAATAACAGTTATCAGCGGAGCATTAACATTTCTCCTTATGAAGCTTTGTATGGAAGGAAGTGCAGATCTCCTTTATGTTGGTACGAGTCTAGTGAGTATCAGCTTTTGGGTCCTGAGTTGGTACAGTAAACAACAAAAAAGATCAAGGTGATACAACAACAGTTGAAAGTGGCACAGGACAGGCAGAAGTCTTATGCAGACAATCGCCGACGACCTTTAGAGTTCCAGGTGGGAGACAAAGTGTATCTTAAAGTCTCGCCGTGGAAGGGTGTGCTAAGGTTTGGTCGGAAGGGTAAGTTAGCTCCCAGGTATATGGGGCCTTACTCAGTCAGAGAACGTGTTGGCAAGGTAGCTTACGAGTTAGAGTTACCTCCAGAGTTGCACAGGTTGCATCCAGTGTTTCATGTCAGTATGCTGAAGAAAAGTCATCTGGATTCAGGTACAGTGATACAGCCAGTTGAGGTTGAGCTTGATGCAGATATGACTTACGAGGAAGGTCATGTGGTGATCCTTGATAGAAGGATCAAGAAGTTGAAGAGGAAGGACCTGGCTCTTGTGAAGGTTCTTTGGTAGCGTCATGGCGTTGAGGAAGCCACGTGGGAGCTTGAGGAAGAGATGAGGAGGAAGTATCCCTCACTTTTCTCTTCGGATTTCGGGGACAAAATCCCTTAAAGGGGGTTAGCTTGTAAGGACCCTGACCTGCGTTTAGGGTTTACCCTATTTGTTTTGCTTAACCTTGGTGGTTTGATGCTTGCTAATCACCCTTGAGTGGTGATTAGGGTTTTTGTTGTGCTTTGTTGAGAGTCCGAGGGGCTACTTGCAAATAACCCAAGTCTAGGGTTTTGTGTGCAAGTTTGTCATCTTGTGGGATGTTTTCCCCTCTTTGCTTCCGCTAGGGTTGAGAGGAAGGCTTGGGCTTGTTGTTTGAGTTCTTTAGGCCCGAGTTGAGCTTGTTTGGGCCTTGAGATGTGTTGTTTGGGCTTGCTTGAGCCTTGTGTCGGCCAAGGCTTGTCTTGTGTCGTATAAGGTGAGTGTGTGTCGTCCAAGGAAGCTCTGTGTCGTCCAACACCATGGTGTGTCGCCCAGTAGCTTGGTTGTGTCACCCAGCAGGAGCTAATGCTTGTGTCGCCCATGTTGGTTGACCTTGGTTGGTGGACACTTGGTGCATATCTTGGACAAGTGTCCCATGCCTTGCTAGTGTGTTGGCTTGAACCCTAGGACAAGTGTCCCTTGGGTGCATGACACTTAGCATGGATCTACCTTGGTTTCTCCTCCCCTTCTTTCTATATAAGTAGCTCTCCTCCTTGCCTTGGTCTCCTTTGATCTTTTGGTCTCTCCTCCACCTTGAGTGCACGATATCCCTCTCCATCTTGCTTGTGTTGGCCGATACACTCCCTTGGAGTTGAAGTGGTGTCCGATACACCTTCCTAGAGGAGCCTGGTGGACGATAGCTTTGGACCTTGGAGTGCCTTGGAGCTTGGAGCTCAAGGCGAGTTGCATAATTTCTAACCCTAACTCCTTTACCTCTAGCAAAAACCTTGTTACATGTTAATAGTTAGTTTAGTTCTTTGTTTAGTATCTTGCTTGTGTTCCTTTGGTGGCCTATATGCCTTTAGGGTTTAGGGTTTCTAGTGATCTAGGGTTTGGGTTCCCTTGAGTTGGAGGTTGATGGTGACCATGTGTTGGGTGATATCCCTTCTTGGTTGGGTGAGTTGGGCGATATCTTTGAGTTGGACGATATGTGTACCTTGGTGGACGATAGGTTGTGTCCTTGAGGGTGGCCGATACCCTGCCCATGTGTTGGGCGATAGGGTGAGCATGTCTTGTTGGCCGATATGGTAGTGACCATGATGGACGATAGATTCCTCTGATAATGAACTATGTTCTTGTTTCTTCTCTTGGACGACAGGCCTTGGTTTCTTTGCGGAGGACAGGGCTTCCTTTGATGAGTTGATGGAGTTGTACGACATGCATATATGGTGTAACGGCCGATAGCCATGACGGGCGTTATCCCTCTAGTTGTGACGCGCGTTAAGAGTGGGCTGTGACGGGCGTCATGCCTTTGGTTTGGGGTGAGTGTCGGCCGTTAGGCCTGGAAAGATGTGGCATGTTTTTAGGAGTGTTTCCCTCTCTCCTCCCTTTTTTCTTTCCTTCTCTTTCCTGGACGTTAGGAGCTGGTTGTTAGCCTAGGATATTGGGCGTCAGGAGTGGCTGTGACGGGCGTTGCCCGATGGGATGTGTCGCGCGATACCCCTGACGCGCGCTACTCTTCCTTTGTGACGATGTGTCAGGCTGGGTTCTGGGTGCAGCGCATCGTTGTTGCCTTCCCATGCCCTAGCCGTGTAAGCTAGCCTTGGTGAGGGTTGAGAGTTATAGTGAGGGTGGTGTGGACCTTTGGTGACGGTCACAAGTCTGACGGATATAGGTGCTTATGCAAACATGACGACAGTGCTGCCTTGATTAGTAAAAATAACTATGACAATGTCAATGACATGATAATCATGATAATAGTGTTAATGGTAATAGAAATGTAAAGGATAGCAATGATGTTTGCCTTGCTAGTAGTAGAAGCAACAATATGCTAATGTTGGTAATAATGATGCTAAGAGACAGTTACATTAATAGTTGCTTAAAATGACATAGCAATGAAGATAATAGTGGATGATGATGCTGATAATAGTAATGATGGTAACAAGAGTAGTAGTGACATGCATGATGGAAGTCTTATGCTCATTTGTTAATGGCAATGATCAATGGTAGTAGCATTAATGGTTTCTTAATGAAAAAGTTAATGGTTGATGATAATGGATGGTGACCATTCCAATAATGGTAACAATAGTGTTCACTCTGTATACTCAACATGCCCCCTATATAAAGTGAATACCTTGGTTGTTTATATAATCCTGAGATAAGGGTAAGCATGTATATGGTCTGATAATGATGTGCTTAATACACTTGATCATCAAATAGTGTAACAATGATAAGTAGATTATCCTGAATGATAGTTCATGATAGTGAGCATATTTCTTATGTTGAAACTATGGTTATTGTGTATCCTAACCATGCAGGTGATGTGTAGCCATGAAAGGGCTATGTGACATATGTGATGAGTAACATTACTTTGATAATCATTCTATGAGGCTATATGTATTATGTGTTTGTCCCATAATGATAATGTAAGCCTTGGAAAGGCAGTGACATGATGAGGGATTGGGATCCTATGGTATGTGATGATCCTTGAGATGGATCTGGATGGTTGGCAAGAGGCCAAGTGGTAACATGTGATGCTGGATCTTTGTGATGGATCAGGATGATGTGGTTTTCATAATAATATAATGTTATTTGCTTTCTGTTATATCTTGCATGTTCTATAACTTGGTTGAATCTTGCAATCCATCTAAAAGATACTAATTAATCACAGTGAGATATATCATGTAGTTTGCCCTGGCCATAGATCCATCATCGTCAGGACTTGGTGATGGTGAAACAGGTTCTCCTACGAGTTAACCTGGAAGCGCATATTGTTGAATATGTGTAGGTTGCTCCTATCCTGAAAATGAGGAGGTAAGAGTGTAACTCCGGTTGCAGACTCAGATACGTGTAAAAGAGCATGGTGAACAGGCCCATGGCTCAAGATATGTGATGTGAAGAGCATGAATGCATTCATGGCTCAGAGCACGGTGAACAGGCATGTGGCTCAGTTTTACTAGCGCCGAGACATGTACCAAGGCGGGCTAGAGTGAGGGTAGCCTATGGAGCTGACTCTGTGGCTTAGACCACTACAGCATGTGACTAAGGTCATGCTTGTGTTGTGCTCGTGTACTGATCGCGAGGTGGGAGGTCGTGGAGTCTGTCTCTTCCATTGACCTTGTATGGCACCGGCTTGGGTTTCATAACTGAAGGTTGGATTTGAACGGTACGGTTCAAATCCCCAGGGCATAATAATACGTAACACAGCCGTTTAGTATTTACTGCTTAAGATAAACACGTAACATTGGTTGAGGCCTTGTTTGTGTAATATCTTTGTTATGTCTTGCAGGTTATGTGACAATATGTCTTATCTTGATAAGCAGGTTATGTGACATTACATCTTGTTCTGATAATCAGGTTACATAGGGATACATATTATCTTGCTAATCATATTCCTTGAGATATATCTGGTTATATGCTTTTGTATAGCGGGTAAGCTTGTCGGTAAGAATAATCTGTTTTATATAGACTGCTCTTGTTATATCTGTTTCTAGTTATCTGCTGTTATAGCTTAATCTTACTGAGGTTCTGTAGTTGCGGTGGGGAGTTATGTTTCCCGCTGGGACAATTGTTCAATTGTCTCACTCCGCTGGTTTTCAGGTGGTCAAAGTAGACGTGGTCATGGTCATGGTGTTGCGGATGAGCAGCTTGAAGAGCAGTAGAAGGCAAGCGATGGATATGTTGTTGTTTTGGATGTTTTGTAGTAGAGTCTAGAGTCATCCATGTACTCTCAGGTCCTTGGCAGTGTTTTGACGATGTTTCACGATGAATGATCAAAGATGTTTGTATATCCTGTTGTTGTCCGGATGCGGGCCACGATGTACATGAACAGGTGATGAACCCATGTGATGGATGGACAGCTGTTTCAGTAAGCTGTGAACACGTATCAGATCTCGTGTATGTATATATGACATGTTTCTGTGCAGGATGAGGACTGAAAAGTAATAGTTTCACAGTTTAGCAGTTTTCCGCAATCGGTTTTAATTGACCCGTGTTTTCATAATTTGTGGTTATGGTGATTTCCGCACATTTTTGCGTAACACCTCGTTATCTGTATAATAATGGGATGTGCTGCCACATCCATCTTCTTTTCATACCACTTTTATATAGAACAATGGTTGGAGACTAATGGGTCTAATCTCCATAAAGTTTCCTTATGCAATGGTCAGGCATCATGCTAAAAAAGTAATAACTATAGTCCTCCTTAATGTCCTTATAATAACAATCTCATATTTTTTACTTTATAGACCCAAAAGTCACTTAAAGGAAACCACCCCTCATACCATTATTTTGGAAAAGCTCTAATCATACTATTATAATCCATTGGAAAAGTAAAATCCTACATTATTCCCTTATATAAACAAAACTTAGTTTCAAAAATAAATTCACATAATTACCAACGAAATTATCTTGGCCATGAAATATTTTTGAAATTATTGGATTTGTTTCCATAATCCTATATTTGGATTATCTGTCTCATAAATGATCTTGAGTATTTTTTTATTAGCACAAAAATACTTATGTCCCTATTTGGTATCCCAGGGTCCTCTATGTAAACATTGATTGTGAAAATTAAGAAATTCATATGTCTCTCTCATCTTTACTTCAATTGGTCCAAAAATTAGATACTTCCTTTAGTATCCTAGAATCTCATATTGAGCCAAGTTTGGTAACAGAGAGATGTTTCGAGATACCCTTTTCTCTTTCTTCAAACAAGGGAAACAACATTTAATTATTACAAGCAAGTCCCTCTTCCTTCTCAATTTTCCATATGCTACTAGGAGCGTCCTTTTGCAATGTAACTTGTATGGAAACTCATGAATATCTTTCTACACTTATATCTATTTTTTGGGATTTATTAGGATAACTTTTATAAGCAAAACTAGACCTTTATGTATTTCCTTAAAACAATTACCCACATCATATGGAAAGTCCTTTTATCTCAAATTCTATAATTATCTTAGTTTCCACATTAAATTTAAGTGTTCTGAAAATCAGATCGAAATATCTTTATTTGATGCCTCAAAACTTATGTTGCCATTCATGGCTAGTAATTACTCCATTAATTATCTAAATTACAAATTATCTTAGAATTTTTTTGGGAACTTGTCTATTATTCCATAATTCTCTTTTAATACAAACCATAAAGCCATTATCATTTATTTATGCATGAATTCCTTTTATTAGTTAAACTTGTTCCATAAGGACCTATTTGCAAAGCAAATAGTCTCATGGCCTCACTTGCGCCATGGGTTGAACCCTTGCCACAAAGATAACTTTATTATTCCATCGATAATACCATTGGGTAATTTTCTTGTCAATTATAGACTTATATTTATATAATTAAAATTCACCAAATATGATGATATTATAGTATATCTTATAACATAACTAACACTTTCCTTTAATTCCAAGCCATTAGTATGGAAATCAAGAGTACTCCATGAATTGAGTCTAAAATCATGTATCTATGAGTTAATGGTTCAAATTTGGTATCAAAATGATTACGGAGCCAATTGAGGGAGTAATTTGTAAATATTTCTCAATAAAAAGGAGGAAAACTTGTATTAAGGAACATGAATATAAACCAAAATGAGCACATAGTATAAGGAAGGAAGCTATGGATTGTAATTGAACTATTATTTAGGGGAATTTGTGAATTATAGATCTAATAGACTATGTACCTAAAATCTAGCATGTCACAACTCTCCACCCCTTAAAGAGGATTTTGTCCCTAAAATCGATACATTCATGGTCTAGCCAGGTACTACTCTCCACCCCTTAACGGATTCAACTAGAGATCTAAATAGTCTTGTTAACTACAATGCAGGTGCCTTCAACAACTCTAGGTTTCTCCTCTAGGGTTTTCTCATACCTCCCTGATTGTGACTTATCTTAAGAAATATTTGATAAAGTTCCATAAATAATTTCTTTTTACATATAGTATTATTAATTAAATAAATTGTCGATGAAAAATGTTTCAATGCAATACTAAAAATGGCCAAGATCAATGTGAGGACTATGTCACAATCACCTCTTATAAACTTTTGATTACTGCTCCACTATGTTAACTACTTGACTCAATTATGAATATAGGATTTATATGGTACCTGAAGGGTCACTAGTGTACCTTCAATTATGGAATAAAGGATAAGAAAATTGTTTCCTACCAAAAGGAGTTTTACAAATTCAACTTGAGGTTTGACATTTCACCAATCACTTTCCAACTACTAAAAGCAATCATTTTGTTAAATTATTAATTTGCATGGATGACTTTGTCCAGGGTTTATGATTTTTTGAAGTAGTAGAAATTTCTTTAGCCACATTGATATGTAAAGTGAAGAAAACCCACCACCACCTAAGTTGGATGGGAGTAATTATGCCAGAACCTTCACTTGACATCCTTCCTTAGACACCTCAATTTGTTCCACTTACTTGGTGATGTTATTAAATGGTGTATTTTTAACTAAGTTTCTATTTTTTTCTTGAGTAAATAGGACTACAAAACTAGGATTTTTTGGGGATTACTTGACCAATTTCTAGGTGTACTAGTTATCTAACCCTGACTACCATATTGTAAAGACTCAATCTTTATGATAAATATTTACGATGTTGTATGAAAAATATAAATAAATATTTATTACAAACATGCTTTACATCAAAGTCGCAAAATATTACAAATATGATTGTAGTGTTTAAGAATAGGTATTGATTCCTATCTACTCTTCAACATGGGACAGATTTTGCATGTCTCTTCTAGTCGTTCTTTGTATAACATGTCCTTGAGTTCCCAGATGAAATGAAACCACACATGGACCCCAAGAAGGTAAAAATATAGGTTCACTAGGCTGGTACTAAATTCAATTATTGAACTATTTAAAAAATAAAGATTTATGAGAACAAATCTAGGTAAACTTGCATGGTGGACTATGGTAATAACAAAAAAATGGTCTACTTACCATGCTAGTTTCAAAAAGGTACAATAATTCAAAGTCGTAACTAGAAAAAATAAAGAGATTCTCAAAACTAATATCAAGATATTTTAATATGAAAAATGAAGTGATTAATCCATTGGCACAATCAATCTAATATTTTGTCTTCACCAATGGCTAGATGCCTAGTGTTCTCCCCTCTATGAGGGAACAACACTCGCATGTGGGGGTAACCAGTAATAGGGGACCTCTAATTTCCCATCGTCCATTGTGTAGGGTTGAGGGATATGACTTGCCAAATCTAGTGAGCCAAAGATCTTGGCCAATATTTCAAATTTTTGTGGCAATATCAAAACCAACCAATATCTCATTTATTTAACAATGTTTAACATTTAGTTTAGTGGTGGTGACCTTCAAAAGAAGGAAAGCCTGGTAACAAAATGAGTTCACCGCCATTGCAAAATTATGTAGATGAAACTCAAGAGGGAAATAAAGAGTTCAATAATAGAATCAAGAATTTATTTCCTTTATATCAAGAAAGAGTCCAATGTTTTCATGATAAAAATTCAAACATCTCAACAAGTTGATGGATCAAGGTATCTACAATTTGGAACAATATGGTTACTATCAACTTGGAATCAAGTTTGTTTACTTTCGTTGGTATTAGATTTTCTATTTATGATTCATATTCAATACCTTCACATTATCTTCTTAATAGGATTCTTAGACTTATCATGGGGACATATGAATAGTGGTATACTTACTATTATCCATATAGGAAAATATCGTAGTTTGTACTAAGGTATTGAATCACACATGGTAAATAATGACATTCATTTGTTCAATTATTGATACATAAGTGAACTAATGTACATAATTTTCTCCGTTTAATGTCATGAATAACATCATATATTAGTACTCCAACTACTTATGATTACCTTTCCAATTTAGATTTTTCAATCAACATTCTCTATCAACCACATATCACATAGGTACAATATGTCCATGTTACCCATGTATCTAATAATACATATACCTTCCAACTTAAGTCTTCTATTCTATTTCTCAGATATCTTATTATTCCATTGATCATATAAGTTAAACATCTATTACTTAAAGTATAATTTAGTAAACTATTCCTACTCAAGGAATCTAGGGTTCACATTCATAATATGACTAAACCGGTGTTAAGGACCTAGTTCTTATTGAGTGATGAACTACGCATATTAATGCACTAGAATGTTCATTCATAAACATGGGCCATATGTAATAGATCGCGTAGCATAATCAATATTTTGATATCAATGTTTCATATCTTCAAATGTTATTATTATATAGTATGTAAGATATGAACTAGCATAGGTTACTGAAATCACAAACCTATGGTATTTTATTTATACATATATACCAACTGTTATGGAGTTTTATGTATATGTCATCGACATGTATGATGTATTAAACTAAATATTAGTATTAGCAGTCACTTGGGTACCCTAATTGTCATTTCATTATTGTGATTTAGACCATTGAAAGTGTGTTATAGACTTACATGTGGTCATGATCTAGGACATTTTCATAAATTGGAAACAACCCCAGTTGGTTTACTATCAATCCATCGATCTAAAAACCACCAAAGTTGTCAGAGTCACTGGTACAAGACATGATAATTTGTTGGTTCTTAATCTCCTTTATGATCATTAACATGTTGGGGAAGGAGGGACTCCATACGGGCTAGGTTGTGAAGATCACAATAGATTGAATCCAATGCAACTCAGTGTTGATGGGAAGTTTGCAATATCAGACCAATATTATGATGAATCGTCCTCATCATTCTTCTGTTATGCCACCTCTTGAGTGTTCTCAATTGATTACATGACACAGGCCTTCGATGGTGGTAGTTGTCACAGAAACACCTATTACGTGATAGAGTACATAAGGGGGTGACTTGAGTCTAAAGTTGGCATTAGTGGTGATGTTATAAGGTTAGAGGGGAAGGTACCGCAACTAGCAAAACCACTGATTGCAGGATGTCAATTTGGCCTATAACTATATGGAGGAGTTTGTTGGTTTGCGGTGGAAGAAGTGGGGGAGAATCAAGGAATAAATCTAGGTGTCTCTCTGCTTGTGGTTGAGGAGTGGTGAAGCTCTGACAAACTCATATTGCAATGGTGGCGACTGGAGTTCTCAATGTTGGTTATGTTTTGTAGATGTGTCAGGTTGTTGCAGGTTGTTGGTGTCTTGCTCTTGAGGTGCAGGTCATGTATTATATGAACTACCATGGTTTCAAGGGTTTTGGATAAATTTTGTGATTAAGAGGGACGGAAGCACAGAAGATGGGGTGTTTGGTTTCAAAATGGGGTCATGGGGATTTTTTGGTTTCTGTAATTAGTGATACATAAGTAATAGCAGCGTCTGAGCCTTTTAAGGTTGACATCTCACTTTGCGACCACCGATCCGAAGAGGGAGAGGATAGGAAACTGAAGGCAAAGAGACATTAAATGGCAGATTTATTAATGGAGGAGTTAGCAATTAATCACCATCTAGAGACTGGGAAACTTCCATCATAGACACAGAGAAGAAGATCATGCATTGTGTGTAAGGTGGGTCAATACCCTATTTGACTGAAAAATAGTTTTGGATATTAATCTATTTTTGCACTTCAATCCCTTTTACTTCAATAATTTACATCTATTAAACAAAGATGCCTCTTGCACTGAGCTTTTAACCATGAGTCTAATTTCCATAGGACTAAATCTTAAAAACTACCAGAGCCATTATTTTTTAATATGAATTAACTAACTTAATCGGTATTTACAAACAATAATGTATATTTTATACCTTAACTAATGTTTTCCATTATTCATCGATGTGGGTGCAGTGGATGGATGCTCCGCTAGGGTTTCCTCATGGAGGTGGCACATCTCATGGCCGCGGAGGGCATGGAGGAGGAAGAGGTGGTCGTGGGCATGGATTGTCAGGAGCTGAAGACAGCTAACACGGTCACCCCCTGTTCTATCTGACCATAACGAGCCTACTACTGAGGAAGATGCACCATGAACAGCTGTTCGCAGCTTTAAGGATGCCATGATCGGGAGGAAAGTATCTGACCTTGTCACTATACTCTCTCCAGACACGCTGACAGTCGTTGATATTGCTATTGATAGGAGTGGCTCCCTGCCCACCATCACAATCAACCCTGCTTCCCCTCCACCACTGCTTGAGCCGTGGAAACATGTTGTCATTGTCAAGCTTCTATGAGGCAACATTGGCTTCCAAACCCTAGTCAATCGACTCTCAATTCTCTGGTCTCCAACAGATACTTTCAGAGCCATAGATCTAGAGAAAGGTTACTATATCATCCAACTCAGAAATTAGGAAGACTTCATCAAGGCTATGACGGGTGGACCCTGGGTCATCTTTGGAAACTACCTATCGATGCAGTCATGGTCGCCTGACTTTCGCCCTTCCAACTCGATCCCACATAAGATTTTGGTATGGCTAAGATTTTATGACCTCCCCATCTTCCTCTACTAGAATCAACTTCTTGCAAGCATCGACAATCTTGTTGGCAAAACCATAAAGATCGACTCAACCACCACAATAGACGATCGAGGGAAATTCGCCCGTCTGGCAGTAGAGGTTGACACCATCGTCCCACTACTTCTAGCTATCTTCTTGAATGGCAAGCACTATCACCTTGAATATGAAAATCTACCTACCATCTGCATGCAGTGTGGTCGTCTTGGGCATGTAGAGACTGACTGTATGCATATCAAACCCTTTGTTCCCCCAGAACCCTCGGCATCCAACGATGTGCCTCATGCACCTCTAATATACACAGAGGCAATACACACGTCGAAACATGTAAGGTGCATGCAGCTTAAGAAAGATACACCCCACCTATTAAGGGCCCTATGGCAAACAAACGGGGCAAATAGGCAGGTGAGGAGGTCCGGAAGCCTGACAAGGCCACGACTGCCACTGACACTAGAGGAGATGACTCCGGGTGGGAGACTGATATGAGTCGTAAGACCAAAAAGAAGACACATACAACCAAAAAGAGTACTACAACTAGTCCCAACGCTGGGAAGGACTCAATTGTGACCCTCTATGATAATCAAGTATCGGAGGGTAGATAGTCTATTCCAAATGACGGTGACATCTTCTGCTTCTAGGGTGTCCTGTCAGTAGGAAACCCCAATCCCCCCAACAGATTCTAGTGGGGAAGCAATGATGCAGGGCATGGTGTCATCCTATGCAATAGGAAGGTTATTTACCCAAATGTAATGGTTAGCCCAGGAAAAGAGAGGAAGAAGGGCAAGCTGGCTCAGTTGGTTAGGAGTTTGAACACCTCTCAATCCAAGAAGCAATTGAATTTTGGCGATGAAAATGAAGTCATGGAAGATATAGACTGTGTCAATGCCACACCCAGTGCAGAAACAGATGGTAGCGGCCAGGCCTTGGGCCTTTGCACGACTATCCATTAATAGAAGCTTGTCACATCCACTCTTGTATATTAATGGTAAACATTATGTGTTTGAACATCCAAGGAGCCTGCTCCAAGGACAAACTACATCTTCTCTTTGAATAAAAGCGTCTTCATAAGCTACATATTCTGGTGTTGATTGAAACTAGATGTAGTGGTCGTTCTGCTGATACTATAATAAAAAAGCTTGGCTATTATGCATCCCATAGAGTCGAGGCTCTTCGATTCTCAGGGGGTATCTGGATCCTCTAGGATGATGGTCACTGATCTATTGATATTATCTATAATCACTGCCAGTTCATTCATTGTAAAATAAATAATGTCTAGCACATAACTTTCATCTATGGCAGTCCAAGCCCAATTAAGCGTCGTCTTTTGTGGCAGCACCTCCTAGAGATTTCTCCCACAGCCCAAAGTGCCAGGGCGTTAGTGGGAGATTTCAACACAATGATGGACATCTCCGATAAGAAAGGGGGAAAACACTTTGACCACTGTAATAGTGCCTTGTTCAAAGAGTTCCTCATTGACACTGCACTATCCGAGGTCCATATGCATGGTCATTTCTACACTTTCAAAAGGCTCAACCTCCTTGAGAAACTGGATAGAGTCATTACTAATGATGACTGGATATCAACTGATGGTGGGTACAAGTCCATTATGTTGCCTCGACTTTACTCAGATCACAATCCAATCCTCCTGTCCAGCTCTAACCAGCACAATGTCAAGAAAGATGTATTTAGAATAAAAGCTAGTTGGGCCTCCAATCGTAGCTTCTGTGAGTCTCTGCTTCCACAGTGGGATGGTAACCTATCATTCACTGAAGCTCTTCCTCATTTTCAAAGTGCAGCCATCAAGTGGGAGAAATCAAACATCCGAGCAGCACATAGCGAAAAAACTAAGATGCTCGCATGTCTTAACCAATGTCAGGTAATCAATGCCTCCAATCCTAGTATTGCTAATGACTTGCTCTCCATATCATTGCAAGAACAATATGGCCAGATACTCCTCTGAGAGGAACAAGATTGGCACCAGAAATCCCATATTCGATGGTTGCAATTTGGTGATGCGAACACCAAATTCTTTCAATGCTACATCAAGTCTCGGAGGCACTTCACGCGAATCAGCAAACTCCGCGATGACGAAGGTGAATGGGTGGATGACCCGACCGCACTCAAACAACTTGTTCAGAACTTCTTCAGTGATCTCATGACTACTGAGGGAAAACTTCCTACTACATCAGACTCTATTGAAGACTACATTGGTCATTTCCACCAAATCAAGCCCCAATAGCTGAACTTCCTTGCCCGCACGCGAAGCCCAAAGGAGGTGTTCGATACTATTCATCTGATGGTGCCATCCATAGCGCACGAACCTGATGGTGTCTATAATGAATTCTTTCAAATGCACTGGAATACAATGGGGAACTCAGTCATCAAAACTGTACAACACTCCTTCAACACTGGGCACATTGATGATAAGCTAGCGGATTCATATATGATTCTTATCCCGAAGTCACGGAAGCCCCAGCGCTGCTCTGAACTGAGGCCGATATCCCTCAACAATGGTTGCTTTAAACTAATCTCTAAAATCCTTGTTGAGCATCGTAAGCCACACCTCAGCAAATAAGTCTCAGAGACACAGACAAGCTTCATATCGGGTAGGAGGATCAGTGACAACATTCTACTGGTCCAAGAAGTCATCCACTCTATGAAATACAAAACTAGTAGAAGAAATGGGTATTTGTCAAATTGGACCTATCCAAAGCTTTTGATAGGATGTGATGGCCGTTTATCCAGGACACCCTAATCAAATTGGGTCTCCCAGAAATCACAATCAAGCTCATTATGCAAATTATCTCAAGGGGTAGCACCTCCATCCTTTGGGAAGGTACCCCTCTTAATGCCTAAAAGTCAACCCATGGCGTGTGCCAAGGTGATCCCTTAAGTCCATACCTCTTTGTCTTGTGTATGGAATGCCTCACACAGGCCAGCAATCATGCTATCCACACTGCAACTTGGAAACCTATTATTCTCACCCGAGGAGGAATTCCACTGTCTCACATCATGTTTGCAGACGACCTCCTTCTCATGGAAGAAGCGGATATATCCCAAGCTAATTCTATCTTAAAGGTTCTCAATGACTTTGTTATTTTGTCTGGGCAAGTTGTCTCCAAAGCCAAATCTAGATGCTTCTTCTCAGCTAACATCACACGGGATGACAGGCATGCTTTCTGTAGACGTATCAGCATTGATCATACTTATGGCATTGGTTGATACCTTGGAGTACCAATACTATATCACCGTGTTAATAAATATACTCACCTGCAAATCTCTATGAATTTTAAGGATCGCATGATGAGATGGTTTGCTCGGCACCTCTTGCTTGCAAGAAGAATCACGCTTGCAAAGTCTACACTCCAAGCAATCCCCTCGTATGCCATGCAAATTGTTCAACTTTCACCCTCCCTGTGTGATGACATTAATAGACACGTCAAGAACTTTGTTTGGTCAAGTAGAATAGACCAGTAGAAACTCTCCTTGGTGTCCTGGAAAAAATCACAGCAACCAAGAAAGAAGGTGGGCTGGGGATCAAAGATGCACGTGACCAGAATACCTCCTTAATGCTCAAGAATGTTTGGTCCTTCATTAATCATAGCTCAGCTCTCTGGGTCCAGGTGATGAAGGCCAAATATATGACTGGTGACTGACTAAACAAAAGGCCTTGCTCTTCTTCCTAGGCTTTTATCAAAAGAAACATTCACCGCCTTACGGAATCTTGCAGTAGAACCATTAACTCTAGCTCTAGCACTAACGTCTAGACAGACAAATTGATACTTGGCAAATCAATTCTTGAATTTGACCCTTTCTGGAGTAAACCCACTGAGCTTACTAACCTCATAGTCAGCTCAATGCAGTTGGATGATGGTGAGTGGGATATGAGCTTCATTCACTCATACCTACACCCTGTGGTTTGGCATTTAAGTCAGTTCATCCAGACGCCTGTTGCCTCTCATGCCCCGGATACATGGTCATGGCCATATGAAGGCGATGGAATATTCACTGTAAAATCTACCTATGCTCTAGCTAGAGTTAGCAAATCCCCGACTTTCCCCGGTGAGTGGTCCCGTATCTTGAAACTTAGACTACCAGAACGTCTCTGTATCTTTGTCTGGCTGCTCCAACACCGTGCTTTTCTCACCAATGTTGAGAAGCTATGTCGACATTTGAATGTTGACACTACATGCCTGCTATGTAATAACGGTTCGGAGATCCTCCTACATTGCCTTCATAATTGTCATCATGTTTGACCAATATGGGATGGCATCACCACCCAGCACGCTTCAATGACCTTAATGAAGACGAATGGATCAAGAACCTTATCATGGCATTTAGTAACTCAGAGGAAAATATGCACTTAGTTGTTACATGCCGGTACATCTGGTAGATCCGCAATACTAAGGTGCATAATAACCATCAGCTGAATTCACAATCTTGTATTGCTTTCATTAAGGAGCACACGAGGTCGATTCATAGCCTTCCAACCCCATGCACCAGCATTGCATCAAGGTATCCATATGAGTCTACAAATGTCATCAACTTTGAGGCGGCCATCTTCATAGATGCTGCTTTCAATGCCATCTCTCACAAAGCTGCTATCGGGATCCATGTTGTAGACAATTTGGGACAATGTCTCCATGGGGAAGGCATCCCACTCCACTCCACTTCAGTACTCAAGGTAGAGATACAGGCCCTCCTCACTGCATGAAAAATGAGTAAGGACAAGAACTTTAATAATGCTCTCCTTCTATCTGACTCCAAACAAGCGGTTGCGCTGCTGAACAATGAATCACCCCCTTTGGCAATGCTCCTTCCCCACTGGAGAAAATTCCAACACCTTAAGTCCACAATAAATTAGATCCTTGTACTCTATGTACCAAGGAATCTGAACCTTGTGGCTGATGGTATAGCAAAACACAACCTTCACAGTTTTATTCCATGTAATTTCATTTCAAATAAGCCTACTTGGCTTCGAATAGACATCCATGTTACCTTAGAACTTCTTTGGCCTACACTAGAGAGTGGGATGAATTAATCATCTCTAATCCCTACAAAAAAAACTAATGTTTTCCATAAATTTTAAGCCATTAGTATGGAAATCAAAAGTACTGCATGAATTGAGTCGAAAATCAGGTATCTATGAATCAGGGGTTCCAATTTGATATCAAAATGATTCATGGATCCAATTGAGGGACTATTTTGTAAATATTTCTCAATCGAGGATAATGAATGCAAGAAACTCAAAAAGAAGCTAACATGTATTGAGGAACATGAAAATAAACCAAAATGAGCACATAGTAGAAGGAAGGAAGGTCTGGATTGTAATTGAACTATTATTTAGGGGAATGTGTGAATTATAGATCAAAATAGACTTTGTACCTAAAATCCAGTATGTTATAGTTTATTATCCTTATCTTTCCTTGTGAAGATCACCACAACTATTTTGAATCTCGATATTGTTGAATGATTTATATATTACATTGGCACAAAAGTTGAATATTTTCTAGAGCTAGAGCTCTTTCATTTGATGGGTCATATCTCCCAACCCTACGCAGTAGATAGTAGATGTAGAGGTTCTCCGGTACCGATTACCCCCACAGGAGAAAGTGTTGTTATCACATATAGGGGAGAACACAAGGCACCTAACCCTTACGAGGACATAATGTCAGATAGAATGTGCCAATATACAAATCATTATATTTAGGATACTTTGATATCTTGATGATTGTTTTTGGAACCTCTTTATTGGTTCTAGTTGCCACCATGAAGTAGTGTACCTATTTAAAACTAGCATGGAAACTAGATAACTCTCTTGTTACTCACAAAGTCCACCATGAAAACTTACCTACATTCTAATACATGGAATTATTTATTTTCTAATATCTCAATAATTAAATTTACTACCAGCTTTGCTAAACCAAAACCCTTCTTTTTGGTCCATGTGTGGTTCTTCCTACAGTATGTTCATTGACAGGTGATGTAACAACTTGGATTTTCACACACTTTCATTTATACAAGTCTAAACTCGTAAGATGTTCAATTGTATTCAGTAAACTCCCTCATGCTCAATTGGATGACTTTGAGTCACACGATGCTCAATTGATGATTTAAATGTGATGAAATGTCACATTGAATGCATTTTAATAAATTTTAGTGTATAATTAGACTTTTGAACACACATTTATAATATTGAGCACCCTCAAATAATCATTCCAAATCTAAACTTTTTATAATAGAAGTAGGGGAAATTTTTCACACAATGGTGAAAATCATAGTTACAGTTTGAAAGTTACAAATTTTGCAAGTTTATCAAAGAAACACATTTTTTTAACTAACTTAAATGTGTCAGTGGTTCGCCGCCAACCTCTCAACTAATGAGAGAGTAGTAGTTGGTGGTGTTTGATTGCCCATTTCAGTAATCCTCTTTGTTCCCTTGGGCTATCACATCCATTAGATCGGAATTCCATGGATCTGTTTAACATCCAATGACCATGGGGACATCTTACCGATCTGCATCCAAGGACGGAAGTAGGTAGTTGGAGCAGCTTTCACACCCCTCTACACCCCCATCACATGCCTATTGATGCTTTCTTTTATTTCCATTATTATTCTTATTCTTCATTTTCCCTCATGTCTTTGTTCATTTGTGCCCTTTTCCCCTCCTAGAAAGGTCTCTGGCGAGTTGCTGGTATAGCACCATTGTAAGCCTCCCTTTAAGGCTTTTTTGCCTAACAGCCCTCAACGGCAATAAAGATTGTCGAGCTGCAGCCCAACACGACCGCCCATTCGACTTGGTCCCTCATATCTCTTCCCCTTCCTTCCATTTCACTCTGATAATGCAAGTCCTATCAAACAAAGGTCCACATGCAAGCAGAACGGGTAAAGGGGGGTGGCCCTTGGGTCCTTAGATCCCGGAAAGCCTAGATCCAAGGGCCAACTATGGGTGTGCCCACTCCCCCAATACCTTTCTAAGTGTAGCCGCACGTAGGCCATGAGCTTCTAGCTTCGTGTTGGTATGTTATGGACCTGGTATCTATGACCCATGAATTTCTCAAAAATGGTAATAGTTTCTCTCACACAAAAATGTTGGAAAATTTCAGATCTTACAAGTTTAGTAGAAAATGCATCCTTTGCCCAAAATGGCATGTAATACATGAATTATGATCAGAAAAGCATGATTTATCCATTAAAAATAATTTTAAGATCTAGTTTCACTCATATCTTTATTGATATCCCGAAATTCATGCTATTTAAGTTTTTTTGAAATTTTTTATGCTACTAAATGCTTAATTATGATCCAATATGGTCCAAATCTTATTTATATTCTAGATCAATAACTTTTGTATTTAGTGTACCAAGATTCAAACTTTATCTATCTTTCTACCCTAAGGAGATCTTATGTCACATAAATGATAAAATTTACACTTTAATGCTAAGATCACTTATTTGATGCTCAAACTTGATTATTTGTACCTCAATTCTTTATGTATACTCTAAATTAGTAATATTTGCCTCTTTTTTAATCAAGAATCAAAATAGATCACCATATGGTGCCAAATTGTGATCTTATAACTTATGTAACCCAAAAATGTGATTTTATGTGTACTTTTGGCGATAGACCTAAATTCTATGCTAATTTAGTTTAATGTTACTCAAAATGTTTATGTATCCTGGAAATTAGTAATCCTACAAGATTTGTAACCCTAAAATCATGTGTGGATCATCCTTGTGCCCTAATGTGACTTTTTGACCTAATCTTGACATGAAATATGATCTATGTTGCATGTTGATATTTAGAGATCTAATTTTTTGTAAATATCCCCCTTATGATCATACATGTTATACAATGCTTTACAATTAGTAATTTTTTTATCCATATGACACTAAGCCAAACTTGATTTCATTTATACACTAAGGATCACTACCTTGCATGGAAGTGACTCTAAATGGCTTAAAAAGATTATGTTGATGCTTACATGAACCCTCTTGCTTACATTATAGGATTTCTCCATTTAAGATTTTGAAACCCTAATCTGAAATCCTTGATTTAGTTGTGATGTATCACTTTAAGATCTAAGTGAGTCTATGATGTATGTTGTAGCATGATATTGGACTTGCATGACCTAGTTTGAGATATTGAAATCAATTTTGAAGGAAATGATACCTAGACTTAGGTGACACATCCAACCACCATGATAATGATTAACGAGACCTAATCTTTCTGGTGTTAATCCAATTGCATTTACTTGTAATTCAAGGATCATTTTGTTGACTTAATTGCCAAGATCTAGTTCAGTTTGCTAACTGAGGACTTCTAAATCAAATGGTTAGTATTGTGCTCTAATCAAGGTATCTCTTATCCTCCTGTTACCCAGACTAGTGGTATTGAACTCGCTTGTATGTGTATATTCTTAAGATTCTTTTCTTTATATACTTGTTTGAGATACATGTTCCCTGTGCTTGGTACTTTTGTTTTTCTTGAAATATGTTAAACAAACCTTGGAACATAATCGTAGATGCCCATTATACAAAACTGTGTGCATCTGCATGTATTCTCGGGGCAAGGAAACAAGCATGGGTGCCTACTTTAGTCGTCAGGATTATGTGAAGAGTGGGACCCAAGAGTGATTCCACTCAAATGGTATGATATAAGATCCATGTAAAGATAAAGCAGTGGAAACAAAATTTCTATGAAGTTACATGATAGCTCATTCACAATTGTTACTCATCATAATCAGTAGCACTACGAACAAAGTGGATACAACTACTAATACACCTAGCTTCAGAGGATATCCCATCCATTCAAAGCTATCCTCATGCTGACATCTCATAAGTGATCTTCTTAAGTCATTGTTATTTAGCAATCCTACTTCTGGGTGTCTTTGGGAACTAGACTCAGCAAAAGCAAACAAAAGGTATGCGTCAAAATACTTCTGAGTATGTGCATGTAAACAATATTTGTACATTTTAGATTAGATAGATATAAAGGGGTTCCCATTAAAGAGGGGTCTAATAACAAGTATATATGTACGAGAAAGGATAAAGAAGAGAATGAGGCACATAAAAAATAATAGATGAGCATTTTCATAGTCATTTCATAATATCACAAATAAAAATAGTTTCATGCATATATGATATAGACTAGATATCTCAAATAGGGTCATAAAATCATCGGAAACATATGGCCTAAAAAATAAGTATGCAAGTGCACACCCTAGGCAGAATATGTGCACCCTAATATATAAATGGTTGTGCCCATACACCACTACTCTAGATAAAAAGTCTAATAGCTAGCATGCATAAATTGAGAAGAAAGACTTATAGTTTAGTCACATTTCAACTTCCAAGTATCAAGGCAAGTGGGGTCATATACCCTATATTTAAAGGAATCAAATAAACTATTTTGGGAATTTGAGCATTTATAAAAGGAATAATAAGGATAGTAAAAAAAAGATAATTGCCTCATTTTAAGGAAAATAAGTAAAAGTCACATAAATATCCAATGAAAATGGGAGTTGCACTTACCTGATCTTCATGACCAATGGTTAACTCAGTATATATACTTGCATTCACGATGTCAAGTTTTCATCCTAGAAAAACATTATGTGTGTCAGACATACCAACACAAATATGTGTATACATCCCTATTATTTCCATATATATTATTAATATCCTTTTTCCAAACATCTACTGTCATATTAGGGTTTTTAATCTCATTAAGTGAAATATGATCCATTATATATCTATCTTCCTTAGAAAATCTAGAGTTTAGACACATAACACTAAATGTGTCTAGGTTACTTATGTGTGTGTGTAATTCATTCTTCCAATTTAGGTGTTGTAATATAATCCTCATAGAATATCATTACACTTTATTTCTCCTAATAATGTTTGAATATTATCATTCCATAAGTATGAATATGCTTATAAGATTTTTGTACACTTATAATTACCATGAAATACATATATACATGTATGCATTTCTACAGTTTGTAATGTATGAAAGGAATGAGATCAATATAATAGTTTTTCTTATAAAAACTATTGAAATTCATGTTGCACCACTCATTAACTCACACAACTATATGAATATTTTTGCTAATATAACAAACGCATAGTAGGGCATCTATGCTAGATCATATCTAACATGTTTAGATTATAATTTCATCTTTCTCTATATATCATTGTACTAACTAATTTCTTAGAAGTCGGCGAGCAGTAGCTCAGGTGGTCGCAGCACGGGGCCCCTCACGAAGGGTACCGGGTTCGAATCCCCCTGGTGGTGCTGTTCGGAATTGTTTCTCCCGTAGTGCAGCCGGCCTCTGTGCGACTTAATGGGCTATGCTCCTTACGGGATGGGGTTGAGCTCCCCAGGTTGGGCTCGACGCAAGCCTTACGAGTCTCCTGGGTTACCAAAAAAAACTAATTTCTTAGAAGTATACATTAAATACCTAATATTTTCTAATGCTAACACCCTACCTCATGTATTAGTATGATAAAATTGGGGTAATTAATCCATGGATACGATTAACACTATTACAAGGTGTTAATATCCTAAGAACCTAGATTTTCATCTAGTTTCAAACTAATATATTGACAACATCTATAGAAGTGAGGTGCTTCCAATTTACTAGTATTTATACTTTGTCAAACTTATACATGGTTATGATACAAGTAGATATATAGAATAATTGACTACTACACGTATATAATTGGGTTAGATGCATTATCCCTTACATCTATTGTATTTATGAGTTCATAATTAATTGAAATACATATAGGATTATTGACCAACTGAATGGTGATGGATAAGTGTTTCATGCTCCACTAATTAGTTTTCATGTGTTTGTACATCGAACAACTTCATGGATCTACACTAAAGGAAGATATGTCCGACGATGGGTACTAGGTGGTGGCTATTTCTCCTACAGGTGTTCTTCCAAAATATATTGGAGTTGAGGCTCTAGTTGCAGTCACAAGGAAGTGTGATGGGAGGAGGGTCTCCCTCGAGCTACCTAATTTTATATGAGTGTGAAAACAAAAGAACCATGTAGGTTTGTAAATAGTGACGGTGACTCATTGCTTATTTTTGGGATGGTGGTGGCGAATGTGATGGTGGATGGTTGATGTGGACACTAATAAAAGTTTTGAAATCACTGACGTGCCTTACCAATAGGAGGAAGAGGAGGAAATGTAGAAAAATATGAGGTAAGAAGGAGGTGAGGAAGATTAAGAAATGATGAGAAGTGGTAGATGAGTTAACTACTGGTTGAAGGCTCTACTTGGTGGGGTTTGAGCGGACATCTAATTGCTACTAAAATCACACAAAAAAGTGAAATAGGTTGTGGAAGTCCCTTCCTATCGTTGCTATTGGCATAAGGTGAAAGGAAGCTCCATTGGTGGTTTTGGTCAACAATTAGGTCACATGGAGGAGTCCAGACAGTAAAATCATGTCGCATGATCTACAGGTCTATCTCATATCTTGATCTTGCTATTACATGTAGGAATCATCAGCTTTTCATTTCCAATAGCAAGGGAGAAGGTGGAGGATGGTCAAGCTAGGTTGTAGTAGTTGGCACTTACCTAGTTCCATATTTCACCATGAAGGAGGAGGAGGCATTTTGGCCTATTGGTGGCATCAGAATCGATGACAACCATTTTCGACAGTGACAACCTATGGCAAGCTCTACATATGGTAGTTTTAGTCCTTCTATTGTCGTGGCCAAATATCACAGGGTGAAGGGAGAGCTAGGAACTATGGTTAGGGTAAGGAAGTGAAGAGGAGGGGAAGATATGATAGAAGAGAAAGATATATGGGTTGTGGCATCTATTACAGAGAGGAAGAATATGTGGGGCATAAGTTGTGCTACTAGGGGAGAAATGTAGGGTTTACCATTCACATGAATAGGGGAAAAGAAGATGTTACCCAGATAAAGGAAACCAATTCCATATAAATGTAATTCTAGAATTTAATTAGGTATGTTGAAGCAAGGGTCTTGAACTAACTAAATGAATACAAAATAAAGTGTGGTTGTCACGAAAATTTATAGGTGGACTAACTAAGGTTGAGTATTCCAATTATAACATTAAGTTTATATTTTAAAAGTGGTTTAGTGTCATATTCCCTTAATTGTATATTGTGTATTAACTCAATGTAGTTATTCTAATAAATTAATCAATTGTAATATCATTCACATGTTAATTTGATTTCTTTGATATTTTACACATAAGAAGATCATAGGAAGTAATACCTAGTATATAATGGGGAATTTATATAATTAACCCAATGCTAGACTCAATTCATTAACCTATCCTATAATTAAAAGGTATTTATTACACACTATATTACTTGAACACTAATAATTAATAATATTGCATACTTTAGGGAATAAGGGAATTATATAACATTCTTGAAAAGTGGCCTATGCACATGAAGGGTTGAGTCATGATTTAAAGGAATTATAACATACTTGAAAAGGGGCCTAAGCACATCAAGGGTTGAGTCATGATTCAGGATTCAAGTATGTTACAACACTCCACCCCTTAAAGAGGATTTTGTCCCCAAAATCCATCCATCTATAGTCAAGTATACACATTAGGTTATTCTTCCCAGTCCAACCATAGATTTCTAATCTATATAATATGGTGGATCACAGTACATCACCTGATATCACGCTTACAGTCTAAACCCAAAGGTGAAACTATATCACTCCAAGATAAGGTTATCTTCACATCATTCCAAGCTATCCTCATGTCCACATCATGTAAGTGATCTAGCTAAGTCATTGTCATCTAGCACTCTTACACTTGGGTGGTTTTGGGAACGACATCCATCAAAAGAAAAGATAAGATATGTGTGAGAAAACTTTTGAGTATTTGCAAGTAAACAATATGTGGACATTTTAGATTGGATAGATATAAAAGTGGGAGTCCTCATTCAAGAGGGGATAATCACAATTAGGTAAGTACAAGAAAGGATAAACAAGAGAATGAGTAATATAAAGAAAAGTCAAACATCATAAAATGCCTTGCCAAAATCATTTCATAATATCATAAATATACACAGTTGCATGCAAATATGATGTAGACTAGATATTGAAAATAGGGTCATAACACCATTGGATCATGTCCTAATAAAAATAAGGGTGGAAACACACACCTCGGGAAGAATAGGCGCGCCCTAATATATACCCTAGATAAAATGTCTAACATCTTACATGCACAAAATAAGAAGAAAAATATATAGTTTAGTCATATTTCAACATCCAAGTTTCAAGGCAAGTGGGGTCAGTGACCCTATATTCATAGGAATTAGATAAACAATTTGGGAATTTAAGCATTTCCAAAATGAATAATACGGATGGTCAACAAAAGAGAATTTCCTCATTTTAAGAGAAAAAAAGAAAATATTACATAAATGTCCAAATGAAAATTGGAGTTGCACACATGACCCATGGATAACTCAATAGATAAACTTGGGTTCACAATGTCAAGTTTTCATTCTAGAAACACAATTAGGTCTATTAGACAAACCAAAACAAAACAAACTCGTGTATACATCCCTTCTATATCCATATATATTATTATTATCCTTGTTCCAAATATCTAAAGTCATATTAGAGTTCTTATTCTCATTGAGTGAAAAATGATCCATTCGATATCTCTCTTAGGTATGAAATCCATTTTTTAGACACATAAGTCTAGATGTGTCTAGACTACATATATGTGTGGGTAACTCGTGGTTCCAATTTAGGTCTTATAATACTATCCTCAGAGTATATCATTACTGTAACGACAGTCGCCAAACTGACAAACAAATCATTACAAATTAAGTGGAATTTCAACATAAACAACGGATAAACAAAAATCACTTAAAATTAAAACCATTTTGCATAGAGATCCATTTCTAGGAAAACTCTTTAAGGCGGAACCAAAAATTTATATACATCATTGTTTGCATTGTACATACACTGTACCATCTCTTCTCGGGGATAACATATAATAGTTGCTTTGTCAAAACATATACTGAAGCAACATAAAACCTCGAGGCTTACAAGACAAAAACCTCAGATCGTTCATGAAACCATAACGAACCAACTCCAAGGACCTGAGAGTACAGAGACGACACATAGGACTTCTATCTACAAGACATGACAGACAGTACTCTCAACCTGAGTTGTTACTATTGTCCCTGCTGCTGTTGTTCTTTTATTCTGCAGAAAGGTCTTCACCTCCTTGTGCACGTTCACCTAAAAATTTGGATCCCACGGGGGTGATACAATTGAAAATTGCCCCAGCGAGAGATATAACTCTCCGCCAACAATGTTATTATCACAGTTAAATAGTATTAAAGTGAGTAGAGGATAAGCAGTTTAGAACATTCTCATATTTTAAAGCATTGCCACTATCTATGATAGAGAAGTAACTCATCTATTCACTTTATAAGGAATATGAAGAAACACATATATCATTTACTCATCATACTATCTCAAGCTTATCCTGTGATGCTCATTATCATGGTATGTCATCCATGAATCATTCTCATTTCTATCTGTTGGCCTCATCCAATCTGCTAACTAGATATTGAATTGTACCAATCATGTGAGTATACATCATCATATCCTTTCCAAGCATTGGACTATGCCAATCATATGCAATTATTCCAGGTATTGGGTTATTACCAATCATGTGCAATTATTCCAGGCATTGGTTTATGACCAATCTTGTGTTATTATAGGCTCCATGCCTCTGCCAGGTATTGGGTTATTACCAATCCTGTGATTATAGGCTCCATGCCTCTGCCAGGTATTGGGTTATTACCAATCCTGTAATTATAGGCTCCATGCCTCTGCCAGGTATTGGGTTATTACCAATCCTGTGATTATAGGCTCCATGCCTCTGCCAGGTATTGGGTTATTACCAATCCTGTGATTATAGGCTCCATGCCTTTGCCAGGTATTGGGTTATTACCAATCCTGTGATTATAGGCTCCATGCCTCTGCTAGGTATTGGGTTATTACCAATCATGTGATTATAGGCTCCATGCCTCTGCCAGGTATTGGGTTATTACCAATCCTGTGATTATAGGCTCCATGCCTCTGCCAGGTATTGGGTTATTACCAATCATGTGATTATTGGCTCCATGCCTCTGCCAGGTATTGGGTTATTACCAATCCTGTGATTATAGGCTCCATGCCTCTACCAAGTATTGGGGTTACTACCAATCTTGTGATTATAGGCTCCATGCCTCTGCCAGGTATTGGGGTTATTACCAATCATGTGATTATAGGCTCCATGCCTCTGCCAGGTATTGAGTTATTACCAATCATGTGATTATAGGCTCCATGCCTCTACCAGGTATTGGGTTATTACCAATCCTGTGATTATAGGCTCCATGCCTCTGCCAAGTATTGGGGTTATTACCAATCCTATGATTATAGGCTCCATGCCTCTGCCAGGTATTGGGGTTATTACCAATCTTGTGATTATAGGCTCCATGCCTCTGCCAGGCATTGGGGCTAATACCAATCCTATGAATAGTCTGGTATTGGATTCTACCAATCCAGTGATTACAGGCTTTATGCCTCTGCCAGGTATTGGTCCGTAACCAATCCTGATTACAGGCTTTACGCCTCTGCTAGGTATTGGACTTTAACCAATCCTGATTACACAGCCAGGTAGTGGACTCTAACCACTCCTGATTACAGGCTTTACACCTCTGTCAGGTATTGGTCTGTAACCAATCCTGATTACATGCTTTACGCCTCTACCAGGTATTGGACTTTAACCAATCTTGATTACACAGCCAAGCAGTGGACTCTAACCACTCTTGATTACACATTTGTTATGAGATATCAATCCCTTAAATTCATCATTGGTTATCACATCTTTTTACTAGGCATTATACCCTGGGGCAAGCCATCATATCAATTCACATTCTTTAAGTACTACAAGTGTTCCTCTTATCTCCTTTAAGCATATTCAAAACACTATATCCCTTATTTGGCTATAAACATAAAGCATGTATGATCAAGATTTCATTATTATTATAACCATTTATTATTATTATGAAGTTATTGGTTTCCATTTCCCTTAGTTTATTTGCACATTACCATTCCTTACATGAGACTTTTATAAACATCTTGTCACCTCTCATTAGGAAACAATTATTCACATGTCTCACCAGACCCATTAATCATCTTGTCACCTTTCACTAGGCGACAACTATTCACATGGCTCACAAGGCCCATTAAACATCTTTTCACCTCTCACTAGGCAACAAATATCCACATGGCTCACAAGGCCATTAAACATCTTGTCACCTATCACTAGGCAACAACTATCCACATGGCTCATAAGGCCCATTAAACATCTTGTCACCTCTCACTAGGCAACAACTATCCACGTGGCTCACAAGGCCCATTAAACATATTGTCACCTCTCACTAGGCAACAACTATCCACATGGCTCACAAGGCCCATTAAACATCGTGTCACCTCTCACTAGGAAACAACTATTAGGGTTAGGGTTTCCCTTAATAGCTGAATAGGATTTCAAGTTCATATTATCAATCCAAACCCTAATTCATTGCTCCACACATCTAGGAGCATACATGAACATCATAAGTATTCAATCATACTTATTTATTCTCATCATTTATCATTAAATGAACCATCAACACAAGGTATGAGTTCCTCTCTCATCCTTATCAGGGTATGATTACATTATACTTTATTAACTTGGCTTAACCCTTTCTCAAGGTATGATAGCCTACACTTATCAAAGTGCATTCCACATCATGTGTTACTCATCCAAGTATATTGGATTTAAGGTGCATCAAGGTGTAACAACCTCAAAGTGTTGGATGTGATATTTACCATGCCTTAGTGTATCATTTCCCTCATTACTTTTAACTTACTTAAGTTCCTCAACTTATCTTGTATTAGGGTATTCCCCATCCTATAACTTTATGCACTAGCCCATCACATTTATTCTGTAGTGTATTGATCATGAGTCATACATTTGAATTGTCCAACCATCATCAATTGATATGGACTCATCTCAGGTTGATACATTGTTGATATAGGATTAACCATTGTCAACCACTTTAGGTGTTTCACCTATCAAGGTATCAGTCATACCATTACTTGGTGTTACACTCATTACTCTTAAGAGTGTCTTACTCTCACCTTTACAAGGTGTCTTGGGTTGGAGGTGTATGAACACTCACCATATCGGGTTAGGGTTTGTACTTGTCTCCATATTGGGCATGAGGTATGTTCTTGACCTCATATCGGGCACAAGGCGTATGTATGTGTCGCCCATGATACTTATGGGATATCAAACCATCACCATGTCGGGCTAGAAGTACATTCAATCACCCTATCGGGCTAGTCACCATCTAGGGTTAGCCATGACGGGTTAGGGTTACCATATCATCTAGGGTTGTGTATCGTGCAACCCTATCGTGCAACCATGGCGTGCAACCATGTCGTGCAACTATGTCGTGCAACCATGTCGTGCAACCATGTCATGCAATAGCACTTGTTATACTTCACTTATATCGGGTTACCCAAATTAGGGTTTCATGTCAACTTTTAAGTATTCATTCAACCTCGTATCGTGTATGGAATCTATACTTGACTCCCTGTCGTGCAAGAGGTGTATACTACACCTCCATATCGTGCAACAATGTAGTCATGCATATCCATATCTTTCAAGTGAAGTAGGTGCATCATCATATCGGGTTAAAGGTGCTTTCTTGTGTGCTTGCACCCGATATCACTTTTATAAGGTGATATCATCATCTTCAAGCTCTAGACCTTTGTTCTAACTATTATAGTTCATGTCAACAGGTCTAAGAAACTACTAGAACTCATAATTTCATCAACTATTTCAGGAAATTTTGCAATTAAAAGTAGATCATTAAATATAGCAATTTAGGTGATGAATAATAACATGATTGAGTTCAAGTTATATAACCCACCTTAAGAATGACTTCAAAGCTCCAAGCTCCAAATCTATACGTTCCTAAGGTTGAATATGGACTTCACAACTCATCTATATGCAAATAATCACCATGGATAAGCAATTGGTGAAGAAGAAAAGAAATGAAGATCAAAACCCTAAATTCATGCTTCAATCCAAGGTTGAAGATGATCTTATCCTCACCTTAGGGTTAAGTATGAGCTCCTTCTTGCTCCTTGACACCTTTTCACGATACACTAGTGTCCTTGCATAATATGCCACCCCTCTTGAACGATATGGCACTCACTTGGATGATATGACACTCACTTGGAGTCAAAACTTCACTCTATGGCCAATATCACCCTATATGGCCAATATCACCTACTTAGGCGATATGCTCTTGCCATGGGCGATATCCCAAGGCCCATGCACGATACCACAGCATCCCTTCACGATATGGGAGCTCTATGCACGATACCTTAGGGTAGGAGGGTGGTAAGGGTCGCAAAATTGCACCAAGGGGTGAAACTAGGGGTATATATACTTGTTGTTCATGAAGGAAGGCAAAAATGAGGTGTCAACATTTTGAGCTAGTAGGTGCCACGTGTCATGCATGGGTGACACGTGTACATGAATGAATCAACATTTATCTTGTATTGAAAAATGGTTGAGTATCATCTTGAGATGCAAATTCGTCCATTATATATCTCTTTGAATAAGATATATCAACAAAATCACTACTTTATTCACAACTCATCACAACTTTGCTAAGGAAGTTGTAACCCGACACACCTCACCTCCTTGAGGTTCCTTGCACGATATGAACTTTTCCAATAGTCCACAAAACTATATGGGACACATCCTTGGGCTCCATGGCCGATAGGCACTCATATATAAGCTTTTCAACTTGATACAACTCAAGTTAAGCTTTCAAATTCAACCATTTTCTTGGTCAGTTCATCACCAAGATCACCATCACTCATAAGTGATTCAAACATGGTGTATCATTAATTCTCTCTCCTATAAATTATACTATGAGGGAGTAGGGACACTCTATATGTGGTGATTTGCATATTAACCCCACATTTTGGGTAAATTATAATTTGTACCAAAATTGGTGCACAATGCACCAGCATTGTTCAAACAAGTTCAAACTTGGAATTTAGGCTTTCCACAAGCCACCACTTAGCATCATTTTCTCTATTATGATGATAAAACATATAATTCACGTTCAATATGTGACATATTGCAATATAACCCCTCAAATTGGGTAAATTGCACTTTGGTCCAAAACAAAGAAAAATTGCTCAAACAACATTCAATCGGGACCAAACTCGAAACATAAGTGTGTCACATGATAACAAAGAACCTTAGAGGATTATATTAAAGTTCTAAGTAACTTTATTATACAAAACAAATAGGGTTACCTCATAACCCAGGTCAGGGTCATTACAATTACACTTCATTTCTCCCAATAAGGTTTAATATTCGCATTCCGTAGGTATGAATATGTTTATAAGATTATTTTACATTTACAGTTACCATAAAATATGTATGTACATATATAAGATTCTACAGTTTGTAATATATGATAGTAATTGAAACATACCATCTCAAACAAAACATGATTACATACTAACTAGCGGATTACCAAAAACCACGGGAAATTAAAATCGATTTACAACAAGCACCATAAGATGAGACATGTTGCATCTGAGTCAACACTTTCTTTTCATAACATATTTTCAAGGTGCTACACATAATTTCCCATCATCATGTTACATGAAAGAACTGTTCCACATGCTAATTTATTACATTAATGTACAGAAGCCAAAAACCACATATCGATCACCTTATCAGAACATCGAAAAACTCTCCCGAAGACATGACTGTATAGGGATGACACATCGGACTCTACTGCTAGACACTATCTATTCCACCAGGTATGATACCTCTGCTTATCATCTCTACCACATGATCTTCATCTCGTCAGGCACGTCCACCTAAAAAGGTTATTAACCAGTGGGGTGAGACACACAGTCCCAGAGAGAAACATAACCATCTACCAACTTTATTATTATCACATATTACTAAGAAAATAGCTCAATTTAAACAATAGGTAATAACTAACTGGATATACAAGAAGGAATATGAAGAACATGTATATAGAGAACATATGAGAAAGCTTACATCATCCAAGGCCTCAACCAATGTTACGTATTTGCCCTAAACAAAGATATTATACGGCACATGGGATATCAATCCCTCAAGTTACCACTCGAGGATAATACCACATTTAGGCACTCAGCCTTTATCAGGTCATCAGACCTTCCTCATCATACTGGTGAAACATGTTATCTTATCAACAGGGTGCATCATCATTACTCAGATATTTCTCATATACCAAATTCCACACAAGGCACGTAATGATATAATCATCATAGCCCTTACCTGGCTATGAATTCAATTGATAATACATGCATGGTTAGGGAGCATATCAAAGAGATAACTTGATCACCAAATACAATCTTTAAAGAACATATCATGATTATCATATCATTCAGATTAAGGTTTATAGGATTGGAACAATCATCCATTATTATGAACACATGAAGCATAAGTTATAGATGGTGTATTAAGAAATACACATTATTGTTACCATACCATGGTTATCCACCATACCCTATCTCTCGTGTCATCATGCACGCCATTCTTAAGGATTCATCTTTAGGGATCATACAATCATGATCAACCATCAAGCATTATAAAAGGTTCACCTATCATCATCCATAGGTAACCCTCATACTAACGTTCACAACCTATTCATCATGTTGTATCATTATGATCAAAGATACGGGCTCAAGGTAGCAAGATAACACACTATCATATAAGGCTTAAGATAAATTTTTGGGTTATCGAGTTAGGGCACAACCCTCACTAGCAGCATCACCTACCTTTACCAAAACCTGGCAATGACCAACGAACCCTCACTAAAGGGGTGTTGGGTATGGTATCAATCCTCACCCAAGGATATCGGGCACCAACAACCCTAAGCACCATGCCTTCAGGCATACCGTGCAAGAACACCTCCAAAGGCCATATCGCCCAGACACACCTTAGGCCATCACTGTCAAGAGACCACCTTCTCAGATATCAAACAACTCATAGATCTTAAGCATGTCGGGTTCCATGCTCAACCAACACATCTAATCCTCTTGGGTTAGGCCACCCCACAAATGTGTCGGCCAAGAACCTCATAGCACTAAAACCACCAAGGTGCTCTCTAGGTCATCCCTACCAGGATTGACTTCCTTTTTCCTCATTCATGAATCATCATTAAGGGTATAAGGGCAACAAACTCCACATACTTGGTCCACCTATCATCACTAGTCCTTGTATTGCTCATGACACTATGTCGCCCAAACTCTATATCGTCCAAGGCCCTATATTTCCCAAGCTCAAAACATATATCGGCCTACAACTTCCTTCTTGTGTCGGGAAACCATCCAAGGGAGTATATCAGGCAAGGGCATATCGGCCAAGATATCATATCTCCTTATGGGGTATCGTCCATGCACTTAACCCTGGTGTCGCCCAAGACATAAACACATACACACTTGTATCGGGTTAGGGTTGATGATATCGGGCAGCATATCAAGGGCCCATCCATAACGCCCAACCTCACATCTTTATCATCCATGGAGCACTATCTTGGGCAACACACCATGACACCCAAGAGATCATCACAACAAGAGAACCCCTATCGGTCAATCTAGAGTTAGGGAAACCATATCGCCCAAGACTCAATGTCGCCCAAGATGCCATGTCAGGAAACTAGGGTTAGGGTTATTCTATCAGCCAAAGCACCCTATTGCCCAAGACAATCATGTCGGGCAACTAAGGTTAGAGCATCCATATCAGCCAAGATACTATATTGTCCAAGCTAAGGTTAGGACTTCATATCAACCAACTATCATATCGCCCATTACCATATCGGCCAAGAGCTAGATCTCACCTCACAACTCAAGAAAGGAGGGGTATTGCTCAAAACTCAACATCAAAGCATGTCTACTCATGTCTCCCAAGGTAACCAATAGGGTATATCGGCCAACTAACATGTCGCCCAACCATCATATAGAGCATAGGCTCACCTCTCAAGACAATTAAGTGAGAGAGGGTATTTCCTAAGAACTCACTACCGTACATCTTTGATCAAGGGATCCTAAGCTAACCTCTCAACAACAAAGTGAGAGAGGAGTATTGCTCACAATCCATCAACCAAGGCATAGCCTATTGGGCAAGGTACTATATCGGGCAAGGTTCTATATCGGGAAAAGCCCCATATCGGGTAAGGCACCATATCGGGTTAGTCATCTTCAACCTCAAGACACCCGTTACCATCTTGCACAAGGAAAACAAGATAAAGACATTAATAAAATGTGACCATTTCCATTAGAATAGATCTCAAGTTCCACATACACAACTATCATAGAGAAGGGTATCGATTTAAAGACAAGAATCAATGTATGCACATATGGAGAGTGAACATAATAGAGATGGTTAAGAGTTATGTAACCCGCCTTAGGAGGATCTCCATGAAAGAAATCAAGTTTCCTGATCCAAGAAGCAAACCCATGTTCCTCACCATGAAGATCATCCATCCAAAGCTCTAATCATGCCTTCGGTACCATCATCATCACCTCAAGAAACAAAAAGAAGAAGAAGAAGAAGAAGAAGAAGAAGAAGAAGAAAACCATGGTTATGCTTAGCTTAAGAAGGAGAAAAGAGAGAGAGGACCACGGTCTTGCCTACTCTCATCAAAGGCCCATCCATGGTCGAGAGGGGAAGAAGGATATGGAGAAGAAAGCATAAGAAAAACTAGCAAAGAAGCATGACTCACCAAGGTCGGATCTTGAGCAAGAAGTCTCCATGGGCAAGGAGCTCGCCCTCCCAACCTCCATGGGAGTTTTCCTTAGATCCCACAACTCCCAAGCTCGTACCATACAGGAAGGGGAAAGAGGTGGCCGAAAAGGATCACTTTGTTAAGGAGGAAGGGAGTTATATACACCAAGGAAGAGAGAGGTAGCAAAGGAAAGGTGTCATAACCACATAACTTAAGATGACACTTGCTCATGCTCTTAACACCACTTGTTGCCACCCAAGCTTCACATGCACGTCCTGATGATACACTATAGGCTGTGTATCATGCATTTGGGCACCCTCCATGGGTGATACACCCCTTAAACCAACACAAACGCCAAGCTCTACCCGATACACTAAAGGGCAAGATAGCACATGTGACATGTAAGGCATTAAAACCATATAGAGATGTCACTCCTCAACTATCATCCAAAAAAGGTTCCCAAGCCTTCATCCATGTACTAGATGATTCCAAACTGAAGCAAGAAGACTCTAGAGCAGATAAATTGCATATTGACCCTCCATTTTGGGTAATTTGCAATTTGCATCAAAACTAGCACATAAAGCACAAGCATCATCCAACCAAGCTCAAACTTAGAACATGGGCCTTCCAAAAGGTGCCCCATAGCATCATTGTCTATCTAAATATGCTAGAGAACTAAAGGTATTCTCTACATGTGACATATTGCAATATAACCCCTTACTTTGGGTAAATTGCACTTTGGTTCAAAACAAGAAAACATTGCTCAAACAACATCCAAACGGGACCAAACTGGTAACATAAGCTTGTCACGTGATATCAAAACATCTTGAGATTTTAGATTAAGGTTCTAAGCACCTTTATTAAGCAAAGCAAACAGGGTTAACCCAAAACGTGGGTCATGGTCCTTACAAGTCATAAACCCCTATCAAGGATTTTGTCCTCGAAATCCCGAGCGGAAAGAAGACGGGTGTTACTCACGCATCACTTCATACAACTCCACAAAAGCTCATGGGTGTCATAGATCTATGACCAACATACTTTCTCTTCTTCCAAAGCCAACACATGGTTTCCTGCACTGGTTACAGGCTCAGCACTCCGTCTCATCATCCTTTGTCTGATAACACTCTTTATATACTGGAACATCACATGCAACTTGTATTACTATCCTTCTTCTATATACATTCCAATTGTTCCTTCTCCTTCCACAAAGGATGTCTCTAATCCAAGGGAGATCTATCTCAGAAGGGATTATCACAAGACACATACTCTACCAAACACATGTATGCACATGACAGGGCTCATACGGCACAACAACCACTAACTCAGATGGTAACAGATATGCACTATCTCAACTGATCAGGATAGGAATCACAAACCTCATTCATCCATCTCTTAACTGATGCACATTCTTCCTGGACCTTCCTTTACTTGAGACTTATCTAGGAGTATTTAAGGAATCCATCTTAACTTGATGAACTTTTCCCAAGACGATCTTACAACAGTTCTTTTCCTTGGGTGCATACCTTTCGTCACCATGTTTATGCGGAGCATAAACCCCTAACAGGTGATAGCCATACTATAGGAACTTAGCCAGGTTGAGCTAAAGCCAACTTCTCCATCTAAGACCACTTCACCCTTTCCAAGGTATCCATTTCCAAGGTTATCTCGATCCTCGATATGTCAAGTGGAAAGAGATTTGCTTGATTGTCATGTCCAGGAAAGAAAGGATACGAGAAGGATATACTTCATCAAACACAACCAGGTCATCCATAAAGGTGCTCGACAATAGGTTATCTCTCTCCTGACTAACAAGAAGGAAACATCTTCCAAACACGCTATAAGCATCCAAAGGAGGGTACATCCTAAACTGGGTTAACTGGAGCATATAAGAGGCAAGAAGAAGACAAAGTGGAATGGAGTGACTCCATTCAACCTGCCACCACACACTGGTCATCCTACTATTTTTGGCCAGCTTATGTCACAAGATCTAACTGTTTCCTGTTGCCCTCCACTTCTTGGTCAAACCATATGGTCCTCACTTGCTTATCCTCATCAGCGTTCCTCTGTGTTGCTGAACTGTTGCCTCAAGGGTCACCACATAGATCCAAACTCCAAAACAAGCTTCAAGCTTATGGGTTCAAGGTCAAGGATGATCTATCAAGATAGTTCACCACCATACCTCCACGATCTAGGTCTCTTGATTCTTAATCTCCTTATAAGACATGTTCTCACCTTCTCATACATTGGTACTTCTAATATACTAGGATTCCTTACCTTGGTGTCCATCTCTTGAGTCAAAATGCATCACTTCCGATATCACATCCATGTTCTATCATCGTCACCCGATCAAAACATGTCAGAAGGATCCTACCGTCGTCATCCATCACATGCATCTCCATCTTGGAAACTAAAGTCCAAAATGAACTGGTACTTTTCAAAGTATCCAACCAGATATCGCTCCAAAAGCATACATAACAAGTGACACAAGGTCCACTTGACTACCATTCTCTCGGAAGGAAGGAACACAAGGGAACAAACTCCTCCTATCACCCCATCAACATCTATGGTTTCATATCAAGGGGAGGGGATTATCACTTCCTTTGATCCTTACATGAGTTTTCAATTGTTTATGCATCATTAAACTTTGTTCCATCTGGTTTTATCTTGTTTCTTCTTGGTTTCCTTACCAGCAACACAGGAATCATCAAGACAATTACATGTTATTACTCTTTTTCTCTTGTTTTCGTTTCATCATATTCATGATTATTTCCTGATTGTATCACATTTTTGTTTTCTCTTTGTGAAAAAGAGTGTTACTCTTAACATATTCTTTATTGAATAGGGATCAGCTCCCTTATTCTCCTTCACTTATCATGAATTTCACTTTATACTTTTCTTATTTTTGCTTATGTTCATTGGTTGGTCTGAGATTATCTCAGGTTCCATCTGATTTACTCATCACTTGTTCTTCTCTTTCTTTTAACTTTATCTTGGTTTTTAGGCATCTTGTTCATCTTGTGTAGGTTTTATGCTTTAAATTACCGTGTTATCATAGGTTATTCTATCTTTTGTCAGGTATATCTCTTGAGATTATAGTTTCAAGAACTTATCTCATCATATTCTCATATGGTTTTAGGTTTCATAGAACCGTTACTTCTTCTTTTTATTACCAATCACCCAGGTATTAAGGGATTATGGTGCATTCATTCACCTCTTTTATAACATGATGAAGGTATTAACATCATATTCCTAATTTGTTATGCTCTTTAGATTGCTCTAGAATGACTACTTGATCAGATTAATCAATGAGGAAACAATCTAAGGCTCCACACTTACCTATGTCCTCAGTATTTGAATGCCTGGCCAGGGCATCCAAGTATTGGGATTAGGTAGTATGCACCATATTTTATGTCATGGTTTAACCTTAGACACCATCGTAATCCTAGTCCTAGTGTCCCTGTAGACTCGACAAACCAAGAGCTCTGATATCAACCACTTGAAACATACCATCTCGAACAAAACACGATTACATACTAACCAGCGGATTACCAAAAACCACAGGAAATTAAAACCAATTTACAACAAACACCATAAGATGAGACATGCTTCATCTGAGTCAACACTTTCTTTTCATAACATATTTTCAAGGTGCTACACATAATTTCCCATCATCGTGTTACATGAAAGAACTGTTCCACATGCTAATTTATTACATCAATGTACAGAAGCCAAAAACCACATATCGATCACCTTATCAGGACATCGAAAAACTCTCCCGAAGACCTGAGTGTACAGGGACGACACATAGGACTCTACTACTAGACACTATCTATTCCACCAAGTACGATACATCTTCTTATCAACTCAGCCACATGATCTTCATCTCGCCAGGCACGTCCACCTATAAAGGTTATTAACCAGATGGGTGAGACACACAGTCCCAATGAGAAACATAACCCTCTACCAACTTTATTATTATCATAGATTACTAAGAAGATAGCTCAATTTAAACAACATGTAATAACTAACCAGATATACAAGAAGGAATATGAAGAACATGTATATAGAGAACATATGAGAAAGCTTACATCATCCAAGGCCTCAACCAATGTTACATATTTGCCCTAAGAAAAGATACTATACAGCTTGATTACAAATTATTTTTCCCTAAGGAAGTGACTCGTACTGCTCAAATCCAACCTTCGACTGCAAAGCCCAAACCCGGTGCCATACAAGGTCAATGGAAGAGCCGGACTCCACGACCTCACCTTTTTGTGGTCAATGCATGATAACTAAAGCAGGACCGTAGTCTCTTGCTTAAGTGGCCTCAGCCAAAGGGTTAGCTCATGCAGTCTACCCTTTTCTCTAGCCCGCCTTGGTACAGGTCACGGCGCTAGTATATCATGAGCCACTGGCCTATTCGTCGTGCTCCTGAGCCATGAACGCATTCATGGTCCATCACACTGAGCCATGGGCTTGTTCACCATGTTCTTATACACATCTTCAGTTTACAACCGGAGTTGCACTCTAATCCTCCTATTTTCGGCTAGGAGAAACCCCACATATTCAACAATATGCGTTCCGGGTTAACCCGTAGGAGAACCCGATTCACCATCAGCAACTATTGACGATCATGGATCTATGGCCAGGGAAAACTACATGAAAGGTTCATATGTATTTAGTTAATGCATTTTAAGTGGATTGTTGGGGCAACAAAGTTGTATTAACCAACCATATGTAAAACATGAACAACATTATATTCCATTATTTTGGTGTCACACTGTTACTGCTATTCTCATTGCCCTCAACAATCATCATATTGCCATGGGATATCAATCCCTCATTTCATCACATAATACCACTGCCTCTCAAGGCTTCATCATCATACATCATACATCATCATGGGATATCAATCTCTCAGGTTACCACTAGAGGATAACACCGCATTTAGGCACTCAGCCTTTATCAGGTCATCAGACCTTCCTCATCATACTGGTGATACATGTTATCTTATCAATAGGGCGCATCATCATTACTCAGATATTTCTCATATACCAAATTCCACACAAGGCACATAATGATATAATCATCATAGCTCTTACATGGCTATGAATTCAATTGATAATACATGCATGGTTAGGGAGCATATCAAAGAGATAACTTGATCGCCAAATACAATCTTTAAAGAACATATCATGATTATCATATCATTAAGATTAAGGTTTATAGGATTGGAACAATCATCCATTATTATGAACACATGAAGCATAAGTCATAGATGGTGTATTAAGAAATACACATTACTGTTACCATACCATGGGTATCCACCATACCCTATCTCTCATGTCATCATGCATGCCATTCTTAAGGATTCATCCTTAGGGATCATACAATCATGATCAACCATCAAGCATTATCAAAGGTTCACCTATCATCATCCATAGGTAACCCCCATACTAACGTTCACAACCTATTCGTCATGTCGTATCATCGTGATCAAAGATACGGGCTCAAGGTAGAAAGATAACACACTATCATATAAGTCTTAAGATAACTTTTAGGGTTATCGGGTTAGGGCACAACCCTCACTAGAAGCATCACCTACCTTTACCAAAACTTGGCAATGACCAACGAACCCTCACTAAAGGGGTGTCGGGTAGGGTACCAATCCTCACCCAAGGATATCGGGCACCAACAACCCTAAGCACCATGCCTTCAGGCATACTGTGCAAGAGCACCTCCAAAGGCCATATCGCCCAGAGACACCTTAGGCCATCACTGTCAAGAGACCACCTTCTCAGATATCATATAACTCATAGATCTTAAGCATGTCGGGTTCCATACTCAACCAACACATCTAATCCTCTTGGGTTAGGCCACCCCACAACTGTATCGGCCAAGAACCTCATAGCACCAAAACCACCAAGGTGCTCTCTAGGTCATCCCTATCAGGATTGACTTCCTTTTTCCTCATTCATGAATCATCATTAAGGGTATAAGGGTAACAAACTCCACATACCTGGTCCACCTATCATCACTAGTCCTTGTATTGCTCATGACACTATGTCGCCCAAACTCTATATCATCCAAGGCCCTATATCTCCCAAGCTCAAAACATATATCGGCCTACAACTCCCTTCTTGTGTCGGGCAACCCTCTAAGGGAGTATATCGGGCAAGGGCATATCTGCCAACATATCATATCTCCTTATGGGGTATTAGCCATGCACTTAACCCTGGTGTCGCCCAAGCCATAAACACATACACATTTGTATCGGGTTAAGGTTGATGATATCGAGCAGCATATCAAGGGACCATCCATAATGCCCAACCTCGCATCTTTATCATCCATGGAGCACTATCTTGGGCAACACACCATCATGCCCAAGAGATCATCACAACAAGAGCACCCCTATCGGTCAATCTAGAGTTAGGGCAACCCTATTGCCCAAGACTCCATGTCGCCCAAGATGCCATGTCAGGCAACTAGGGTTAGGATTATTCTATCGGCCAAAGCACCCTATTTCCCAAGACAATCATGTCGGGAAACTAAGGTTAGAGAATCCATATCGGCCAAGACACTATATTGTCCAAGCTAAGGTTAGGACTTCATATCGGCCAACCATCATATCGCCCATCATCATATCGGCCAAGAGCTAGAGCTCACCTCACAACTCAAGGAAGGAGGGGTGTTGCTCAAAACTCAACATCAAATCATGTCTACTCATGTCGCCCAAGGTAACCAAGAGGATATATCGGCCAACTAACATGTCGCCCAACCCTCATATAGAGCATAGGCTCACCTCTCAAGACAATTAAGTGAGAGAGGGGTATTGCCTAAGAACTCACTACCGTACAACTTGGATCAAGGGATCCTAAGCTCACCTCTCAACAACAAAGTGAGAGAGGGTTATTGCTCACAATCCATCAACCAAGGCATAGCCTATCAGGCAAGGTACTATATCGGGCAAGGTTCTATATCAGGCAAAGCCCCATATCAGGTAAGGCACCATATCGGGTTAGTCATCTTCAACCTCAAGACACCCGTTACTATCTTTCACAAGGAAAACAAGATAAAGACAGTGATAAAATGTGACCATTTCCATTAGAATAGATCTCAAGTTCCACATACACAACTATCATAGAGAAGGGTAACGATGTAAAGACAAAAATCAATGTATGCACATATGGAGAGTGAACATAATAGAGATGGTTAAGAGTTATGTAACCCGCCTTAGGAGGATCTCCATGAAAGACATCAAGTTTCCTAATCCAAGAAGCAAACCCACGTTCCTTACCATGAAGATCATCCATCCAAAGCTCTAATCATGCCTTCGGCACCATCATCATCACCTCAAGAAAAAGAAAAAAGAAGAAGAAGAAGAAGAAGAAGAAGAAGAAGAAGAAAGCCATGGTTATGCTTAGCTTAAGAAGGAGAAAAGAGAGAGAGGACCACGGCCTTACCTACTCTCATCAAAGTCTCATCCATGGCCAAGAGGGGAAGAAGTAGATGGAGAGGAAAGCACAATAAAAGCTAGCAAAGAAGCATGACTCACCAAGGTCGGATCTTGAGCAAGAAGTTTCCATGGGCAAGGAGCTCGCCCTCCCAAGCTCCATGGGAGTTTTCCTTAGCTCCCGAAGCTCCCAAGCTCATCCCATACAGGAAGGGGAAATAGGTGGCCGAAAAGGATCACTTGGTTAAGGAGGAAGGGAGTTATATACACCAAGGAAGAGAGAGGTAGCAAAGGAAAGGTGCCATAACCACATAACTTAAGATGCCACTTGCTCATGCTCTTAACGCCACTTGTTGCCACCCAAGCTTCACATGCACGGCCTGGTGATACACTCTAGGTTGTGTATAGTGCAGCTGGGCACCCTCCATGGGCGATACACCCCTTAAACCAACACAAACTCCATGCTCTACCCGATACACTAAAGGACAAGATAGCACATGTGACATGTAAGGCATTAAAACCATATAGAGATGTCACTCCTCAACTATCATCCAAACAAGGTGCCCAAGCCTTCATCCACGTACTAGATGATGCCAAACTGAAGAAAGAAGACTCTAGAGTAGATAAATTTCATATTGACCCTCCATTTTGGGTAATTTGCAATTTGCACCAAAACTAGCACATAAGCACAAGCATCATCCAACCAAGCTCAAACTTGGAACATGGGCCTTCCACAAGGCACCCCATAGCATAGTTCTCTATCTAATGATGCTAGAGAACTAAAGGTATTCTCTACATGTGACATATTGCAATATAACCCCTTATTTTGGGTAAATTGCACTTTGGTCCAAAACAAGCAAACATTGCTCAAATAGCATCCAAACGGGACTAAACTAGAAACATAAGCTTGTCACATAATATCAAAACATCTTGAGAGGTTAGATTAAGGTTCTAAGCACCTTTATTAAGCAAATAAAATAGGGTTAGCCCAAAATGTGGGTCAGGGTCCTTACAGTAATGAGATCAATATACTGGTTTTTCTTATAAAAACTATTGAAATTCATGGTGCACCACTTATTGACCCACCCAAATATATGTATGTTTGTGACAATATAAAAAATACTAATTAAGAATAGTAGGTCATCTCAGCTACAACACCATAATAATCATTTTTTATATATGTATCATGTTCATATTATAATTACATCTTTTGTTTAATAGCTTTTCACTAACTAACTTCTTGAAAATATATCTTACATGTCTAATATTTACCATTGCTAATACACTACTTCATGTATTATTATGATAGATATTGGGCTAATAAATATATGGGTATGGTTATCATTATCACTAGGTGTTATTATCCTAAGCAGCTATATTTTCATCTAGGTTCAAACTAATATATTGGTATAATCTTATATAAGTGAGGTGTTTCCAATTTTACTAGTATTTATATCTTACTAAATGTATACACTATTATGATACAATTAGATATGACGAAGAATTGAATACTACATGATTTATAAGGGTTAGATCCCCTATAGTTCCCATCCATTGTATTAATGAGGTCATAATTAATTGAAATACATATAAGATTATTGCCCTATTGAATGTTGATGGGTCAATCTTTGGTGTTCCAGTAATGGATTGGTCTGTAGGTTCTTGTACATCTTGCAACTTCATGGACCTACACAGAAGGTAGATATGTCCGCGATGGGTACTAGGCGGTGGTTATTTCTCCTATAGGTGTGCTTTCAAAATCTTCTGGAATTGAGGCTGAAGTGATGCACTGTATATTTGTCCTTTTCATAGGCTATTTATTATTTATTTTTGGCACTTATTGTTTATTTTCATATTAATTTAAGCATGATTTATTAATATTAGCATGTGCTACTCAATTGCATCAATTAAATGTAATTTTAATGTTTCTTAATGATTTAATATATTTCGAGAGTTTATGTTCGGATTTTGTGAATCTAAGGTAATTTTGCAAGAATCTATACAACGCGGTACTACTGACTTCATTGTCGGTTGTACCGAAAACATCACAAGGATGAACCAGAATTGATCGACAAAATCTTGGTGGTGAATATGAAGAGTGCATGTTCGTGCGGCAACAGCAGCAGCAGGACAGGTGCCCTAGCAGGATAGATCGAATAGAAGACATGTTAGGCAAGCTGGTCACTCAAAATGAAACCAGTATAGGTCATACAAGAGGAAGTTGCAAAACCAAGGAGCATAGATCTGTAGTATTGAATATCAAATGTCTCAACTGGCGGTAGAGGTGTCTTCCTTGAAGAAGCCTAGTCAACATGGGGTCTTAGAAAATACATATGTGTTGCATCATCGAGTGAAATATGTGTGTTGTCAAGAAGGTGGAACATTCTTCTATTGAGTTATCAAAGCAACATACTCTAGAGCCTGAGTAAGCATATGTGCTTAAAGTTCCATATCCCAACAGTTTATATGGACGGAAAGGGGGGTGCAGATTTCCAGTGTATTGTGCTCATGCATGCTCCTCAACAAACCCCATTCTAGAAAAGGCATCCACGCAATAAGAGAAGGTGAAGGTTCTACTCCACCATGGGATAGTCACAGCTAAAAAAGAAGCACCTACACCCCAAGAAGAGCAGCCACCGGTCATTCATCCCATAGTAGATAAGCCAATTTTTACCCCAGGCGCTGGTGCTGAAGCAAGCAGAGAAGTTCGATGTGCCATCCCCAGATATTCTGAAGCTGAGGAAAAAGAAAACACGGTTCAAAAAGTTCATGGACATCTTTCGAAAGCTCCACATCAATTTTCCATTGGTGGAGGCGATAGAGCAAATTCCTACTTATGGGAGATTTTTAAAGATATCATCAACAAAAAGTTGTGGATTAAAGACAGATATTATACAGGTTGATGAGGTGATGAGTGAAATGATCAAGGGGAAGTTGCCGAGGAAGAGGAAGGATCCAGGATACTTCTACATCCCATATTCTATAGGTGGCAAACATTTCAAGCAGGCACTATGTGATTCGGGAGAGGGCATTAATCATATGCCTCTTACCACCTTCGGAAAGTTAGGATTGAAGGAACCAACAAGAACAGACATGACAATCGAGTTGGCGGATGGTTCTATTATAAGGCCATACGAAATATGCGAGGATGTCCTAGTCAAAGGCGAAAAATTCATCTTTCATGTTGATTGTGTGGTCATGGACATGTGCAAGATACAAGGATCAGAGATGTTGTTAGGAAGGTTGTTCCAAGCTATGGACGATGTGATCATTCTCATTGGGAGAGGCTATTTGACACTCGGGATAGACGATGATAGAGTAGAGTTCAAATTGCCAGATGATTCTTCACCACCATCCCATGACAACCCAGACTGAAGAAAATCACCTTGTCAAGCCTAGGACATTAAACAAGGGCGTTGATGGGGGGCAACCTAATTTTATTTTTGTCATTTATTATTTGTTTAGGTGTTTTGTAAGTTACATTTCAAAGAAACTGGTACCCCTGTTCCACCTCTAGGTTTCGATTTTAACTATGGTCATAGTCAAGTTCAAGCTTGGGGGGGGTGTTGGAACGGCTTTATCTTTATTTTGTTTCTTAGTTTATTTTTAGTTTTTTTTTTAGGATCCACATCTATCCAGTGTAACGGTGGAGTTTAAATTTTATTTGTTCCTAGCAATTATCATGTGTACTTTCAAGTTTGCAATGGAAATTAAAAATCTTTTTATGCGCTTAGCTGTGAGTACTTGAGTAATCTCACATAGAGGAAGTGTATGGTCTAGTCAGCTTGAGGACATTTAATATGAATACACATCTTAATTATTCATGAAATGTGGATGAAGATGGGATTTGAGTCTAAATTGATCAAACAGTTAAAGGGATCTTAAATAAAAATTTAAGAAAGAAATCTTAAGGTTACCATGTAGACGGGTCATTAGAGAGGACATATCATAAATTCATGAAAGGCATTATCTCTTATTTATGTGACTCCATTTATCTTCTATTCATTTTGACTCATCGCCTTATGATGATCAAGTAGTCTGAATTATTTTTTCTTGTTTACATTGCACAACACCAACGACCAACCCCGAGCCCCTGGTCCCCGCTTTTAATCCCAGGGTTCTTATTTATCGCTTCGATTAACCACCAACGTGCCCCCCTTTTTAATTCCAGTATTCCCATCTCTATCTCAACTTACGCTACACCGCTCGTCTTATGACCAAATTTTATGAATCAGGTCTTCTATAAATCTTTTATCTTGTTTTGGGCTGTCTAGTAATCAATGTTTGTTAACTGAGATTTAGCAAATATTTAATCAAAACTAAGTAATAAACGTTTACAATTAGTAGTTTATCTTTTGCATTGCTTGGAATGTACATCAAATAAAAAAAACCGATCTGGTTGTCGTGGTTTTGGTGGGAGTTGGCTGGTCCTTACTTGACCTTTAAACACGTGGATTTGCAGATTATAAGGATGGGTCTGGAATAGGTACATGGGACTCGTGGCCTTATCTGTTGGAGGGTGCAGCGCACTCCCCATTAAACGGGAGCAACAAATCCGGAGTGTCGAACCAAACAAATGAATCGGAAATGATGACGTAACAAAAGAATTCTTTATTCCACATGCCTCATCTATGTATGGGAGCGCTACGCTTATATTTACGTCCGCTATTCTTTGATACGCTCTACCAACAATAGAAACAAGCAACAAAGCGATCAATGTAAATACTATTGCAGCGTTTGATAACGTAATTGCATTTATCATCGGTGTTCTATCACTTTATTTAGTATGTTTAGTTAATATAAAGAGAGGAAAAGAAGTAGAACACTTTAAACAACTTTACAATATAAGATGTTCGACATTTAGAAATTGGATTGTATATTTTTGTGTCAATTGTATGCTTTGCAAGTATTTTCATCCCTTTTTAATAATATGTAACAAAATTTCTTATGTTTAATGATACATTTCTCTCAAACATGTGACATACAAGGATGTTCCTCTATGCTTTTATATTTCTTACCATATATGTATTGAAGCGCTCTTCCATATTTCAATATTCTCTTTAAGTTTATGGTTAATTATAATTTTTCTTACATATTTCTATATTTCTAGTTAATACGTCCACATTATTTTGCATTTACCAAAATTTTCTACTATTTATTTATGTTTTTCAAACTTTGATATATGTTTAATGTCAAATATCACTTTTAGGACTTGTCTGGTAGGATTGTGTTTCATTTCACGTTGTTCGAATGCTAGGAGTTTATTTTTTCAACGGAAAAGCATTTTGTAAGGTGGCGTTGATGTAGTTTGGAGAAATGCAATTCCCAATTACTTCTCCTTAGCCCTCAAAATTTGGAAATTTGGACCATACGGTAAAGTCGTGTGGTCAGGTGTGGTTCCTACCAAAAGCACGAACATGCATAGGGGTATACCAATTTGAGAAAAATCATACTAGGGCGTGTACCGACCTCAACAAAAGCGTTATAAGTGGCCCAAATTTTATTGTTGAGTGCCCAAGCAGGGCATTGCTCGTCCAAAAAAGGAGTGTCAAAAAATTGGGTTGGGGTCGATTTTGGGGTCAAAAAATCCAACCTGGATTGTTTGATTGCGAAACCCAAACCCGAACTCAGATCTGAATTTTAAGTAGACCTCTCAACCCGAAACAACGCGGACTAAGAAATCTAGACCGAGAACCAATCCCAAACCTAGAATTGAAGGTGATTTTATAGAAGAAATTGATTCTCTGATATAATTATCTATATGATTGCAACTTATTTCATACCTTATATCAAAATAATACATATATCACTTCAAGACATAGTCTACATCCCATAAATATATGTATATAAGTAATTAGAATCTGATTTTGTTCAATTTTTAAACCAGAATTGTACTCAATTTAGATTCGAACACATAATCTTAACCCTGGAACAAACCCAAAACGTCATATTTGAAATCTAGACTCCTTTTTTGTGAATCAGACACAATCAGATTCACAAATTCAGACAATTTTGACAGCCCTATAGAAAAGTGATACAACATGTGCAACATTCCAACCTCAAGCTTAAATTATGTGCCAACCAAATAGCAGAAATAAGACTCCTTGAGTTTAATTTACATCATACCAAACTATAAATGAGTAATTCAACTTCCAAATTTTTCTGTCACATTAATTTTGAAAACACAATTTACTCACAGATACACCCAACCAAACATGACCTTAATTTTTAATACATTTTATTTTGATTTAATGATTCATTTAACTCGTGTTTTTTTAATTTCCTTCCCGTCATGCCTTTTTATTTTCCGTTGCCAACATTCAAATTTGATAACAAGAAAATATTAGAGAATATCGATAAATTTGTCTTATTTATTTCTCTTCATTTCCCTCTCTTTTGCTTTCTTCCCCGTCCCTTTGCCGACTAAACATGTCAAACCTTCTCCCTTCCCCTCACTTTGCCACCACTCCCCTCCTACTCAGTGGTTGATCTAAAAAATGACTATAGGGGTGCCGAGTTAGATGATTTAGTACCCATATGCCTTTTTGGTTAAAAAAATAGTAAATTGATATATAATACATTGAGTTAATACCTACTAAATTTTTGTGTGTAAATCAGCCAATTCATATTGACTTCGTAGTCCACACTCAAAACAACATTTAGTAACAAAAGAGAAAGTCACACCATTAACTACGATAAAAATATTGAATTCTATAATATTATATTAGTTAACACAAAAATAATATCAAAATTGGGACTCATACACAGGACAACTATCTACTAACTGAGCTACACATTTACTTGACTAATATTCAACGCATTCGTTATAATATATCATCTTGAGCTGAGTGAGGCGATAAAAATAAGACACCAACAATCGAACCCAGACCAAAGGATAAGCAGCATGCAACTTCTACCAACCGAGCTAACAAATCTATAATATTGAACCATTAATTATGATAAAAATATTGAATTCTATAATATTTTTATGACAGTTATAACATATTATATTAGTTAACACAGAAATAATATCAAAATTGGGACTCGTACACAGGACAACTATCTACTAACTGAGCTACAAATTTACTTGACTAATATTCAACGCATTCGTTAGAATATATCATCTTGAGCTGAGTGAGACGATAAAAATAAGACACCAACAATCGAACCCAAGCCAAAGGATAAGCAACATGCAACTTCTACCAACTGAGCTAACAAATCTTTGATGTCAAGTAGTGGCACAACATATTATTATTGTATTATTTAATATTAAATCAGAGTGGGGAAGGGTGAGGGGGAGCTAGAGCCTCGACAGCCAGGGGCGGAGGGAGGGGGGCAAGCATGGGCCATGCCCCCCCCAATTCATATATATATATATATATATATATATATATATATATATATATATATATATATATATATATATATATATGTTATTAGTCTATTGAATAATATATATTAATTAGACAATTACAAAGCAAAAATTAGAAATGGTGTAGTGGTTGGATGCGTGTTGCAACACCCACTTGGCCTGGGTTCGAATCTTACTATACCCAATTTTTCATTTTATCGCATTATATATACATAAGTAGTTGATTTATATTGAAGACGAGTATTAAACTCATGTAATGAAATTGTTGCATTGGTAGAGTGTCTATAGTAGTACTTAAAGGTCTCAAGTTCTACTCTCTAGTTTCATGTGTGTTTTTGGCTTTTTACATTACAAAGTTTTTTGTTAAAATTTTGGCCCCCCAACTTTGTATTCTTGGCTCCGCCACTGTCGACAGCTCCCTAGATACGCCCCTGAATCTACTAAACAGAACATAAGTCCTTTGTTAGTAGTTGAAGCCAGACTTTTACATACGTGCGTCCGCATGCTGCATGCTTGTCTGCATGCCTGATTGGTTTCCCACCGTCATCTTATCAATCACAACTTCAGGTTATAGTATGCAATGTAGCAGAGTCAAGCAGGCAGAACCGAAAGGTAGGGCAGGGCGTTATTTTCCCGTAGTTACTAGGAAACAACGGCCAGGTGATCCCTACCCTACAACCTCTCGCTAGTGTCTCAGCCACACCCAACCGACCCTTTGAGCGTGTCCCATTGTTCTGTCACCGATTGACAGGTAGGTGGCTATACATGACGCTAGACATTTAGTAGCGCAGTAGCCGCGTGTCAATGTTTCCTCTCCTTCTATTCCCCATTCGAACTCAGACATCCGATCTTGATGATGTGGATTTGGCAATCCAACGTGGCTCTCAGTGCATGGCATTGAGATGCCAGGCCACGTGATGGACGTGGTAGGAGCATGAACCGTGTTTGAAACTCTCTCGCCCTCACACTGTCTCCAGTGAAGGGTGGCCACTGTTGGTCGATCCGTCTTTCAGATTTGCAACTGTTGTCTGGGGACGCGGACGCACTAGGACCCAAGAGCCATTATTTCCAAACAAACTGACTGTACCCTTTGTTATCGGTGGTTATGGATGTCCAAATCAGCAACCTATGCCTATATACATACCACCTAAGTAGGCTACTGCATCCTTTAATACGATATACTAGCAAGATAGTACCAGACGCGACCGATGCCATCCTTCGCCCCTTAATTATGCTGCTGTTATTATACATATATAGTGTATATGTATGCCCACTTTCTAGTGTTCGATATATACAGTCGTAGGCATTTCAACTAACATGATAAACAACACCTGTCTTATCCCCACCCCGCGATACACTTGTTATTTGGGGCCAGTCCTAACTCAACTAGCAATGCAATTCCTAAAAAATGATTCTGGAAATGCATTTCATTTCTCTCTGACCAAGTCATATATCTTAATGCGTTTTAGTGTTATACATAGAATGAAATCTAGTCAATTACTTTAGTGTGTGACGATATATGGGTGTAGCCACTTCAACATATATGTGTCTCGAGTCATGAACATGATAATCAAAATTTGTCTTCTTATGCCCACCCATCAATATACCTATAATTTTGGGCCATCCCTGGCTATACAAATCTAAAAAGAAACTTCCACATGATACGATTTTGTGAGCAAGTAAAAATCTCACAAAGAACTTTATTTTTCTTATAAAGTTATTGTTTTAATATTCCCAATCCCTATAAATATTAATCACATTAACCACTATATTTTGTAACTCACAATGCCTCAGACACAAAGAACTTCCTCAACCGCCACACTTAAAATAAAAAAATTATCATTGTTGCAATTGGGACCTCGTAGACTTTTAAATAGATGCCTCACCTATAAGTTAAAACCTCCAACCCCATTCATGAATTGAAAGCTTGATCAACCAAATGGTCGTTGTGCCTCCCTATAGTGTTGTATTCGACATATTATGCTACTTTACAATAAGTTCCATATTTTGTGTAACCATAAATCTAGCACCAAAAAATCAGTTGTGCATCTTTTGATATTGTAAAATCCAATTATGCAATGTATTACTTCTGTACTTCATATTTTGGATGAGGCATATGTGCATTGTTTGTTTTTCACTCAAAAACATTGTTCTTATATATGAGTGCATGTACTGCTTCACGTTGCATGCATATATATATATGAGATGCATAATCAAATTGTCATGGTAGTGAGTTTAGTCTAATTATAGTGAATAGTCACCAGTGGGCCAGAGTCAATAGCCAGCCCACTTGCCACTTAGGCTAAGCAAACCCAACTCAAAATTCAAGAAAAAGTCAACACACACGAAAAGTCACAAAAACGATTAAAATCATGACAAATGCGTAAAAGATCAATGGTCCTCAATTTTTATGGCATAACATTTGGATCTATAAAAAGTGCAACTTTTCATCAAATCTTTGAAAATATTGTCAATATTTGTTACTATGCCCCACACTAGATCGGATTCCATGTGCTCCATCTATGCCCTCAAATATCATATCCTGGAGTCCAACATTCTCTTCACATTTTTTTCTTCCATCACAATGTAGACATCCAAGACAGATGCTATGGTGTTTGTAACATCTAATTTTCAATGTATATTGTAATTCCATTTGTCATTGTGCTACTCAATTTTCTTGAACTTCAACTTATATTTAAACATAAACTTTCATGTTTTATATGTATGTGTTTTTAGTCATTAGGGTTTATCACTGAACATCATATCATAATTGAGTTTTGATGCTATAATAACCACATATAACCCTAACTAATAAATCAAAATGAAATTCAAAATCACTACCAATAGGCATTTCAAAATGCTTTCCATTTTTTTCAATGTACACTTTACTCTATACAATTTACACATTTGAATTCTTATCTTTTAAAAGTCATGAAAACATTGGAGCCATTCAAAGCTGACAAGATGTTCATGTAAGGTGACCTTCTGCCAGCATATCTTTTCATGATGTTCATAAAGCATTTAAGTTAACTAATTGAAATCAAAGTAAATTTAGAAGAAATGGAAATTGATCAAAGCCACACTTACTAGTCCATATGTTTCACATTTGGCTTTGGCATATGACGTCCACTATCTTTGCAAAAGTGATCGTAGACCATATTCATGTAGTGTAAGAAGTTCTCAGTGTCTTCAATGCCGCCTCAAGTTAGGCTATATCCAAAGAGAAATTGAAATTTTCTTTTCTAAGGTTGTAGATTAGGTTACTAGAATATCTATTTGTGTCAAGGCTGGCATAAAAGATATGGAAAATGTAGGCAAGTACCTAGAAGTTCATATTTTTTCTAAAGGCCCCACTCTATATATTTAACTCAAACCAAAAGTAACACAGTCAACAACTTATTTTGGGAGTAGGTTGGGATCCCAAGTACTTAAGCACAGACCTGCAACTGCTAGTTTAGTAGCGGTGTGAACAACACAATTTAAGTTCCTACTAACATGCATAAAAGAAATAAAGGAAAAGAGACTAGCTAAAGATGAAATGTCCTGAACAATGAGACCAAGGTGATCTTGAGGATGTCCATGAGCACCCGAGTCTTGAACTAAACTCAGCGAGTCTGACTCCACCTCCAGGTTAGACCAACCCCAAGCAAGCGCATGTTGAATGTCCATTTTCAAAGCCAGAGCCTCGCAAAAAGTAAAGTCGTAGTGGATAATTCTTTGATTTGCCAGTAGTTCCACTACAGTCCCCCAATCGTCCCTGAAGATAACATCAAGTCCGAGCCTGTCATTCTTATCTAGCGCACAGTCGACATTCATCTTGATCCTGCCAACTGTCGGATCACCTAGAAGTTCATATTATTCATTTTAGAATCAACAAAAGCACATATGACAACACCACTAACAACTTAGAAGTAAAGATAAATGCATGTCAGCAAGGACCCTCTCTTTTACAAGAACTATATGCTTAGCTAAATCTATACTAGCATATCTTTCCACTTATACTATGCAAACAACTAGAATCACACCATCAATTTAAGATAGAGTGGATCAAACCATATGCCATTTTCTGGTGGAAGTGGATGAAAAATTAGTGTGGTACAAACTCAGAGCTCCAAAGATATCATTGATGGAGAAGATACAAATGTCTAAGATGATTGTTGGGTCAACCCATCTTCCCGACTATGTAGTAAAGTACTAAATCGACACCTTATATTTAGGACATGAAAGTAACGAGTTTAGGGCATTTTTTTGGTAGTGTAGTATGAGTGAATCGGGTGTTTAAAAATTATGGAGATTCGATGTACATATTTTGAATGACATGGGCGTTATTTGATAATGTCCTAATTGAGTGAATCTTATCACAATCATTTGATACAAATTTTAAAAATGTTTGCTTCAAAATAATTATGTGTTGTACATGACATATTTGTCGCTATTACGTCGAAAAACTCACGTTGTTGTATTAAAAAGTCATGTACAAAAAGGTAGTCGTTCACAGAGTAAAGGAGATGGAGCATGATCATGTCCCCACCACATTGATGGAGAGAGAGGGGTGGGGGACCGTATTTGGTTACATAGCACAATGTTATCAGTCATACAACTATAACATATAAAGGTATGACCCACACCTGACTACCGTTTTTGATGCAGTGCATTTTCCTAGAATTCGGGTTGAATGAGGTAGCCCAATGCTTCAAATCAACCAGCAACACTGCAATATACCTTATCAAATGATCTAAGGTGGAAATGGCTACTTTTAAACTTCATACTTTCATCTTACACCCCACCAAACTCGCACTTAGTTGATTTTTGATGGCATTTGTGATTAAGAGTTTAGTAATGAGTTTTTGCTGAGATCCATTTATCATCAAATTAAGCAACTAAACCTACCTTCAACAAATCTAAGCAGGGATGCTTGGACATGGAGACCATTTATATATGGCACCTTCAACATTGGGTCAACCCATAAATTGAGTAGAGGTGATAAAAAGGTGACAAATTCAGGTCCCTGGAAGCATATATAGAAGGCCGAACTTCCTAAATAGACCAGGCCGTGCATCTGGCTAGCAACACGTAAACACATGACAACAAATAAGAGATGTCTAGAAAGGCATCTGACAATTAATAGTAGTTTCCTAAGGTGTATGACTAAGGAAGAGGCTACATGATTTAAGTATCTCTCCTAAAGAAAAGAAAAAACCATGGATCGAGATTGTGTGGTTTCATAGTGACCAATAATTCTATACTTTGTATTTACAACCATGGTTAGGAAAGTATAAACTTTAGATGGGTTCCAATTTATTTATGATTTCATGTTGGTACATTTGGATGTGTCACAATACTTCTTCAAAAAGAAGGATCTACCTATCAGTCACTTTGTGAAGTTCATTAAGAAACTTAATACGTACACAATAGTGGTATGGGGAGGGGAACACTAAAGAAGATGCGCCTACCAATTATTGACATTTGGGAACCTCTTCCAGAAGACACTGTCAAGCATAATGTTGATGCCAACTATAATACATTGTGATAGACTTGTTTTAGTTCTAAGGAACCATGAGAGAAGTTGGTACCCATGAGACACAACAAGCAATTGCAAGTGAGGCCGTTGAATATTAAATGTTTGTCCCTGAAAAAGCCCTCGAAGTGGCACATGGAAGGGGAAAAAGGAAGGTCTTGCTAGAGAAAGATTGCAAGGTAGCAATTCAACCAGTAAATATGCAACCACTCTAATAAGACGAATAAATATGCAACCACTCTAATGAAATGCAAACAGAAGATTAAATATCTCTTGGCTAGAAATTGAGATGTAAGTATTGTTATATGGGTAGGAGGTCTATCTCAATTGGTAGACAAACTTGCCAAACATCACTATAAAAACCACTCCTCCACAACTATGTGAGCCCCGTGATTTCATTATTCATATCTATAGTAAGGACATCCAATGGAATGGTAATAACACAACCAAGTTTAATTTTGTGTTAGAATGTGATGGAGCCTCCATTTATTTTTGCGTGAAAGAGGACAACAAGGTAAACAATATTGCTCACTAACCCCACAAAAGCCATGTCAAACCTTAATCATCAATTCAAGATCAAGGCCACAATCAAACATGCATTTCATGAGTAACAATATTGATGAATTTCACATGCATATGAATTTGGGGGGAAAATGAACAATTTGGTGCCTTTGAGTTTCACTGTATCATATTATGATTCTAAATAATTATAACATTCTAATATTGAAGTAAATTAAATTCCATGCAACTTTCAACCATTCTCATTTTGAAACAAGATATTTAACATTTTCTGATTCCGGTTAGTAAATAGAAAAAATACAAAGAATATTTTAGATTTACTTTTTTCCCTCTAAATTGGATTCTTATAAATCTTGATCTAGAAGATATATCCACTAGCATTTGTAGTTAAACCATGTTGAGATATGATCTTAACACTTTGATTTTAGATTTGAAAAAACCCCAAAATTGGCTCTTAGCTACCATATTCAACTCCTCATGTAAGCACATTTAGCTCCAATTAGGGGAAGAAGAGGAAAAGAGAGGAGAAACTCTCAATTCAACAAATAGGGATGGATTAATTTTCCTATAAGGAAGAGGAAAGATAACTAAATTACCTAGATTGCATAAAGTTTAATTTACTATTTTCTCAACATCATTCCTTCTTTTTTTTCTAAAGCTCGCAAATTTGCCCCAAAACTGCCACTTCAAAATTTTAAGACTTTTGGAATGGTTAACTACATTGTAACAAACTTTTGACGAAACTTTATACTAATATTCATTTTCCATTTTCAGCTTTTTCCCATTATTACCAAATAACCTAGTTATAGGCAACATTTCTCCCTTTAATAGGTTTCACATCGTATTGAGGGTTTGAGCTCGATAGCTAAGGAATTGGGTCAAACCAAGCTAGAGAACATGAACAGAATAAGACAATAGTTTCTTCTCTAGAGCAACAAGAGGAATGAATGTTGCTCTTAATATAAGTACAAGGCGTGCATCCCTCACCTCAGTATTTGTTTGAGTGTGTGTCAAAAAACTTCTATTGTTTTGGAGCTTTTGTAGCTCGAGACCTTCAAAGCTTGCTCAATGATCCCTCCCTTCATATTTTTTTAAATTAATTCCCCTACCCCGTAAAGAGTTTTTGAAAACCGGTTTCAGGTGCATGTTACTTTTAGGTTTTATTATATTATTTCTCTAAGTATTTTTCTAGATCGATGGATGCTCATATCTTTTATGTTGTCGTATACCATCATACATCTTTAGTGAACAACTCATGTTATATTATCTTTCTTGTAGAAGTCTCTCCTTATCCTTTGCGAATTATTTTTTTCCACTTATTTTTCTTAAGTTGAGCATTATTATATAACCTCATTTTAGAATTTTCCCAATTACTAATTTTACACTGGCCACATCTATTTTGTCTCACAATATGATTTACTTATTATAAATAATGCTTGGCTAATCATTGATTTTACACTTCATCTTTTTATTCCCTTTTTCCTTTTTAGTCAACTACTTACTATCTATTTTTCTACTTCATATATTACCATACACTTTCTATTCTCCTAACCACACCCTTTCAAGGTTATCCACTCCTTTTAATATGAAAGTCATAGTATATTATTATCCTCATTAGTGTTCTTCCTTTACATATTAAATTTCCCATTGGATCATGATACAATCAAAAGGCAGATACGAACACACACCATGCATGAAAGACATCAAGATAGTCCTTGAAAGCTAGAAAAGAAGGGATTTGGCTAGAGAGAAACAAAGAGAGCAGAGAGATTATAGTAATCTTGGTGTTGGTAAGGATGGGATTTTGGAGACATGTGTTTTAGGTCGAGCAGAAGGATGTGACAAATTTGAAGGCGTAGAAGAAGATGTTACAATCACACCAATATCATTGTAACATGGCACGATTGTGTGGAGCGTGCTAAAACCCTCATTTTTGTTGTTGTCATTGTAGCAAAATAACCTAGGAACTACCATTAGAAAACAACAAAGAGACAATAGGTCAATAGTTGGATTTAAATCCAATGACCCAAAACCATTCATGAGGCTTTATTTCAACATTTTATGTCACAAGCTAGGTATCCAATAGGGACAACATCTATGGGGAAATAAATTTAATACAATATATAACAAAATGTTCTATTGTAAGAAATGTTATTGTTATATGCTCATTGTTGTTTTATTGAGACGTTATTCATTTTTTTATTACAATTAAAATCTAGTCTAAACTAGCATTTTGATAACTAAAAATATAAAGAAAATGCTAAAATTCTTAGTTTTAGCATAAAATATTTATTTTAATGTATTACACCCCATGTACTTCTTGAGCTATATGATTTTTATTACATAAATTTTTATTCAAAACTACTTATGGGTAATCAATATGGAAACTTCAAATATTAGGCGATGATATAAATCATGGAAAAATCAATATATTCCTATTTTTTGTACTAACCCTAATTTATTGTTGTTTCTGAAGTATGTTGACATGAATAGTATATTTTTTGATCATGTGTATAAACTAGGTATTCTTTTAGAGGGTGAATGTTTGAACTAATAATGATGTAAATTGATTAAATCGGTTGCTATGCTAGTTAGAGATTATCACATATGTGAAAAATAAAATGGAAGGCTAATAAGATATTTACTTATTGCTAGATGGCAAACTTCCCTCCTATATGTGTAGGTGAGGAGGCACTTACAAGGAAGCAAACTTAACCCTATTGTGTCAAGACAAATAGGCCCATAAGACATAAAACTCTAACAACCCCCCTCAAGCTCAAGTATGGGTGAAATACATATCCAATTGGAACTTACAAGATTCAATTACATGATAAACATGTCACTTCCCATGCAAGATTTTCACCCCCCTTAAACTTGACTCTCCAAAAACTAATTTGACGCCGCCACCTTTGAGTAGTGTACTGTAGGCTGGAAATACTCGTGCTTCGGAGAAGGTCTTTTGTAGTGCATTTGGAATGAAGGACATCTGATAAATGGAATCCAAATGCCACATCAAAAACTCACCATCGTAAATTTGGAACATACAATGTAGAACACCATGAGTACGTCATCTTTACTGGAGAGGAATGTATAAGTGGTATAAGCGCAGTCAACACATCCCACGTACGTAGCACAATACAAATGTAGAGGCACATTGTCCATGTAGTAGTAGAGGTATCTCCAAATCATCCGAGAAAACCACAGACATGCATAATGTGACACAAACACAAACTAGAAGAGGTGTTGACAACAACTAGATCCATTTGGATTGTGCCTCTTGGGGACTTGATGAGAATGAAAGATATCATCTAGGAAAGCCCAAGTAGATCACTAGAATAACCATCTTAGCACTTGAAGATGCAACTTTGAGAGGACACAAATAAAATAGCTCGATGAAGATAAAATCTGGACCAGTCATCAACCGTGTAGTTGTAAAATTTGGAGGCTAGAAATTGATGAGATTTTAAAAAGTTTGATGTGCAAAAGCAACCATCTGTCTCATGAGAATGTAGTGATAATGATCAATTGAAAAGTCATTAATACCAGAGGGAACAAGAGGTTGTAATAAGAGCAACAAGATGTGTCCTGGCGTACATAATGTAGTATGAATGTCAAAAGCTTGGTGTCAATGCTACAATTGAGATCCTTCAACGCATGAAAGTGGTAGCGAACTGGAATAACGAAGCACAGATAGCCAACCTACGTGCATATCGTGGCACAAGCACGATGAAGCACAATGTCATTAGGAAAGAGATATACTAACAATGCATTGGAAGCACGAGTAGTGGAAATGAACCACTACAAAGACATCAGGAGGACGAATGTTTTGAAGAATAAGGAACAACATGGTGATCGGAATAGCCTAAACTGATATATATAATCTCTCGTACTCTTTCTTCACATACTCTCTCTCTCCACTATTCCCCTCGCACACCAATTACGAGGTGATTGAGCAATTGGTGTCGAAAAGAAACAACACCCCTGTACATGGAATTGATCCACACATGAGGTGTGGTACGGGATATTTTTCAATGGAGAGGAATGTGTAATAAAAAATGATGCACATTTTTTGATACTTAATAAACTAGCACAATGTCTTGTATTTCTCTTTTTTTATTTTATCTTCTTTTTCCCTCTCTTGTTGCTTTGTTCCCATTTCCTCTTTTTTTAATTCCTTAATTCCTTTCACCTTCAATTATGTTCTGTTTCCAATTTCTCCTCCCGTTCATTTTCATTTTTCTCTCTTTTATGTAACACAACGACACTTTCCTTTTGCTTTTAGTCATGGATGATAATTAAATGGCATGGCTTGTTGTGATCAGTAGGAACCAATGGAGTAGTATATAAATAAAGAAAATTATGAAGCAAGAAGACACATAAAACTTCATAGTTTTCTATAATCATGGAAATATATAATTGAAGTGTGCCATTAGAAAGGAAAGTTACCATCAAATAAAAAGTTGGGGCGTGATAAAAAAAGAAAGAGTATTGGAAGAGCTTGGTCAACGTTGATTGTATAAATAAAAAGGAAAGGTGGTTGTAGGAGGTTTTAAAAAAGGAAACAAAATGGATGATAGTTCAAGTAGGATATGAGAAATGGAAATATTGGCTGATAATGATGACATGAGAAAAGCTAAAAAGAAGAGACTTTAACTGGCCAAATAATGATGACACAAAGCAAAATAGAGTAAAAAGGGAAAAAATTGTCTAATGTTGCTATTGGAGAATGAAATGAGAAAATAAGACATTGAATCAAAAGCAAGATTTCCTTGGTGTTACAGGTTGTAGGAGACGTGTTTCATGCGCACCAAGGCAAGGAAGATGTCAAGAAGTGATGACTAGATAAATAAGACTCAAGGGAGGCAAATAAACATAGATGATGGTCGGGATGGAGAGCGCCAACAAAAATATTAGATTTTTATGATGGAAGAAGAAAGGAGACGACCATGAAGCCCATGATGACGTCTGGCAGGCGGCCAAGCCAAGAAGAGACGGAGATTGCCTGCATGTGGAGACTCTTTTTTCTCTAGGTTAGGATCAGTGCTCTAATACCATGTGCAAAATAAGATGGGAGGATAATAATATATTTACTTATTTATAGATTGTAACCCCCCCCCCAAATATATATAGGCGAGGATGCACTTACAAGGAAGCAAACTTAACCCTATTAGGCCAAGAGAAATAGGCCCACATGACATAATAAACTAAATAACAGTAATTTTAACACTATTTAATTGTCTCCTAACCTAAATCTTATGCTTATATGAAAATGTGGTAATATGAACATTACTATGTAAAAGCATATACACATGCATATGTTAAGTATACGATTCTGTACATTATAATATTGAAGGATCAATACACATATTCATGTGATATCTTAGTTTTTAGTATATGATATGAATTATATATGAGTATTTGAGATCATGTGTAAAGACTATGAACACTTTTAGTAGGTGAATGTCTAAACAAATTACAGTGTAAATTGATTAAAATGATTGGTTTACTAAATAGATATTATCATATTTAATTGTATCCTAACCTAAATCATCTATTTACATAAAAAATGTAGTAATATGAACACAACTATGTATAAGCATATACACATGCATATTGTTAGTACACAATTATGCACAATTATTATATTGAAGGATAAATGTACCATGTATTAATGTGAAATCTTAGTTTTTACTATATGTTATGCATATATATGAGTATGGAAAACAAGTAAAATGTTGATAATGTGGTATACAAATGAACAATGAGCTTAGAGAGATATTGAGGGAGTTATTTGAAATGAAGATAATGAAATATGGAATAAATTCGTATCACAAAACTCACATAGGTTTCGAGTTGTAAGAAATGCAGTTAACATATTAACTTCTTAAGATCCTAATAGAATCCAAGCTAATTTATGATTTGCTCTAATTTTGGGAAGTGAGCCATGTCAATTAAGAATTTAGATGATAATTTAATGTTAGTATGAGGTTTTTTAAGTAGTAAGATACCTAGTTTAAAGTCCATAATCTAGATTTAATGTATGCCATTATCTTTCGTTAATTAATATGTGATGTAGTTTATTAATGAATTTGAAATCTTCCAATTATCATTTGAAGTATTCATCTTATGATGTTGAGTTAGATGAATGAAATTATTCAAGAATCGTAATAAGAACGCATGCTATCCTTTATGGTGTTAGACTTGGGCACCAGGGTGCATCTCAACTCAAAGACAAAAAATCCATGCACTTGAATCCATATATCTAAGACTCATGTACCAGAATACATATCTCCCATGAGTAGATGTATAATTATGTACAAGAAAATAAGAAAGAATAATATTTCAAGAGAATTAATGTGTAACGCTTTATGATATATATTCATGATTCATGATAATTTTAAGCTCATTACGTTTGTTTTCAAAATGTACATTCTTTTCCTTGGTTATAATCTATCTTACATCAATGCTCAATGCCACTTACTTTAACATTACATTCCCTATTTGAATGGGTGTGATGAGATGTTCATAGGTGTGAAGCATCAGGAGGCTTAGATGGAGACTCATATCAAGGCTTTAGAATAACTTGCCTTGCTGGGTGCCCCTATACATTGGGATCCTAGTTTATCCAGACATGTAATTAAATTTGTTTGTGATAAGCCATTATAAGTCCACAACTCTTTATGTTGTTTTCATTACCAAATACGAAAATCTCATTCAAAACATTTCTATTCCAAGAATTAAAACAATTTAAAATTCTCAACTTTCTACGATTACCATGAGAGAAGCAAGGAGGTCAACCTCTTTCAACTATACAACATTGTTAATTTAGTTTTTAGTCAAAGAACAATGATAAGAATAAATTTGTTTTAGCATGTGTTGGCTTTTAAACATTATTATTGTGATGATTGTATGTATGTGTGACATTCATGTGGTGAAACAGGTGATGCATCCACTTATGTGCTATGTGACATATAGGGGTGTGAAATCCACATCACCAACAAAATGCACTAATTGTATGTTGCCAACTACATGAGGATGACATAATACATAAATCTTAGTGGCACGATTAATATAGATTAAGCACCATACTACATCCAACTAAGCAACTTCATATACCAAGTACAACATCATAGGTAGTGACAACAAAAATGAAGCGAGGTAAGCTTCATTTCTTCATGCAGTAAGGTGATATATCAAGGTAACAAAATCATCATCAATTGGAACCCCAGATTGGCCATCCATCTTGGGGTTTTTTGCCCATTATTCACATCAAGATGTTCATAACACATGTTATTCCCAATAATTCTAATTTATTATCAAATGCACTTATTGATGGTTTTTTTCTATGTTTATAGGTACTTGACCACTATCAGATGGAAGGGAGAGAAGGATGTTCATCTAAGGACTTTCCTAAGCTTGAAGGAGACCAAAGTGATGCCAAGATCACCCCAAGTTATCAACGAACAAGTTGAAGCAAAAAACTTCATGGATGACCAAGTGAAGGATTGAAGTGCAAGAGGAAAGCTACAAAATGGACATTTTATCTAAGAACGGCCTTGCGACTTATGTTCATGGTTTTCACAGAGAGCAACAACCCTTTAAACAATAGTTAAGAGAATGACTGTGGTGAGTGGTGACTAAAATGACAATGCCACCTGTCACAGTTATGCTGGATGAACTCCACAATTCCCATTCCCTATAAAATCACCTCCACCACCATGATTGTTCTGTCCTAGCACAATCTGCTACCCTCCAGCTAAAACAATCGTTCCACCCAGAATGGTTGTTTTACCCGCCATAATCACAACCGCTCTTCCATATTAGATGTCCTTCTTCATCTCTATCACAACAGTTCCGATCAGAATGGTCGTTCTACCTACACTCATCGTCTCTCCAACACACTGATATCCACCCCTTACCACCATGATTGTTCATGGTCGCCACAACCATGCCACACCTACTGCGCCGCATCTTTGGCGGGTAGAATGACTGCTCTGTCGTGGAAAACCTAGTACCTCCAACACTAGTTTACCACGTTGCCCCTCACTTACCCTAGCTAGCTTAGGTTACTATATAAGCCTTTGTGGTGGCTAACATGAGGGGGGACTCATTTACTCACCCTTAGCTGCCCCCACTCATTCCTCACCTACTTCCCACCTACTCACTTCACCTTCCATCCCAAAACCTAAGTTTTTTTAGAATTTTGATCATTTTCCACCATATATCCATGCTTTCCACTGTTAGAGGAGTGAGGAGCTCAACCTTGATGTAGCTAGAGGTGAAGGAGTCTTCTTCAAACATCCATGGCTCTCTACTCCTCTTCTTCCCCTTCTTTTGTACTTTCTTTGACTATGTGTAGCTAAGCCCGTCTTAGAATGTGAGAGGACATACATTCCTAGAATGGAGCATATCACATAACGTATGCATGAATACAGCAAACTCAACAACATAGAAGAACCAAGGTATGAAAAGACATGGCATATCAAAATAAGCTAAACTAGTACCTAACATCACAATCATAGCCCTTATAGATTTCAAACCATATGAATTCCACTTGCATGTCATTAGATTCCAACAAAGTAAGAGCAGGATATTATAGTAATAGAATGGAAGAAACAATGATTGTAATGTTCATTATGTATCTTTTACTTAAGATCATAAAACGGGTACACATCAATACAATTGTGTTGAGTACGCATTACAAGCCATAAAATCACAAGTTTAAAAGAACATATATACATGGAAAAACTTAATATGATAGTAAGAAAGAAATAAACAACATTAATAACATTCTTTTTTAACTTGCAAGTGTGTTTTAAGTTCATTTTCCATTATACAACAATATCATGACCATTGACCAACTTCCCAAAGTGTCTGTGAGGGTCATTAAAGCCATTGCTACAAATGACCATGTTCCAACATGAGGGACTATAATACGAAATGTCAAGAGTTAACCCTACTATAGATATGGTCCACCCTTTCTAGATGACTTAAGTTGGACGCCCAGGCTTGTGCCCTTTCCCCGAGAATACAGGTAGGTGCACAAGGTTTGTATAACGAACATCTATGATTATGTTTCAAGGTTTACCCAACATATTTCAAACAAAATGAATGTATAAGTCGTAGGGAACAAGTAGCTCAAACAAAAATATAAAACCAAGAATTTAAAAATGCATACATACAAGCAAGTCTACTACTACTAGTCTACTCAATTGAAGGATAAAGCTTACCATGATTAGAGAACAAGATTAACCATTTGATTTAGAAGACCATAATTAGCAAAGTTGACTAGATCTTGGAAATTAAGCCAACAAATGGATCATGAGATTACAAGTAAATGTAACTAGAATAGAATCAATAAGATTCGGTCTCATTAATCATCATCACGGTGGATAGATGTGTCACCTAAGTCTAGTTATCATTTCCTTCAATATTAATTTCAATGTCTCAAACTAGGTCATGCAAGTTCATTATCATGCTACACCATACATCATAGATTCATTTCAATCTCAGGGTGCTACATCACAACTAATCAGGGATCTTAGATTAGGGTTTTAAGATCGTAAATGGATAAATTTAAGCAAGGGGGTCCACATAAGCATTAACATTGTTTTAGCCATTTATAGTCATTTCCATACAAGATAGTAATCGTAAGTGTAAAATGAGATAATTTAATTTTTCATCATAAGGTTAAAAAAACTTAATAATTTGAAAGCATTATATAATATGGACAATCACTAGGGGGAGATTTGCACAAGATTAGAGCTTTGAATATCAACATACAACATAGATCACATCTCATGTCAAGATTAGGTCAATAAGTCACATTAGGGGACAAAAATGGTGCACAATGCACTTTAGGGGTATAAGGCATGTAGGGTTACTAATTTCAAAGCTACATAAACATTTTGAGTAACATTAAATCAATATTAGCATAAGCTTTAGGTATATCATCAAAAGTACACATAAAATCACATTCTTAAATTACATAAGTCATAAGATCACATTCTAGAACCATAGGGTAATCAAGTTTGATTCTTGGTTCAAAACATGGCAAAGATTATTGATTTAGAGTATACATAAAGAATTGATGTACAAATGATCAAGTTTGAGAACCAAAGAAGTGATCTTAGCATCAAAGTTTTCATTAAATCTTTTGTGTCACTGGAGATTATCTTAGGGTACAAAGATGGATAATTTTTTAATCTTGGTACACTAAAGACACAAGTTATCGATCTTAAACTATAAATAAGAATTGGGGCATATTGGATCCTAGTTGATCATTTTGTAGCATAAGATTTCAAAACAACTTGAATATCATGAAATTTGGGTTATCAATATAGATACGAGTGATATTAGATCTTAAAACTATTTGTAATGAATAGAATGCATTCTTTTGATCAAATTCATATATTACATGCCATTTTGGACAAAGGATGCATTTTCTAGTAAGTTTGTAAGATCTTGGCATTTTCTAGCATTATTGTGTGCGAGTGAGACTATTTACCATTCTTGAGAAATTGATAGGTTGTAGATGTCAGGTCCATGATGGACCTATGTTGATCCTACAACTCACGTCATGTGGCTCCACTAACAGAGGGATGTGGTGTGGGGATGGGAGTGGGCTTTCCCACATGTGGCCCTTAGATTAGGGCTATAAATGGGTTTGAGTATACCCGTGGAACTGTAAATACAGACACTTTAAACACTTGACCCATATACGCGCTATCTATAAATAATTAATTAAGTAATATGTTATTTGTATCATACTTTATGAGTTAAACTAATAGAATAGTTGGAATTATGTACTACTCATCTGATTGAGAATGAACTGTTTCAATTACAACCTTGATCCAAATAAGATAAACTGAAAACCAAAATAGTAACATGATACACTAAATAGCTCTACACTGACGACTACAAATATGTAAACAATTAACTCAATCAATGTTCAATCTACAAAGTATTGCATTATATAATATAATTATGTAATGTTAATATCTTATACATAGAAATATCTTGTTGTATTAAAAAAATAGAGCATGTTGTAATCTTTTTACATAAGTACATGACATTTGATATAGAAACGCTTACCTGCATACCCACACCACATACATGTGAGTATTGTAGGTACATGCACTATGCGGGTCTAGAACCAGACCTAGACCCATTAAACTAAGTGGGTATGGGTTTGGGCATGGGTGGACCTACACCATTTACACCGATATGGGAATGCTAAGATCTAGGGGCCCCAAGGGCCATCTCCTTCACCTGTTCTGCTTGTACACAGACCTTTGTCTAATGTGGCATGTGTCCTTAGAGATTAGTGGCAGGAGGGGGGAGGAGGCACATGGGAACAAGAGAGACGACATGTCATGTTGGGGTAGAGCTCAGGGACTTGTGGTGGGTTTCTAGTACGACCGAGGGTAGTTGGACGAAAAAGCCCCCAAAGGAGGCTTACAGTGGCACACCAGTAGCTAGCTGGAGAGATTGCTAGGAGGGGGAAAAGGGCAGAAAACAAATAAAGAAATGAGGGTGATGAAAAATAAGAAAGGAAGTAAAGAAAGTGTCAAATGGGTGTGGGATGGGACACAAAGGGGGTGGTAAAACATCTCGCTCACTATTGTCGTACTTGGGAGCACGTGGGGAAGATGACCCCATGGCTTTTGGATCTGGTCAGATCCATGGCCTTCATATCTAAGGGATGTGTTAGGCCGAGAGGGAACGAATAGGACTACTTACATGGGCAATCCACGTCTCCTAATCCCTACTCTCTCATTAGTCAAGTGGGAGGGGGGTTGCTAACTCATTTATGTCAGTTAATACAATTGTGTTTCTTTGGTAAAATTGCAAAATTTAACTTTTGAAATTGTAACTCAGATTTTCATGAAAAATTCACCATGGTGTCAAAAATTTCCTCTACTCTTACATAAAAAATTTGTATCCAAAATGATGATGTTGAGGACACTCAATATTCAATATTCATATTCAAAAGTCTAATTATGCACTAGACTATAGTCAAATACACTCACTGTGGCACTTAATCACTTCTAAATCATCAATTGAGCATGATGTGACTCAAATTCATCCAATTGAGGGTTATGGAGTTTATTTAATACAATTGAGCATCTTATGAGTCTAGATGTGTATAAATGAAAGAGTGTGAAAATCCAAATCGTACATCATTCCCACCTTAAAAGGAATTCCGTTCCCATAACTAACACAATCCTTCATTTGAGATTGTGACTTCATATTCCATATCATAATCATTGTATCAAGTTAATAAGGTATCAACATTACTTTAAACATCAATCGTATTCCAAAATTGAGAGATCGTGCATCAAGGTCAAAACATAGTTACATCAATCATCAATTTAGAAATATCATCACATAGATCACAAATTTGGGGACATCACATTTTTTTCAAATGAATAGAGCTCTTTAATCAAGAGTAAAGCACGACTTCCGTTCGCAACATTTAGGGTTTTAGATTCTATGTTGGCCTAGGTGGGGTTTTACATCCTTGATAGAGATTTTGTATTTCAACAATTTGAGACAAACATCATGTTTCAGTGTGATGCTTTCATATAAAATTCATTTGAAGGTCCCACCCTAGTCTACATGAGAGATCATCCCTAACTCATATATCGAGAAATCAACATAATCATCATCTGGAAGTTTTTGAGACTTGGGAACATAGAAGTCATTAATCATATATCGAGGGTGATCATAGGAGTGGAATCAATACTAATATCAACAATAATAAGTCTCAATTTCATAAATAAGTTCGAGCGTCACAATTTGGACATTAAAAGTCATAGATCCAAAAAAATCAGATCTAGGGTTTTGATTTCTACGTAGACCATAGGTGTGATCATTCACCCGTATATGACAATCATGCAACATTCGGTAAATATTTGTGCAACATTTTGAGATATCAACATCAAGTTCATTACAGTGGTATTCAAGGTTGATGATGATGTAGACCTAGGTATTTCTAGGAACTAAACCACAAGCTATTAGTCAACATCATCGTATTTAAATTTCATCATTGAATCGAGATTTTTATATTGCATAATGGTATCATAGATTTGAATGATTGGGGACTTAGGTCAAGGAATCAAAATCCCATGAAAAGGATCATCCTTCTGAAGTCTAAATAATCAACAAGATGAGAATTTAGAGGAAATCATAATAGGGGTATGACCTAGATCATGGGAGTCTTAAGCTAACTACCACCCTAATATAGGACATTAGTCCTTGTAGTCATAAACCACCAAGCATATAGAAATAGGGACAACATCGATTATCAATTCATTTTTTGTGAGGTCATGAGATCAAAGATCAATGTCATCATAGAGCAACCATGTTTTGAGACTTTGAATATTCAAGGTCATAATTTCATCCCATTCCTTTCATTGTCAAGTTTAGGGTTTATCAGGAAATCGAGAAGTCAAATTGAGCACTTCAAGAGTTAGAGCATAATAGGGAAAGATTGGGACCCATTCCATCATATTATTCAAAATCAATATTACCAAGAGGCATAGAAATCATTAGGGACATGCCTCTTGTGTCAAAGTTTTTCATCCTGATTTCAAGAGTCCTAAAGCATAATCATTTTAAAGCATAATTATGGAACATACCAAAAGGGAAGATTTTTCTTGGTCACGTTTGATGTTTAATCAATAATAGAACAACATAGACTAAATCAAACAGGGACCCTATCAACCATATGGGTATAAGGTATAAATTCCCTTTATCACATCATATCAAGATTATTACCATTTTACCTCAATGTAGAAAGCACGTAGATAAGATTTGGTAAAACTGAGCATATATTATCTGAGAGATTGCAGACGAGTACTTTATTTTGAGAGTACTTTCATAAATTATAATAGAGTTTTCAAATTAAGACAAAATCATGACATCATTTTTATCATAATCAACTTTTACCCATTCATTGAAATCTTTATTTTACCTATACATAGACTATCCAAAATGGAGATCATATGAGCAATTTCTCATTAAAGTAAGCTCATATTTGGCAGCTAACTGATCATTACTTAATTAGGTAGCTTGATGCACTCCTTAAAGAAGGGATGAGATGTCATAGGACTCTCTAAGCATTGTAGGGAAAAATACTTAATCATGTCTTGGATTCACTTTGTCCAGATAGGTATACAAAGACATATGTTGACTCAAGGTCTAAATTGACTAAACTCTTATTTTGATGATGACTAACCATTCCACTTATTTGTGCCTAATGCTTCTACTTGAGTGATTTCAGATTAGGTAAGATTCACTCCAAATGCCTGAACTTGCGCATCCTAACTTGGAGAAATCAAGTCTTACGTTCATAAAGATCAAGATTGAAGATTAAATATTATTCTCCATAGATCTTTGATGTAAATCACTTATAATGATTATATGACTTGTAATTAAGCTTAATGAAAATTTAGAGCACTTAATTCATATATATCAACACATTTTGGATATTTTTCAAAAGTGATTACAAGTTGTCTTGTCGACTGAGTTTGACTTGGTGACAACTTAGCTGACAACCTGTCTGACTTTTGGCAAGGGTCGACCAAGTTTGTCCCAGTGACAACTCGACCAACACCTGCACTTTGACTTGTCATACAATGCCATTGCTCGAGTTTCCCAAAAAGGCAACTCACCCGACAACACTGTAAGGTGAAGTGCAGAAAAGTATTTCTAGACGTTGTAGTGTTTAAAAAGTCAAAAATATATATGTTAAAACACCCAAAATGGCTAGAAATTATTCCTAAGTGTCTCTACTGGCTAGTAAGCAACCTCAATTATAAATAGGACCCCTTGTCCTTCATCCCATGGTTATCCAAGCACTATGAAGATACCTATATTATAATTGAGAGAGATTTGCCTCCTAACAGCCTCCTTCAACTCTCATGAGCTTAATCACTTGCTACATCCATTAGAGTGAATAGGAGATTTGTAAGAGAGCTAGTCCTACATGTATATCTTGTGAGTCTCTCACTTCCTCCACCTCCCAATTTCTCTTTCTACCATGAAGATGAAGATTCTCTCTCTTGGCTAAGAGAGGTGAAGAAGAAGAAGGGAAGGAGTCCTTGACTAAAAGCTTCTCCTTGATGAAGGTGAAGTCAAAGGCGGAAGATCCAAGACAAGAGAGGGTAAATCCTTGAAGACTTGTTACAAGAGTGGGTAAGTCTTTGAAAAAGATGAAAGACTCTTTGCAAGAGTAGGTAAGTCTTTGGTAAGGTAGAAGACAGTTAGTCATGGATAGCTAAGTCCTTTGTAAGGTTATTGGCTACCTTGTCCTCAAAGGGAATGCTAGGTATCCTTGACCTTGAACAAGGAAGTCTTGTGTTGTAACTCTTATAATGGAATATACAGAGTGATACATGGTTGAAAATCCTAAAGGTTGATCTCTGTAGGTAGTGGACATACATCTCCTAGTTTGGGGGTTGGAACCACTATAAATAACTTGTGTTATCTTGTGCATGTACAATCTCTCTCCCCCTTGCTATGCATGTTTAGTTGCACTCAAAGTTCATACTTGCAATATTATCTTATAAATATCTTGAAGGTCTGATGAATTTTATTTTAGTGATTTTAGCTCTATTCACACCCTCTAGAGCCGATTATAGGCCCAACAACCTCAACCACTACAACTAGGCAGACAAGAGGTGCATCAACCCCCTTACAATAACGAATATAGAATCCTCACCTTCACCACCATGGACCTAGGTTTTACCTAGGTTTATATAAAAAATTAGGTTAGTAATCGCATATAGAGGATATGTAGTTACTCTGATACCATTTTTTATGGAACTTCTTATTACCTGAATCCTAAGTCCTAATGACTATACAACTAAAGGCGAGAGCACTTGAGCGTCCGTCCCTAGAATGGAACATATGACATAACATTTGCATGAATAAAACCACAATAAAAGCATAGAATAATCAAGGTATGAAATGACATGGTATATCACAAGAAGCTAAACTACTACCGAAGATCAAGATCATAACCCTTCTAGATTTCAAACGATATAGTTTCCATTTGCATGTGATTAGATTCCTACAAAATAGGAGCAACACATCATAATAATAGAGAGGAAGCAACGATCATTGGTATCTTCATTGTGTACCTATAACCTAAAATCGTAAAATGGATATGTGTAAAACGCAAGCATACACATCGAAGTAATACATGCCAATGAGGCCCAGATATCGAACACGGGGAAATATAATTCAACAAACTACTACTAACTGCTTTTGATCAACTAGGCCGAAGAAAATTTTGATTTGAGAGTTATTAAACTAATTGCAAGAAAATAAACTAATTTGCTGGTTTGTGATCACAATGAGAAGAAATTCTCTAGGACTGTGGTTTCACCACGATTGACACTGTAATTTTACTTAAGATTAATATATGTTCCTCCCAATCCTGGACAAAGAGACATATAGCTAGATTATTCCTTTCTCACGACGTAATCTACTATCTATCCTAATACCAATTCTACTCTCATAGCAATTGTCTTATTAGATGTGTGTTTTAACAAACTACTCTGAGTTATTCCCTCCACGCTCGTTGACTTTCTCTCAAAAAGTGATATAAAACATGTGTTACTATGTATTTCCAATCCTTAAACCTCCTCTTGAAATTATCATAGATCTAATTAATCACCTATGGTGCACAACATGGATAATTTAATATGATTTCATAGCAAAATGCCCAAAAATAAGGAGGAAATAAAATACTAATGCAAAAGATCCATATACAATGTACAACCTGGCTACTCTCGGGTCCTAGAGAATACAAAGATTAGCCCCTCATGGTTTCCATGGATAAAAAAATGCTAGGAAGAAGGAAAAATGTGGAGAACATAGAAAAACTGAAGAACCCTCTAGAGAAACGTGACTAGAATGATCCACATCGATGACAAACGAATCTGCAAGCCACGAAATCTGCCCATCAAACGTGCTTGAAACCTCCCAAATGTGCAGTTCTCCTCCTCATTCTCCTCTCTCGTGCCTTGACCGTCGTACAATGGAATAACATGTGATCCTTAGGTCTGGCTGAACTCCCACTAAGTCATAGAAGGGACTTAGGGCGAAATTAATTGTCGACTATTAGATTAAACATGATTTACATATATGCCTATTTCCGTTGTGTCAGTACTACCGACAGGATGTCGGTGCTACTAACTCCTTCGATAAATTATGGTCGCATGTGACTTTGTCAGTACTACCGAATGGAGAGTCGATAGTACCGAGATTTCTTTATTAATTATGGTTCATCCTTGTGATGTTGTCGGTACCACCAACAATGAAGTCGGTAGTACCGAGCTATATAGATTCTTGCAAAATTACCTAAAATTTACAAAATCCAAACATAAGCTCTTGAAATATATTAAATCATTCAGAAACATTAAAACTACATTTATTTCATGCAATTGAGTACAACAGACTAATATTAATAAACCATGCACAAATTAATATGAAAATGAACAATAAGTGCCAAAAATAAATAATAAATTGTCTGTGAAACTGATAAATATACATTGAATCAGACTCCCCTAAGCTTAAATGTTACTCATCCTTGAGAAACACGTCCTTGGATCTGTTTGAGACAAGTCAGCAAAAAGACAAGAAACATGAACTTCATTTCTCAACTACTCCCACCTTGCAGTCCCAAATTGGCCTTTATTGACCACTAAACAATCAACTACTCTTAAGCGACCAAAAATTTCCATAAAAGCTATCCACCCTTATATCAGTAAACACTATCAAGAGAGCAGTTAACATCATAATCAATCAGGCATTCACTTGGTGCATTATATGATTCCCCTATTCTACATGCTCTTTCCTAACTACCAATCTACTTGGAAGCATTTTTCATATAAAAATTAATGAGGAGAAAAATCATTTGAGTGGCCTACCAATAAGAGCAATGGATGCTATGAAATGGGTGGTAAATAAAGAATCACAAGTAGATCTGAATCATTTATGCAGAATAAAACATGATGAACCTATATGGTGAAGATAATGAGAAATGCATGAATCCTAATGCCTACTTTTATTGGTGAAATGACGCATGTACAAAGATCTCATCAACTAAACAAGAATGAAGTAAGAAAGCAAAAGAATGCATCATGTGGTTGTTTCCATCTTTTTGTGAAGAGTTGACAACATCCTTTCTCCTTCTTAACTTTAAAACATTAACATTTTTTTTTCATTAGTCCATTATTTTAGTATGATGGAATGTTATGCTTGGGCTTTACTAACATATCACTCATTTTTTTTTCTTTGAGAGTATGGATGTGTATCCTTGCACTCAAAGTTCGAAGGAAAGTGATACCCACATGATAAGGAAATGAATGATATGAAATGCATGTTATCTACATGTAATTGTTTATGCAACTAAAATGGTATGCACAAAAATTATTTATGAGCATGAATGTATGTGTGTGTGTGTGTGTATGTGTGTGTGTGTGTGTGTATGTGTATATATATATATATATATATATATATATATATATATATATATATATATATATATATATATATATATAACGAATGCAATAAAAGCAAATTAACTATCATGTCACCTATTATGTGCCGTGGGCTTCGCCCCCTCAAGAAGCCAGCCCATGGGCAGGTAGTAGACCCATTCATTCTACTATTCATCTTCGGCTCGCACAACCAAGAGAAGCGAGATAAGAATGCGGCCCCAGTTCAGAAAGCACAGTACTGTTGAGTGAGAAAGGGTGCAGGGGAAGATTACGGGCCCCATTACGCACATCCATCGGGTCCTCCAGAGGAACAGACAGGCCCCACCTTCCGTCTCCCCGATATATGTTCCCCAAACTTGACTTGCCCTTTCACTTCTAAAGTGTGTGTATGCTCCAGGCAAACCAGCTCTCCCTCCATTTCCTCTATGCCTCTCGCCTAGCATACCTGCTCATCTACTGTTCACTCCTTACAGAGCCCCAAAGTTCAGACAGCGTTGCCTATTTTCTTTTCCTCTCACTCGGGCCTCCACAGCCGACACTGCAGCTGATACAAGTGACAGCACATCGAGCGGCGCCACCGCTCTGCTTTCGTCTCTTTTCTCTTCATACTCTATATAAGCCTCGCCCCTGCCTCCTCAACACCTGCTCTGTCCCCTGCTACATTCACTGCTTCACAATCTCCAACTTCCTTAGCAGTGACAGACAAGGAACAAATACATTACAAGAGATGTCAGGGAGAAGGTCAAATGGGACAAGGATCACCGAGGAGGAGATAAATGAGCTCATCTCCAAGCTGGAGCCACTGCTGCCGGAGGCACGCCGGAGAAACATGAACAGGGTACGTAGCTTTCTCATAATTATAAAAATTTTCTTATTCTAAACATTATTTTTATTATTGTGGTTCGTGTAACAGCAGTGGCACAGCTCCAAATTGTCTGTCTTTCTTTTTAATTTCGACCCACCCACCATAAAGGTCCTATTATAAAATATAATATACATGTCACACTTGTCTAAGTAACGGAGTAAACTGAAAGAAACAGACATAGATGTACGCAGTTGGGGTTACAAAAGAGTGCTGAACTAAATTGGGGTATAATAGACAAGCACAAATGCAATCGTATGCAGTTTTGGGACAAGTGCTAAACTCTCATTTTGTTTTTTGGCATCTTTGCCCTGCTGGTATACATAACAGGCGTCGGCAGCCAAGCTCCTGAAGGAGACGTGCAACTACATCAAAAACTTGCACAGGGAAGTCGACGACCTCAGCGACAGGCTCTCTGACCTGATGTCCACCATGGACACAAACAGCGCCCAGGCGGAGATCATCCGCAGCTTACTCCGCTAGATCACCCCTGCCCTGCTTTGCGTCCGGCGTGACCAGACCGCCCGCCACTATCGGAGCTGAGTCCAGTCAGTCCTTTGTTATTCTACTTATATGTAACAGCCTAGATTTCACTACTTTTAGTTGCTTCGTCTTCTTCCTCCTAAGGTAGCTAGAACTCTCATTCTAGGCCAAATCTGCATACTTTGTTATGGTGGATTGATTTGTCCTGGTAAGTATTTTTCTCTGTTTCGCTTCTTGTATCAGTCATCTCATCTCTCTAGCTAGAGATAGAGGTGGGAGGGAGAGTGAAGAATGTTGCTCTTGAGCATCAATCCATTCCTCTCTCTGGCTATACAGAGTTATTTATTATTACGTTAGTTACTTCAGACTTCAGACTGAAGGTGATTACTTACTTGTTTCCTCTGCATTGTCTGGTAATAAATAATAACAGTACTGTGCTTGGAGAAGTCAGTTTCTGATACTTTCTCACTCCCCCAACCAATCTCTGCGTCTCTGTGTGTGTTTCAGCTACTGTTTCCTCTCATTTTCCAATAGGAGATACCATAACTGCATATGAATAAGACGTTTCATACTGCCCTGCTCGTCAACGAGGGAGAAGGACCAGCATATCGCTGTGAATCTCCTTCCCATCACAGTTTCTATTTTACGACCTGCTTCTGATAATCAAAATCGTAACTGAATTGGATGTCATCCTTATCAAGTATTAATCATGGTACTCCCGACAATATCCATCGATAAATACTCAAACGAACGAGAGGTTTTAGGACCTAGGCATAGCTCACGCAACTATTTGTAAAGTGAGGTTTTGTAAACAAGGAATAATGAAACAAGACAGCGACCTGCGTCCAATTTAGACAGAGGTTGTTTTACATTGCTTTCAAGGCTAAAACAGAGATGGGATGTTCCTTTGCAACCGTACTTTCAGTTTACACTGAACCAGACTAATGAGGCTGTATGACGATGTAATTAGTGCAACTTTGATTGTGCTTCATTGAAAGTGAACGACTTAACGATGGCAAAGTTAACTAATAATTCTTAATTTACATACGGAATTCTTCACTTCCAAGACAAAGTGTTCCAGGTCGTTGTTTATGCTATTTAACTTTGTAAAGAATCCTAAAAACAGAAGGTACATGGAGAAAAAATGCCTACCAAACTAAGAGAACCATTCCAGGCCCCATGGCGGGAACCTCCGACAACAGCAGTGCCCTCACAAAAGGTACAGATAGTAACTAATCGCCAATTTTGATCATGTATATGACCTCAGTTCAAAGCCATATGTTTGCCTAGATTTAGAAAAACTTCCAAACATGAAGAAAAGTTTCAAGTTTACCAACCTGAAAGAAACCACACAAAGAAAGGTCGAGCAACTTCCAAGAACTTTCATGGGCCGTGACAAAGAGATATCTCAAAGAAGTAGCCTTTAAGATGCCTCACAACACGATGCTATCAGTTTTAGATATCGATTAATATCAGCGTCCAAACAATGGTGTTGGACTCGTTTCACAATAACATATTGACATGAATTCATCAAAAAGCAGATTTTATCAAAGAGGAAGCGAATGGGGGGAGGACTTGGAATTGATTATTTTAAGGAATATTAATTAAACAACATGAATGTTTTCAAAAAATTAAACAACATGACAGATCTGAGTTCATGGGCAATATTTAAGAATCAGGAAAGCCTTGAGACGTGCAAATAAAAAGGAAAGAAATTATGAAAACAGAAACTCATGCTCGTTCCAAGTTCCAACCAAAACAGTAAGGACGCCTTTTTGAACGTATGCGACGACACAAATTAATTTATTTCCCTAGGCTAGACCTGGCCACATCAAACCTATCGCTAGTGACATGAGCTTAGCTAGGGGTTCTATGTTTCACACTCCATGGACCCCAGATAGGGGAGTTAGGATTTGCTGTTGCTTATTTTAGTAGGAGCAGCCTACTCCTTCTCCCATCAATTTACACGTGTCCCTGCACATTGAATGGTAGGGTTGGGATTTTGTTCTTATAACAGATGGCAATATCTAACACAAGGTACAGCCTACTCCTTGTTTAGATAGGAACAGCAAATCCTAAGGACAGATAGGGAGAGTTTCATGTACACTACGCGTCAAACGATTGTGTTGTTAAAAACCAATCTCATATCCTCCTATTTATGTAATACAACTTGAAAAATCCTTTCTTCTTGTTTGTTAGAGCATGCTCTCTTTTTCATTGATTGTTATAAAATAAAGCTGTCCGTCTTTGTAGTCCTTTGAAGCACTGTCGCCATCAACCCATCGCTACGAAAACTCTTCCATGTTCAACCTTAGCCCTCAAGATCTAGGAATCATTTCCACCACAACTATCCGTTGTACACACCCGGCCGCCGTTCCATTCTGATCCGTTCTGAGTATGAAATGTTAACATTCGTCTCTCGTTTTCACTTTAATTTTTCTTTCCTTTCTTTGTCCTCCTCGTGTTAATGGTCCAACCAGCCACAGCGTACTCTCTGCCCTCTCTACATTCTCCTGGTGATAATAGATATTGCTCGTTTCTGACTTGATTTTCAGTTTCAAGCAATAATGTGACACAGTTCGAGAACGAATGGTAAGAACTCCCACAAGATTATCGCAGCAGCCTTAGCGAGGGTTTCCGGACTCGCACTTCACACTTTGCTATTTTTCTATATACCAATAGGCTAATTGTTTACTAAGCTGTTAACAGATTCTAGAAGAGTGAAGGATTACATAAATCACAGGGTGTAAAGAGCCAAAAGGATGGCACCCAATTGGTTGACATATGAGCAGATTTCCCAAACTATATAATAAAAAAGGAAGTGGAGACGATTCAAGAGCAAAATTGCAACTTCCTCATCAACTACCTAGTGGTAAAATTGACTAGGAGCATATGTAAAAGGACATTTGAACCCCAGTAATGAAAGTAGCGAATAGGGACAGAAAAGTGGAGAAAAACATAGATCTTGTTTTTTGGCATGTAGCTGCATGATATGATCTTTCGCACTATCTTCTTTTTTTCACAAAAGGAGCCAATCACACAGTTCTAGAGTAAAAGACGAGAGAGCAATTGGCAATGTGGCACTCACAATTGAATGAGAGAATCTGACATAGCCGTCATTTGTTCCCAACAGTCAGTGGTTGGGGCCCGTGGGGTTCATACGTCAATACGCCAGGATCTTTGTGTCTCTGTTAGCAAGATTTTCACCAACGCCACTTACTCTGTGTCCCGGCATCTGTTCGAGAGGTTCCAATGTGTGAATGCAGATGTACTACAGTTTAGAAATTTTCAAACTGCGACGAAGATACAAGGGAATCCTTCTGCTGGAGCCTAGGATAGATTACGGGTGCGGTCCTCACTGCCCAGTGACCGGCCATTCATCTGCGATGGCAGAAGGTGGTCCCTCAAACTGCCAAGAGGAGTTAAGGCCCGACGGTTACAGGAGATAAGCAGCTTGCGCGGCGCTCAGCATGAAGCCATTGTTGCCAGAGAACCGGCGGATTGAGGGGCCCTTTTGTCTGTGGCATGGATGATGGTTTGTCGTCCTCTGTTCCGGCCCAGCCCTCAGCCACACTGAGGCAACAAGGTAGTTGCTCCGTCCATGTCCTCCAGTTGGTCTGTCTGTGCAGGAAAATTGCAGCCGTACGTTGACGCCAAACTTTGAAAAGGCGTGACTGAAGGGTGAAAAGGAGAATAGTGTACAGGAGGAGAAAACTTGGAGGTGGCTGGTAACCGGCAAAAGTGATCGGGAAAAATCCATGGGCAAGACAGCGACAGAGACGGTAGAGAAACAGGAATCTATTAATCTAAAGTCCAAACTCCTGCAGGCTGCAGCGTTGATGCTGAGCAAGTATATCACCAGATTGTAGCAGGAACTCTAGGCGTGTAATTTAGTAAAAGGAAGAGATTGTTACATGAGTAAAAAAATGGCAAATAGTGAATGAGAATGGAGTAAACTTCCGGATTCGCCAGTGCTGTTGAGAAATCTACATTGATTGGAATCCGCGCGGGAGTAGAGATTTCCACTTTGGCATCTTTCTTGATCGTCGAGGTCCTAAGCTATCGATTGGCGCGTTTTAGGTTTAAATTATAGCCTCACAGGAATCGATAGTGAATCTAGAGAAACAATTGGCAAGAATCTGGAATCGTCAACGAATGGAACTCGCTTGGAGAATGAAAGCGGGATCGTATCGTTGATTTAAAAGTAAGGGTGAACAAGAGGATTCGTAGATTCGCCCGATATTCCGCATCCGGTACAGTCGTAGACCAGAAGGAAATCGAAGACAGAACAACACCGACATGCATCTTAGGCATCACAGATGAGCCTTACAAGCGATCGACCTCAGACCAGTAACCCTAGATTTTGGAATCAAGCGCCATAGATCGGAAAACTAACTACTTATTGAGACTGGTGATCGAGAGGTATCAATCACGAATAGAAGAGAGGAAATTCAAAATTGGAAATACCTCGGGCGCACTCGCCATCCCGTCGGATTGAATCCCATAGAGCAAGTCAAGATCAGTTCGACTCCGGACCCAGAGCGCCAGCGCCGAACAGTTCGATTCCCGATCAGGGGTCCCAGCTCCGAGCAAACACCACCACAGCGTCTGCTAGAAAGACTCCTACCCGGCGGAGAGAAAGGTTCCGGGGTTGGAATCAAGGCCCTGAACTTCCATCCGACTGACGAATAACGAGAGTGGATCTGGCCATCTACAACCCCTAAGGCCCTAACGCACGCGTGCAGCGTGATAGGAAGCGGATGTTAAGTACTAACTACCGCATCGAGGCGGCGGGAAAGGAAGGTGTGCGTCTGGATATGTGCGTTGGCATTGGCCGAATGGGCAAGGAGCGGACCGATGGAGAACTTCCTCCCTTTATACGGTACCGACTTTGCCACGTAGGCCGAGAAAACGGCGGGAAAGTGAGAGCTTGTCCACTTTTGATTGCGCTTCCCGCTTTCTCGTCGCCTCGTCGTTGTATCATGGTTCCCCTAATTAGTTTTGCATTCTTTTCGGATGGTTGCGGACTTGTCCAACTAAAGCGGGGAGTGGGGAACCTGCTTCCCATCTCGTGGATTGATAACTGTATGTCTCGCTACGTACAGAAAAGGCATCCCCAACAACCATATGCATTATATTTCTTATTAAGATCCCCCAATGTGTCAATCATTCTATTATCTTAGTCCCTTGCTGTAAATGGCACTCTAGCTAGTCTCTTGAACATCAAACAACGGTGGGTTGCGACAGGGCAAAACAACTGACACTATTGTCACCGCGTCTCTTCACCCTCCTCATGGAGTATCTTATTATACTCCTAAATGATGGGATCACAATGGTGACATCAAACATTACGTGGCACAAAAGCGGTGGCGGACGCAGAAATTTGAATTATGTGAAGCCGTGAGAAATAGACAAATAGTTCATTGGCCATCAGCAACTTTGTTAACATAAAAATATAAAAAGATATAATCATCCTTGTAGTTTTTTTTTTCAAAAAGACAAATCAAAATTAATGTTGGAAGAATGAAGCTCACAAGTCAAAAAAATCTTTTAATTAATATGATAAAGTCAAAGAGAACCTCAACTAGGCCTCCTCGTCTGAGATTATGCATAATAACCCCAACATTAATATTTTTTGAGAAGCCACTTTTCCAATTATGCCGCCAAACAATCTTTAAAATTCATTAATTTTTATTATATATGTTGTTGTGTGACTGGCGTTGCTCTAAGATAAGCTTTGTAATTCTCAAATGTTCATTATATAGGCCGTAGGGAGATGAATATATAAGTAAATAAAACGATTGAGTCTATGTAGGAGAAAAATAAGTCTTAAAGGATTTCTAAATAGAATAAGAAGTATGATTTCATATTGTACAAGTAGTCCTTGATCAAGATCTTCACAAAACAAGATTGACCAGTCGTATTTAAAGCATATGATTATCCTAGCAATAAAAGATAATGATTATTGTTCTTCCTGTATGCATACAGTCTCTCTATATTAGCATGCCTCTTTATTTAATATGTTGAATGGATTAAATACATTTGATGTATTCCTTCAATATGAGAGTCTCTCTATTACTCATCTCTCTACTTTAATTAAATATGTGGAATTGTTCTTTATGTTATGTGGCACCCCGCCACACCGAACGAGATAACTCAAAAACAAAACGCACGATCAAATACTAAGCATCCACATACTAGAAAAATGGATCAATTAAAATTGATCGCAATCATTACCATCGGGTTAAGAAACATCACATAAAGGTCCAACAACTTACATATCAACACGTACCATATTGGGTATTACTTACATATCAAGTGGACCCAGCCACAACATGTATACGAAAGATCATGTTCCACATGTACATGTCATATATAAAAACATTAACATACTGCCAAAACCACGTGTAGATATACATATCATCTATAATACATCTTCTGCCTGGACCTGAGAGTACAGGGATGACACTAGAACTCTACCACAACAACTACTAACAACTACAGATATCCATCAGCATCTACTGATGTAACGACCGCCATCAAACCGGCAGCCAAATCATCATAGTAATTATGCGAAATTGCTAAAATTAAAAACCATTTTGTAAAGAGATCCATTTCCAGAAAACTTCAAAGTAATATATACATCATGGTTCACATTGTACATACATTATACCATCTCATCTCGAGGATAACCGATATCAGTTGCTTTGCTAAAACATATGCATAAGAAATGTAAAACCTCGAGACATACAAGCCAAAATCTCATATCGTTCACAAAACCATTACGTACTGACTCCAAGGACCTGAGAGTACAGAGACGACACATAGGACTTCTATCAACAAGGCACGACAGACAGTACACTCAACCTGAGTTGTTATTGTTGCCCCTGCTGCTGTTGTTCTCCCTTTGCAGTAAGGTCTCTATCACCTCGTCCGCGTCCACCTAAAAATTGTGGATCCTATGGAATGAGACAATTGTCCCAGTGAGAGATATAACTCTCCGCCAACAATATTATTATCACAGGTAAACAGTATGAAACTGAGTAGAGGTTCTTTTGTATTAATAAACAAGAGTTACAAGATTAACCACTGTTGATAAGCAGATTAGAATATTCTCATCTTTTAAAGCATTGCGATTGTCTATGTAGAGCAATAAATCATCTATTTACTTTATAAGGAATATGAAAGACATGTGTAACATTTACCCCTCATATTATACCAACATCTCAAGCTTATCTTGTGATAATATTATCATGGTATGATATCCATCAATCATTCTCATTTCAACTTGTTGGCTACAACCAATCTGCTAGCCAGATATTGATTTCTGCCAATCCGGTGAATATACATCATTATGTTTCAACCAGGTATTGGATTATACCAATCATGTGAAAGTACAGCCAGGTATCGGATTGTACCAATCCTGTGAGATTACAGCCAGGTATCGGATTGTACCGATCATGTGAGATTACAGCCAGGTATTGGATTGTACCAAACCTGTGAGATCATAGCTAGGTATTGGATTGTACCAATCATGTGAGAGTATAGCCAGGTATTGGATTGTACTAATCCTATGAGATTACAACCATGTATTGGATTGTACCAATCTTGTGAGATTACATCCAGGTATTAGATTATACCAATCTTGTGAGATCATGGCCATATTGTTAAGGATTCCATAGTAGTTGGGATACCTTTATGTTTCCCTTTCACTTTCATCATGGGATATCAATCCCTTAAACTCATCATTGAATACCACATCACTTTTATTAGGCAATATGCCTCGGTCAAGCCATCATACCCATTCACATCCTTTATGTGATACACGTATTCCTCATATCTCATTTTAGCATATTCAAAACACTATAGCCCTTATTTGGCTATAAGCATAAAGCATGTATGACCAAAATTTCTTTAATTATTATTATAACCATTATTATTATTATTATTTTGAAGGGTCCCCATTTCCCTAGTTCATTTTGAACATTGCCATCTCTTACATCAATATCTATATCATGAGACTTTTGTAATCATCTTGTCACCTCTCACTAGGCAACATCCATCTCTAGGTCATAAGACCTATATAAATAGTATACTTGTTATACAAGTATTTCACATGACTTACAAGATCTATATAATCTATATTATATGAAACATTATAGCTCATTCTTAGCTATTCTCATTACCTCATGATACCATCATGATTATTATTTCATAATAACTGCAATATTAAATACATATCATTACCATGCAGTACAAGAGAAATACAACCTTCCCATCATTAGGGTTAGGGTTTCCCTTTCTTACCGATTAGGGTTTCAAATCATATCAACACCTTTCATTAGGATTAGGATTTCCCTATTAAGATGATCAGGGTTTCTAGTATGATCATCAAGGATCAAAACCCTAATTCATACTCCACAAATATTAGGAGCATCAACGTATACTCATTACATGATTATTGTATAGGTATAAGTTTCTCTTTCACCCTCAATAGGATGTTGATTACCTCATACTCCATTAGGTTGGCTCAATCCTTCTCTCAAGGTACATTGGTCCATATTTATCAAAATGCATTAACTCTTTATGTCATAATGCATCATTTAACATAACTCACTACATGTGTCACTCAATCGTGTATTAGATTGAGGTACTTCCTCCATATCAATTATAGAGGTATAGGTATGCTTCCATATCGGGTATAGAGGTGTATCCTTATCACCATATCATGCATGAGATATATCCTTGTCCCCATATCATGCATCCATATCGGGTTACTCAACCTTTAGGGTTTGCATATCGGGTTTGACCCTTATGCTCATATCTCTTCAAAACCTTCATGGTATCATCCTACCCTTCATTATGTGATGAGTAATAGAATAGACAACTTATTAGTCTCAACTAGCTCAAGTGTTCAAACCGATAGGGGTGTAGGGTTCCAATGCATATCAGATTTCACAACATCATGTTGGGTTTCAACATCATATCAGGTAACACTACTACAAAACCTACCTTTAGTGTTGGTTATTTAAAGCCTTTAGTGTCGGTTTCTAAGCGACACCTATGTGGGCGACACTAAAAGCTCACCCATTAGGCGTCGGCTCCAAAACTGACGCCCAAACTCTTAGCGCGCCACCCAAAACGCGCCATCATGGGACTATAGGCGTCGGTTATTAGATAAGAAATCGACGCCCAAACCCTTCGCGCCACAAAAGGGCGCCATCTTGGGCACTATCAGTGTCGGTTTCTTACAAATAACCGACGACATATATCTTCGCGCCACAGGAGGGTGCCAACTTGGGCACTATAGGCGTCGGTTATTAGCTAATAACTGACGCCATATAACTCCCAACACGTCTGTGCTGGACAGCACGGCCGTGGTGTCTGGTCCGCTGCCACGACCGTGCTGTCCATAGGCGTCAGTTATTTATATAAAACTGACACTATAACTTTGTGTGTCGGTGTTATACAAATAACCGACGCCTATTGTTTTTTTTCTGTCAGTCTGCAGACCTGCTGTGGCTGGTCGCAGGATGAGAAACCTGCAGTGAACTACAGGTTTTACGACATCCATTGATAGCAGCCAACAACAGGCCACAAACCTGCAAATTTAACAACAAAAATATTCACACATGCATTTAGCAATACAACCTGCAGTTCCATTTTATTTTCACACATTTAGAAACATTCATGTAGCTAGCAATCTGTAGTTCCATTCATTCACATTCACACATGTAGAAACATTCATATAGCAACCAACACTTTCATTCATTTTCACTCAGACACATGTAGAAACATCTAGACATGTAGAAACATTCACACATATATTATAATTCAGAAATTCATTTACAAAATATCATTCTTTAGTCATTATTTGCTATCAACATCCCAATTATATTATAAAACCCCCACTATTTGTATGGTTGTTGCCCATTCTTCTCTTACTTCATTTAATTCTCCCATCGTATAGGGAGCATGTACATCTGGTAAGTCCATTCCTGTAGTGGGGTCAGCTTTAAACACCTGTAAAGAGAATGATGTATATATATAATTAATGAGCTATAAATAAGATTGATATATTTCATATTATCTAATGAGACTATATAATACCTGAGCAATACAATCGATGTCCATACAACATGACAGACTAACACATATATAGTACATAACAACAACAGCGTCGAATTTACATACAACACTAGCTTAGTACAACACTAGCTTAGTACATATAAGGTGACGATCCCACCTGCTAAAATAGGTTACCGACAACTACATGTTACGACTGGGAGGTCGTGATTCAGCAACCGTATGCATTAGCAGGAGGACAAACAGATCACCATATGTTTGTCCTCCTGCTAATGCATACGGTTGTTGAATCACGACCTCCCAGTCGTAACATGTAGTTGTCGGTAACATGTTTTAGCAGGTGGGATCATCACCTTAGTCCCACTATATATGTACTAAGCTAGTGTTGTATGTAAATTCGGCGCTGCTGTTGTTATGCACTATATATGTGTTAGTCTGTCATGTTGTTATATGAATCTGAAGCACTTGTGTGTGCTGCACTTTATGTATTGTATCTGTATCCTGCTTCTCTTCATTGGGGCTTCCTTCTTCCTATATTTATTTTTCAAAGAGAATACAAACAAAAATTATTAGTGTAGAGTTAGTGAAATACTTATCAATGTCTAGAATTGGAATCAATCAAGAACCTATTCTCAACATCGCGTATGTAATCTCGGGTGAGATTGGTCTTATAGTTCTTTAGCACCCTCCCACAATGTTTAGCATTTGTATTAACTAGAAGATAATGAAACATCAAATCAGAAAATGATATTCATATTAAAAAAGTAAACATTTAGCTTCAATAAAAAAATATAAACATGCATGCCTCTAAAATTGTGATCTTTTATCAATTAACAATCCTTCATTGTGATCTCCGCGCACATATAAGTCATCATTAGCTTCAATATTTTGTGGAGTTGGCAACCCAACTGGGAATGGACTGGAGTCATCATATTTATCATAGTACTCTTCTTCATCTATAGGATCTTCAATGAACTATCTTTTACCATGAAGAACAACCGACCATTTATCATTTGCAGGATCATCGATATAAAATACTTGTTTCGCCTATGATGCCAATATGAATGGTTTAGCCTTCTCGCCAATCTTTTCAAAGTTCACTAAAGTGAAACCCAATTCATCCACTATAACTCCTTTGGTGTTATCAACCCAATTACATTTGAAGAGCGGAATTCTAAAATATATGTAGTCAAATTCCCATATCTCTTCAATGACACCGTAATATGACATTTTAGCTTCACGTGGACTCTTATCCTTTGCACTTGCAAAAAACATAGTCGGTGCTTGAAGGGTGACCCCACTGTTTTGGACGACACTCTTATCCTCTTGGCGCTTTGTGTAATATGTGAATCCATTAATGTCATACCCTTCATAAGACATAACAGTCAACTTTGGTTTAAAGGTGAGGCATTTGATAGTTTCAGTAATATCATCTGGTGTTTGAGATAGTTGATGTAAGACTTTATCTTCAAACCACTTAATAAAAGTCTTGTTATGCTCTCTAGCAAGCCACATTGTATTGGCTCGAGGATATTGTCTTTTGATGAAATTGGTATGTTCCTCGATATAAACGTTCACTTCGTCCATGTTGTGTAAAATATACAAATGACCTTGTTCCAACTGCTCACGGCTGATTACTTTCACACGTGATCCCAAAATTCCTTTGCCAAATAGCTCATCAATATTCTTGTCATTATCAGGAGTGTCATTACCACTGAGAAAGTCATTGCAGAAATCCATAACCTCTCTCGCCACATAACCTTCAATAATACTCCCTTCAGGCCGATAACGGTTTCGAACATCACCTTTAAAAACGCTCATGTATCGTTCAAAGGGATACATCCAATGCAAGAAAACCAGTCCCAAGATTTTCACTTCCCTAGTCAAGTGGACAACAAGATGTACCATGATATCAAAGAACGAAGGAGGGAAATACATCTCAAGCTGACATAGGGTAACAACCACTTCTCTTTGCAAATTATCGAGAGTCTCAGGGTCAATAACTTTGCTGCAGAGACTGTTGAAAAAGAAACAAAGTCTGGTGATTGCAAACCTTACATGCTTCGGCAATATAGATCAAATTGCCACGGGCAATATTTGTTGCATTAGAGTGTGACAATCATGAGATTTAAGACCTATCAAGTTCAGATCTTTCATTGATACCAATCTACGGATGTTGGATGAGTAACCATGTGGCACCTTAACATTTACCAAGCATTCACAAAAAGCTTTCTTCTCCTTTCTAGACAACGTATAACAAGCGGGAGGTAAGTATGTTCTTTTATTACCCATTTCACATAATTCTGTTAATTCTGACCTTATTCCCATTTCACGTAGGTTCAGTCTGGATTTTATCCCATCTTTAGTCTTACCTGGTATATTTAACAGAGTACCAATGATGCTATCACATCCATTTTTCTCAACTTGCATTACATCGATACAATGTCTGATTGTCAAAGAACTCCAATAAGGAAGATCCCAAAATATTGACTTCTTCTTGAATGAAGAATTGTCACTCCGTGTAGTACATTGTCTTTTACTCTTACCAAATTCATTGACAAAGTCTTTTACTCTTTCATAAACAACCTCCCCTGGTATAGGTTTAGGTGCACTGCGTTCCTCATTCAATCCATTGAATGCTTTGCGCTTTCTACGATACGGATGGAATTTTGGAAGAAACCTTCGATGACCGAGATATACATTCTTACCACCATGTTTTAGTCTTGTTGAATCAGTGTTGTCTTCACATATAGGACACGCTTTAGCTCCTTTGACACTATATCCAGACAAATTCCCATATGTTGGAAAGTCATTAATAGTGCAAAACAACATAGCATGCAAACGAAATGTCTCTCTTCGTGAAGCATCATAGGTCATCACACCTTCACCCCAGAGTTTCTTTAAGTCATCAATCAGAGGTTCAAGATAAACATCGATGTCATTTCCAGGTTGTTTAGGGCCCGATATCAACAACGACAACATTACGTACTTATTTTTCATACACAGCCAGGGAGGAAGATTGTATATAACAAGCATGACTGGCCAAGTGCTATGTTGGCTGCTCAATGTCCCGTACGGATTCATCCCGTCTGTACAAATCCCAAGTCTTAGATTCCTGACTTCTTCACCAAATTCAGGGTACAATAGATCAATCTTCTTCCACTTTGGGGAATCAGACGCATGTCGTAGGATCCCATCATTATTTTTCTTAACATCTGCATGCCACCTCAAATTCTTCGCATCTATCGGATTGGCAAACAAGCGTTGAAACCGTGATATTATAGGTAGATACTACATCACCTTGGCAGGAGAACCAGTTTTGGACTCCCCCGAAGTCGTCAATTTATACCGTGACGCACCACATTTTGGATAATCTTTCAAATCCGCATAGTCCTTTTGAAATAATAGACAATCATTAGGGCATGCGTGTATCTTCTTGGCATCCATTCCCATTGGGCACAACAATTTCTTTACCTGGTATGTTGAGATTGGCAGCTCGTTTCCTTCAGGAAGCATTTCTTTCAACAAAGACAGCAATGACGTGAAGCTTTTGTCGCTCCATCTATTGTTAGCTTTCAACTTATACAATCTCAACACAGCGTTAAGCTTCGTAAACTTAGTACAACCTGTGTATAATGGCATCTCAGCATCATGCACAATGTTTCTAAAAATGGGAGGTGGATCGGTGTGCTCTACCCCACAACTATCCAGCATCGCATCAACGATGGCTACTGGAACTGGTTCATTCACATCTACGTCATCGTAGGTAATTTCTTCTTCCACACAAGCACTGCTATCGACATCCACTGGTTTCGGGTTTGAAATCTCTCCATGCCAGTGCCATTCTGTATAGCCTTGTATAATCTCGTTGCACATGACATGAGTTTTGATTTCGTCACCAGTGTTGACTTTCAAGTTATTACCGCAATGCCTACATGGACAGTAGAACCTATCTCCAGGTTGTTTCCTATGTTCCTCGGCAAATCTAATGAACTGGTCAAGACCAGAAATAAACTCTGGGGTGCAGCGATTGTGAATGGACATCCATGATCTATCCATTCTATGATCAAAGAGAAAACAAGTATATATTAGGACAAGATTAGGGTCTAGGGTTAACAAATACATGTGATGTCATTATTATATATAATAAATGTGTACCACCTATCCATTCTTGAACACCTAATGTCACTAGTAAGTGTATAATGTGTATTGGGTTTTCAAGAAAATTTCGGCAGCATTTCCCCGCTGTTCTCCAAGTACATATGTACTTAGAGAACAAACAGGGAAATGCTGCCGAAATTTTCTTGAAAACCCAATACACATTATACACTTACATCCTAATCGAGATTAGGTGTTCAAGAATAGTCCCAAACTGGGGACTATCCAAGATTTACTCCTAATGAGTAAATCTTGGACGGGTTTCTAGGCCAACAAATAATGTGTTGTCATTCTTATACCTAAAATCCTAGTTCTTCAATTTAGGGTGATTATTGATGTCTTTAAAAGCATGATTGGCAATTTAGGGAAAAGTTCATCATTTACATTCCAAGCATGTCACATGTGTGCATTACAGTTCATCATTAAGCAAGATATAAGTAAGTATGTCATATTAAAATAGACTATACAATATGAGAAAATAGTAGTGTAATCATGCAAATGGGAACATTCATGGGAACACACGCTTCAGTTATAAGCATTCATGTAGCAACTTTCAGTTCCATTCATTAATCTCTTTTTACATCCACACACAGGGGTGTACCCCTAAACAGTAACTAAACAAAGGGGTTGGTGTACCCCTAAACATGCGCATAATTAAAAAAACTATTAATACAGACAAGTCTAGATAGATAGACAACTAAATACTACACCAACATGGTCCCGCATCAGTAACTTCTTTTTGATGATGAAGCTGTGTCACGAAGCTCCTCACTGTATTTAGACGAATCTGATCTGACAAGGGCCTCAGATTCAGATTCCTCATAGATGATATCCGACGCCGTGCGCTCATACCGCCGAAGATGATCGGGGGTCTCGCAGTTGATGTTGGTTATCCAAACTTTAATGGAATTATGACCAAATGGACAGAGAAAAAGCCTATTGGAACGGACCACATGCATCTCTCCAATCCAATCACGCTAACTAGATTTTGATACAAGATTTCCCGCCAAAACATACTCAACCTCGATAACATGTGAATAATTGCCAAAAGTTAGGGTCACTTTACCAGGCATGTAGTGTCTTCCTTTTAGAAAACACCAATGTTTGGGTATGACCAATTGGTTTAAGGAACGATCATATAGGATGATGTCCAATTGTTCCTCAATAGGGAACGTTAACATTGACATAGAGGCCCAGTTCATAGTGCCTGTTATGGGTGGACAGAGACTGCACAATATTAGTATTAACAAAGTGTAAGTACATATAACGATGTTATATATTTTCAGAAAAAGTTGTATAACGATGTTATATATTTTTAGAAAAGTTATACACATACTTTTCCTGAGTAAGATAATGTGCACTTCATGGAATTATTAAGATCTGAATATATATAAGTTGTTTCTACCTACTTTGATGGGATTTTATAACATTCGAGTCTTCCATTTAAGGCATTAGATGCATATATTGCAGTCCATTGTGTTGAGATAAGAATCCCATGTGATACACACGATTGAGAATCTTTCACGATACTAGGAAAATACACAACTAGAAATACATAATAACTATTTTGCATCACATTACAGCAGACTTATCATTGATACCTTACTAACTTATTTCTACATTTACATATCATCACTTGATCAAAATTACATGTATTGTATAGACAATAGAGGAGCACAAAATCAGTACCTAAACCCTAAACAAAAATAAGTAAATAACTTAAAAAAAATTCCCAGCAGCTACTTGGGCGTGCCTTGGCACCGCCCAAGCAGCCGTCGGAGCAGAGGAAGAAGGAAGAAGGCAGGGCGGGCGGGCATACCTTGAGGGTAGAGGAGAGCAGCGGTCGGAGCACAGCAACCACCGGCGGAGGTGGCGGCAAAGAGAGGAGAAGCACCGTCGAGGACACAGAGCAGCGGTGGCAAGGGCACGGAGCAGCGGCGAGGGCACGGAGCAGGAGCACAGACGGTCGCCGGTGAGCACAGAGGGCAGGAGCAGGCGCAGGAGCACGGCCGCCGGTGAGCACGGAGCAGCGGCGAGGGCAGGAGCAGGAGCATGGAGCGGCGGCGGATCGCAATGACCGGCGGGGGCGAGCAAGAAATCGCCGGACCTAATTGAAATCGGGAATGAAACTGGGAAAGGGGAAGAGAAGCTCGCGCTGGTGAGCTATTAAGTTGACAATACACGTCGGTTATTCTAATAAACCGACAAATAAACTAATTGTGTCGGTTCTTTTCCAACAACCGACGCCTATACTAGATTATAGTCATCGGTTTTTAACTAAAAGACAACCGACATCTATTCCTGTCCCGCGAATAACCTTTCGTCGTCGGTTATTTATTTATGAACCGACGCCATATGTCAAATTTTGGAGGTAATTTTTTCGCTGGAATTTTGGTTTTGGCGGTTGATTTTAGGTGTCGGTTTTTTATTAATTAACCGACACTTAATAAAAGCGGTACCCGTGTCCGGTCGACCTTCACAGATTGTATGTCAGTTTATGTTATAAACCGACACTATAGAGTTTAGGTGTCCGTTTATGTATACAACCGACACCTTGAAAAGTGACTTTATAAGCCATTTCTGTAGTAGTGTAAGGGTGTATACTCAACACCATATCGTGTTTAAGGTGTATGCTTGATCCCATATCGTGCACGAGATGTGTGTATGTGTCACTCATATTGTCCATAAGGTGTAATTCATCACTATATCATGATAGTGGTGTATTCATATCACTATATCAGGTTACTCATCATCTAGGGTTTGTCACATCGGGTTTGAGTATATACTTGACTCCATGTTGTGCATAAGGTGTATACTTGACCTCATATCATGCACATGGTGTATACTTAACACCATATCATGTATAAGATGTATACTTCATTATCATATCGTGCATAAGGTGTATGAATCATCATTGTATCATTTAGTGATAGGCTCACTTCACCATATCGGATTAGAGGTGCTTCAACCCAATATCAGGTTGAATCATGATGATGTCATCATCATCGACCTCTAGACTCTTGTTCTTACTGTTCTAATTCATGGATAACAGTCCTATGTCACTAATATAACTCATGGATTCATCAATTATTCAAAGAAATTCGAATTGAAAGTAGATCATCAACTATGGAAAAATTGATAATAAATAATAATATAATTGAGTTCAAGTTATATAACCCGCCTCAAGAACAACTTCAAAGCTCCAAGCTCCAAATATTCACATTCCCAAGGTTGAAGATGAGCTTATAAAAGGTCCAAGACTTGAGCTCCTCAGCACTATGCACGATACCTCATCACTTGTGGCTGATATCTCTTACTTGTGGTTGATATCCCTTCACTTGGCCGATATCACTTTGCTATGGTCGATATCACTTTACTATGGTCAATATCAAGGCTCTATGAATGATACCCCTTCACATATGCACGATAAAAAGACACTATGCATGATATCTAAGAGAAATAGGGTGGTAAATTTTGAAAAGTTTCACTAATAGGTGAAAGGAGTGGTATATATAGTTGAGGTTCATGAAAAAGAGTGTATATGAGGTGTCATCATTTTAAGCTACTAGGTGCCACGTGTTCATGCATGGTTGACACATGTACATGCATGAAATCATATTTATCTTGACATGTAAGACACTTGAGGATAATATAGAGATGATATTTCGGCCATCACTTATCTTGTTGGATAATTTATTTAAACTAAATCACCACTTTATACACAACCCGATACAACTTTTCCAAGGAAGTTGTAAACCAATACACTTCACCTCCTTGAGGTGCTTAGCCCATTATGGACAAGGACAAGAGTTCAAAAACCGATATGAGACTCCCTATATGGCTCCTTGGCTGATAGGCACTCTCATATGGACTGTACAACTTGATACAACTCATGTAAGGGCTTCAACTATACATCATCTCTTGGTCTTTTCATTACTAAGAGTACCATCATTCAAAGATGATTCAAACACAGTGTCTCCTTATTTATCTCTCCTCTAAATGATACATAGAGTAATTAGGGACACTCTAGAGGTGGTAATTTGCATATCAACCCTACATTTTGGGTAAATTACAATTTGTACCAAAATTGGTACATAATGCACTAACATTATTCAAACAAGTTCAAGTTTGGACTTTAGGTTTTCCACAAGCCACCACTTAGCATCATTCTCTCTATTATTATGATAAAACACTTAAGGCACATTCAATATGTGACATATTGCAACATAAGCCCTTATCTTGGGTAAATTGCATTTTGGTCCAAAATAAGAGAACATTGCTCAAACATCTTTCAAATAGGACCAAACTTGCAACATAAGTTTGTCACACAATAACAAAACACTTTAGAGGATTATATTAAAGTTCTTAGCAACTTATTTAATCCAAACAAGCAGAGTTAGTCCTAAACCCAGGTTAGGGATGTTACAACTGCTCTCCAAATTGTTCTTCCTCAACCACACGATCCCAACTATACCGCTATCGACCACCTACAAAGATGTAGTGACCCACGAGGTGAGACCCATACTCTAGTGAGAGATATAACTCTCAACCAATGGTTATTATTTACAATAAATAATTCTTATTAAACAGGATGAACAGATTTAGCTAAATAAATAGGTTAAGTAGAATAAGTAGTTACAACATTCCATTCCAATAGGTTAGGCAGATTATGCAAACTAATCTAATAAGCATAGCAACATATATGACTCGAAGGAATATGAAGAACATGTAAAAATATCCCTTACCAAACTATTGATTTCCCTTACCACATTATATGTCAACTAAGCAATAAAGAAATAAAAGCAAATGTTAACATCCAATGTAAAATATGTTTAACCCTAAGCAGACATACTACACTATTGTATTACGTATTTTATGTCATGAGGAATTGAGGTATACCACTCAATTCCAACTGGCCTCTACTAAGTCAAAATTAGTGCCATACAAGATCTGTAGGAGAGCCAGAATCTTAAGATCTCATCCACCCTTAGTCAAAACAATCCGTCGCAGACATATACATCCAGCTGCAAAATAGCCTAGTCCCCCCTTGGTATATAGGTCATGCAGCTAGTGAATAATCTAGTCCATCCTTAAAAGATCATGGTACTAGTGAAAATAGGATATACAACCCAAACATCTGAGGTACAACCACAACTATCCTTAATCACATCATATATATTGAATCATCATCATCTGAGATATGACTTCGACCATTCTCCTTCCAAGGTATGACCACATCCATCCTTGTGAACATGCATATACTCAACAGTATAGGACTCCAACATTCTGCTAAGGAAGAACCCGTTTCACCATCTAGCAAGTCATGATACTGGAATGGATCTATGGCACAGGGAAACTACATGATTAGGGTTTCACTTGAGTAGTTAAAGCCAATTAGGTATCTTTTAACTGCATCAATCAAGTTATGTACAAACCTTAAAAGAATTCTACAAGACATGGTATATATTGCAACTTCAGAGGATATAAAATGTATAAGGTATAACTTTGATCGCAAAACCACATGGTAATATTTCACGGCCATACATGAATCCATACATCATAATCATAACATCACAGTTACAAATCCTTGCACCCCCCATTAGGAACAAAACCATGTCTAAGGTCATAAGACCATCACATCATTCCCTATAAGAACATCCTTATCTTTCCTTGCCTCATCAAGGCCCATCACACCTCACCATGGATTAGTTGGTACAACATGATTTAAGAGCTATGATGTTCACATAACAACAATTTAGGGTTACCATAACATAGAAAGAGAAAGTACTCTATCATCATACTAATTACCAAGAGGCTATGTACTATAATCTATTACATTCATTAGGGTTAGGTCCAGCATGATGAGTTGAATTAGCATTACAATCAACACTTTAGAAAGTTCTTATGGTTGCATTCATATGAGGGAAAAGGTATGACTAGTAAAACATGTGTAACCAGACACCAACATATTAGAGTTTCAAACAACCCTTAAAGGTAAACCCTATTTACTACCATTTCCCACAATAATGGAAGCAACTAGGTCAAATGTCACCAACATAGACTCAACAAAATATAACAACCATATATATCAGTAAACATCATCGACTACTTAGGGTTATTGGTGTCATATACCGCTAAAGATTAAGCAAGATTGGTAACCAAAGAAACTACGGTACACCACCTTCATCGACCGTTGAGATTGACCATCTTGGCGACCACTAATGGTTAACCACTTCAGTGACCTCAAAGTTAAGAGACACCATCGCCCAAACAGAATCATGGAACATTGGCAACCAAAGAAACTTAGGGTTCAACCCTTCATCGACCGCTGAAGAACCAAGGCATCAACGACTGCTAAGGTCCAAGGTTCAATGACCACATAGGTGAATCTTGGCGACTGAAGAGAATCTAATATTATAAATAGTGGCTAAACCATTAAGAACATGCCTCATCGACTGCATAGATAGACCAATTTAAGAGACCACATGGCCCAAAACTCGATGACCATATGAAGAGAGAGAAAACCTAAGCGACTATAAGGAGGCGGGATCACCCCCTACCAAAGATTTTAAGAATAAAAGATCCATTCCAAACACATTCAAAGGTATGCTAGAATAGGTGCAAAATTTTCAAACTTCAATAAATGGTATTCAAACAACCAAAGTATAGTAGCGGGATAAAAATAATTACTATATTCAATTTTCACAAAAGATTACAAAAGTACATCATAATATCCCATAAGGGTTTACATGTATGATACAATAGAAGGATCTAAGTATAGGGAAATCTAAACCATAACAACTTTGTCTCCAAGCTTTAACTTCTTAAGCTAGTCCAAAACTTCATGCCTTATCATCCAAGTCCTTCACCTAGGGTTGGAAGCATACCCCAGCAAGAAGAGAAAATAGATGACATCAGCAAAGGATGGTATGTGCATACTAAATAGGAAATTGAGCAATATATGGAATAAAGGACATCAAATATAAAAGGCTTCCCATAGAACAGATAAGGATCACCCAAATGGGTATCAAGAGAAAAGGAATTGAAATCATATGATAACAAAAGAATACTTGCCATTAATAAAACATAAAGATTGTACCACACAAGCACATGTAAGAATTAGGGCACACACCCCATATCATCAACTTGCATGAATGTGAGATAAACACAAAGGCGGACAAGTCTCATAAACTTGAAACCTGATAGAGAAAGGAATATTTCCAATCTCCCAAATATATAAAACATGGGCCAAGAATCACACATCTTGCCCTGGGTATGAGGTTCCTTTCCATCCCAAAAGAGCAGGAAATATCACATCTGCTCAGTAGGAAATAACACATCTGCCATTAAAACCAATTCGATTACACTACTCTAGTGCTACTAAATCACATAGCATGTTAAATGTAGAGGCAAGTAGAAAGTATAGTCAGAATATATAAACTAGACACCACATAAGTGACTAACATATACATCCACCTCATAAGTGGGAAAAAGACATTACAGGTAATCTTTTAGAGTTCCATCACGAACAATGCATAAGATAAGAGTTCAAAATAATATCCATGATCACATGATCAATATCAAATAAGGTAGTTCACATGAACCAAGATTTTCAAAAGAAAAGACATTGTGTATAGGCTAATGTCCATAGGACAAAAGGAATTAATAAGCATAGGTCAATTGCTCAACATAGAAGAATAGGGGATACATCATTCCTCAACTTCAGAGTCTAAAAAGTCCAAGTCTATCCTAGATCCAAGCCTAGGTCTCCAAATAACCTCTAGGGAAGGTGGACAGATCCAACAAGTAAGGTTCCCAAGCTTAGAGAGGTTGGTTTCTCCAACAAAGTTCCTATCTCGAGCAAGAAGCACCTTCTCCACTTTAGAGGTGAAAAACCCTAACAAAAGAAAATGGAGATGAGGTGTTTATTGGTTCTAGGTGGGGTTTCACCATGGAAGGCCATGGTTCTGACCTGGAGGAAGGTAGAAGGAAGACTAACAATCATGAAAATAGGGAAGGAAAGGAGGATACTTACTAGTTTTGGTAAAAATCACCAAGGAGGAGCTTAAGAAATCCTAAATAGAGAAATTTGGAACCCTAGGAGCCTTCTTCACCAAGGTAGGCACCTCCTTTTACCTTGGGATAGCACCTTCGTGGAAAAACAGAGTAGGAATGATGCTCTAAGCTAGAGGAAATAAAGGAGAGCAAGAGTTTTAGAATTGGGAGTTGGGAAGGGGTAGATATGGCTATATAAAGAAAGATGTAAAGTATGAGGTTTCTATGAGACTTTCCATGTTTCATATATAAGGGTGTCCATGAACATGCAAGCCTTTATGGATAAGGAAGAAGTCAAGCATGAGGTGTCAAGTTGCTTTCCATGTGTCCAATGCTAAGGGTGCCTATGGACATGCAAACCTTTATGGATAAAAAAGAAGTCAAGCATGAGGTGTGAAGTTACTTTACATGTGTCTAATGCTAAGGGTGCCTCTGGACATGCAAACCTTCATGGATAATGAAGAAGTCAAGCATGAGGTGTCCATGGAGCTTTCCATGTGTCCTTAGCCTAGGGATTTCATGGCCATGCAAGAAGACAACTCATAGAGGCTTCTTGAATATAAAATGTCAGTTTATGGACACTTATAGGCCATACCAACTGACCTCCAATCAAAGAAATAACCCCATTGGTTGATAGCTTCTAAAGATAAGCTCATTTATAAAGAGAGTAATCCCTAAAATTCCCTTGGAAAGAAACACCTTCAAACCAAGGTGAAGCTAGGCACCCTATGGTTCAAAAACTCGAGAATAGTAAGGGAATATATAAGAATTATAATGCACGTGACATTTACAAAGAAAACCTCCCAGTTGGGTAAATTGCAGAAAAGTCCAGAATGTACCTAAAATTGCATACCTTGCACAAACAACATCCAAATTGGACCAAACTTCATCCACAAGTTATCTTTGATGTGTTGAATATGAATTTTCCTTTATTTACATATTTTGAAGTTATATAATCACATTATACATTACTTATCCCTTTTACTCATTTTCTCTCTCCTAAACTTATCCTAATATTTCAAGGTTGTCCAAAGTAGATGGAATTTGACATGTAGGAATATTTTGATATGTAGATTTCAAATTTGAAGTTTGTTTCCACTTTTGAGACTTATTTTTATGAGATATGTCATATGGCCCATTAACGACCCATTATCTAAATTATTCATCCAATTAAATTTCTTATCTTCATATTACCACCAAAATGAGTTATGTGGCATATTTAATGTATCCATTATAAACCTAAGATTAATGTTAGAACATTAGGTTACATTAAGGTGATATATACATGCATTAGCTCATTGGGGTTATACTAAAAATATATTTAGGTCTAACCTTCAACCTTGTTTGGCTAAGTCCAAAATGTCAACTTCCAAGGTAGGGTCTGAGATCTAGTATGTTACAACGACCACCATGGGAATAAAACCTCATCAATCACATAGGCCAAAATAGGTTGATCATAACCATGAAACCAAAAAGCCATTAAGGTGTAAACCACGAGGAAAGAGATCAAAATGAAACCCTAAGTTAACCACCAGCATGAGAGAAAGGAAAACCATGCTTTATGAGAGAGAAAATCAATGTTTCCACAAACATGCATGCGTCAAAACTTCCATCACCAAAGAAGGATTTTGTGTGCAAAGATTAAGGTTCATCTAAGGAGGTATATTGATAAAGATCCACCATGTAAACATAAACCATAGATACAAGACACCATCTCTCTACTTATAACCACATTTTAGAGCAAGATATGTGTATGCAAGAGAGAAGTAAGCAATAATAGTGGAGAAAGTTATAAAACTCGCCTTAGAGTTGTTGTAGAAACTCCAATTATCCAGGAAGCTCAAAGGAAAGAGGAAGAAGACCCTAGCTTGAGCACCAGTCTCAGCCAAGCTAGATCCACTTCCAAGAAAGAAGCAAAACCCAACATCAAGGAAGCAAGAAAGAGAGTAAACCCTAGGTAGAAAAGCAAAGGAGAGAAGTTCTTCAAGCTTTAACTCAAGCAATACCATGGAGTACCATGGATTCAGATAATAAGAGAAAGAAGAAGGGTAGGAAAGAAAGAAAATGTGGAGAAAAGATAGGATCTCGCTTACTAAGGTTAATAAGAAGACAAGGTAGCATAAAATGATCAGAAGAAGGATTGCTTCAAAACCCTAGCTCAACATGCAAGGGGGATCCACCACCTTCTCTAGGATTGAGCTTATCCTTCACCACCAAGCATAACAGGGATGATCTCTAAGGGGAATAAGAGAGAAAGAGGGTGTAAATGGTTTAGTTTCATGTAAGGAGAGAGGTTTGTATATCATGGGGTTGGAGAGAGAGAAATAGGGTTAGGAGTCCAACTAAACTTGCATGTGTCCAAAGCATACACACCTCAACCATGCAATAATCTCCACTAACAAACTAGGGTGTTAAAACCAAGGAAAATCATTAGCCGAGGTGGTCTAGGAAAACTCATCGACTACTAACATCTTAGCGACTAAGAAAACCAACACAAATGGTTACCAACCCTAATTTTGGCAACCAAAGGATGAGTCTGACCTTCATTGAATGCCAACATCAGGGTACAAGGAAACACCATCGACTGCTAAAACATAGGTCCAAGGAAAACTTAGTGATCGCTAAAACAAGCTGATCATCGGTCAAACACATATCAAGGTCAACCATCAACTAGGGCATCCATTCAGACCCTAAACTCCACATATGATGTCATCACTCAAACCAAGGTGTGACAACGCAACCCAAAGCACCACTCTATCAAGAAGGATGTTTAAACATGTGAGGCACCATAAGCATGTGAGAAATTTCTAGAAAAACCCTAGTAGTGGGTAAATTGTAATTAAATCCAAAACAAGCACATAAAAGCATAACTAGCTCAAACAATGTCCCAATTGGACCAAAATTGAAACATAAGCATGTCACATGATATCAAAGCACATCACAATATTATATTAAAGTTTCAAGCATATAATTATGCTAAGAAAGCATGGTAAACCAAAAATCTAGGTCAGGGGTCTTACATGTTATCTCAGCTTCTATGGTCTATTCCTCTCTCTCTCTCTCCTTTATCCATGAACATAGACTCTCCCTCAACTTTTGGATGAATTCCTCACTCCCTTTCTCTACTTATGGGTGGAGGTTCCCTATCCAATATCAAAATCACTTCCACTCCTAAAATACTATGGCAACATCTCTGTATCATCCATTGGCTCAATTTCAAAAAGCCACATTGCTAATTAATATCACAGTGATTATAAATGTCTAATGGATAGACACGTGCACTATTGGGTGAGGCCATAAAACTTCCACCCTTTAAATATATGGGGCATAGCTAGGTGCAGATGAGGACATGGCCCAGTTGTGCGTTTACCACTACATGAAAGTTCTCTCACACCTCATCTTTGGGGATGATATTATAGAATTCATTGAGGGCACAATATCATGACATTGTTGTTAACACTCTTGATGAGTTTGGAATATGAACGGGCTTGCATGAAAACCCTGCTAATTCTTCTATCTTCTTGTCTAGGCCAACCTTGTTCTTTGTTAATCTCCTTGCAAGTATTTTATAGATGAACATCCCCAATCTTTTTGTCTAACTCAACTTCCCCTTATATATATGTGGGCATGTCATGCACAAGATTTTACAATGAATGTGTGAACAAGTTATGCGCCATTATGGACAAATGGTTGGTCCACTTAACATACTTTGTGACAAGAGTTGTACTTCTCAAAGCTAACATATTAGGCATATTGTACTTTTGGATCATGAAAGTCTCTATGTCCCTGAGTATGTTGGACCAATAGGAGGTTGTTTCTTCTAACTTTCTTTGGTTTAATGTGCGTCACATTCTCTCTTAGGACAGCATGGCCTTACTATTGGTATGTATGCCTAGAGAGCCAATCATAAGATGATTATAATAGCATAACTTGTAAAAGACTTGTTTAATAATAAAGATAATCTTCTATTTTATTTAGTTATGAGATAATGATGTTACATAACAAATGTTTAAAGAATGATATTACTAAATGACGCATGTCTTCAGGTTGAGGACCTGAACAATGAGATCATACATATGTTAAGAGTATATACAATCTTGTTATGTCCCTAATCGGTTGTTAGTGTAGAAGGCTAATAGACAACAATAACACTTAAGACTAGAGTGCATGTTGGTTGATGATATAAACTCAGTCATGATATATGATATCAAACCAAACACATAGATACTTGTTAGAGAACATTGTATTGGACAGATCCACCTTGAGAATGATACATGGAAACCATTAAATGGTTGTAAGAATCATCTCTCACAGTGATGGTGGTGATTGTGGTTCTTAGACCTAAAATCACTACACTCATCACATGTTGTTTGATGTACTTTGTCATCATCAAACGTGACCTTGAATAAGGGTTGCCATAAAGGTGATGCTCAAATGCATTATGACTCATGGGGAATGATTGTGAGTGATGTAGATGGAATTTTTTCCTCCTACAATAGTTTGATATCATGTCCACTTGATGAGTGAGATTGAGAAATGCATGGCCATGCTGATGTGAGTCAATATGTGATATTGAGCTTACACATATCTCAAACATTTTTTTAGTTCAAGGAACATGGATTGAACATTGAAGAGGATGATAATTCCATGCCTCGAGCTCAATCTGGATATCATAGATAAAGGAACTATACAATCACTAAAACACCAATGGTGAATTGTAGGTTCAAGTTGTTCTCCAACTTTCTGAATTACCTAGGTAGCAATGATGTTTTTCTAGATACCAATCATTGCTTGTGATGTCATAAATTAATTATGGATATTCACTGCCAACATAACTTGGGACATATAGGGTCACACGCATAGAGATACACTTGAAATAGGAGTTTATTCATGAATGATGTTCAAACTTGATTACTAAAGTGTTAGGTATTCAATTTAAACAATATTGGCAATCTGCACTCTGAAATGACTGGTTCAACATGTGAACCGATCGACTCATGTGCATAAACTGCCGACTTATGGTGTGAACCGGCCATTTGGTTGATCAATGAGATTGAATCAAGGATTGATGTTGACGTCATGTTATGTATTAATCGAATATTAATTGCTGAAAAAATTGTGAAGAGGTAACATAATAAAACAACCGATTCAAGTGTTGAACTGATTGTCTCATGTCTGAACTGAGCAGTTCACAAGTGAATTGACTAGTTCAACATTTTCAGATTCTAAAAGAAATCATGAAATTTTGTCTCTTTGAGTCCCAAACTGAATGAAAACCCTGACCTTGAACCTTACCCTCCTGTAAATAGAAGGGTACGGGGAGCTTCCAAGACACAACAATAAGCTCTGACAATTGTTGTCTTCTCTGGTTTTGGTAACTAAGAGAGCCCGAGTAAGTTCGACCGGAAAAGGGAGGATATAACAAGGGAGAGACAATTGTGGGAGAGCAAGTTGACGCTAGCTAGCACGTCAACTAGAAGGGACAACTCTTTCATGTCCATTCATCTAGAACAACATGAGCTCATGGTGGTCCGCGTGGACTACTATAGAGGTGAGAGGCACTTGCCCTGCTAGGAAGATGTCATCAACCATTGTCTATGGTCTCATACCAAGAGGCTGACAATGACAATTGTCCAGGTGCAACTTGAAGAAAGGTGCACCCTACTGTAAGGGAATTATCGTTGGACTTTCTCTAGGACCACGTATAACCTTACAACCCTCTTTCACATCTCATATTTGTTTATGCGATCTACTATTCAATGGGGAATATGGCAAGTAATTTTTTGTTTCTACTGCCATCTCTGATGCCATATTACCCAATAGTGGTATCAGAGCCATGTCAATTTACTATGCTTTGGGATTTAATCGGTATGATTCGATTTCTATTTTATCATTTATTTATTACATAACAATGAAAATACTTAAAATAATTAATCTACATATTTACCTAAATCACACATAAGATCCCAATATATATATGATGATATATATGCAAAAAAACATGTTGCCTTAAAATTGTTTTGATTGTGATTGGAAGCATGGTTATGGCCTTTACCCTCAGACCTTTTGTGCTTGGTCATATGGTGTTGTTCTTGTTTATATCTTAGTTTGCATATTGAGCCTCTCTCTTCTTTTCCATATGTAGAAGTATTAATTATTTCCTTCCTATAATCCCCTCGAATGTAACTCAAGGTTTCTCAATTACAATGTAATATGTTAAAAGGATTAGGATAGCTTGTATTTCCTATTATGGCAAAGAGGATGTTCTGCACCAGGTGAACTGAGCGGTTCAGGACATGAACCGGTCTACTTGAGGACTAAGGAGGTCAGTGATAGGAGGAGCCAATCGATCATATGGTGGCCCAACCAACCAGCTGGAGGAGTCCATACACTGTAAGGACTGGAGGCCAGACGACCAATTTGTGGGACCAGCTGACCAACCAGGAGGCTAGATGACTGATTCAAGGGTTGAACCAATCGGCCCTGACTAGATCCATCATAGATTGTCATCAACAAAAGGTTGCTACATCAAACTTTAGGTGGTAGTAATTCCTCACGGCTCCAAGCAAATACAATAGGATGGCTATAACCATTGCTTATGTTTATTATTGCATGTTTTTGTTGTTGTTATAGCATGTATATGATACATACTATAAATATGTGGTGATTAGATATGTATATATATTTATATAAAATTCCTCAATATAATATTAAGTCTTAGATGCTTTCCATAAGCAACACACATAAAAACTTGATCGACTAAGTGTAGTTTATGCCAAAGCCCAGTGTGTTGTCCAACTCGTGGAAGTGTGATCATAGATATGTAGATTTGCTAAAGCAGGTTGCATATTCTATCGTGTTGGATTTTGGGTCAGGCTTAACTAGGTGATCATAATGAGATTAAGTACCTAGAAGCATAGAGATGGATCGTGATAAAGAGTTGTCCACACCATCTATCCAAGAGTTTCATGTAGATGCAATTGGCAAAAGTTTCCTACCTAAATAGTCAAGTTGTGGGCGATCAACCAAAGTTGCTCATGACTTCATGAAATGTGGATCTGGGCTCACTAGAAGATTATACGATGCAATCTTCTAAATTGATAAGTGAGGGTTATCAATTTGAAAAAAATAGTGGGAGCAATAGTTAATTAAATGCCTAATTAAACATCACCAAATTTTATTTAAATCAAATCAAATCAAATCAAAAGGGTTTTGAAAAACTATAACTTTTCTCTTATAGAATCAAATGATGATAAACAACACATTCTCTTTGTGATCGGTCCTTGATAAGGACAAGTTAAATGGGAATAATTTCTGTGATTGGTTTAGGATGCTGAGAATTATTCTCACATAAGAGTGCAAGCTCTATGTCTTGGAAACACCAGAACTAGATGAACCTGCTCCAAATGCACCTAAGGCTGACAAGGATGCTTATAAGAAGCACTCTGATGATGTCATAGATGTCAAATGACTAATGTTGTGATCAATGAACTATGAGTTGCAGAGACAATATGAGAATATGGATGTGATTGAGATGGTAACACGTCTTAAGAACATGTACCAAGATCAGGCAAGACATGAGAGATATGATGTCTCCAAGGCAATGTTCAAGTGAAACATGGAAGAAGGAGATCATGTAGGTCCTCATATGCTCAATTATATTGGGTATGTGGAGAACCTTGCAAGATTGGGATTTCCCTGGGGATAAGAGTTGACAATTGACGTGATTTTGTAGTCACTTCCAGAGTCATACAGTCAATTTTTCATGAACTATAACATGAATAATTTTGATAAGCCATTGTCGGAATTACTTGGCATGCTGAGAACATCTGAAGAGCAAATGAAGAAAAACAAGCCCAAGTATGTGATGATGATCAACAGAGCAAAAGGGAAGTCCAAGGGCAAAAGCAAAGGAAAAGGTAAGAAGGGTTCTAAAGCTAGCCAGAATCTCAAGTATTCTACACTTAAGGCTAAGGGAGGGGTTTCCAAGGGAGGCAATTGTAACCACTATCACCAGTCTGGACACTGGAAGAGAAATTGCCCTCTCTATATGGTGGAACTAAGGAAGAAGGAGGGGATAGAGATATCCACTTCAAGTATACACATTATTGAGGTAAATATTTCTAATTTTTCAACTTGGGTACTAGATACTGGATGTGGATCTCACATATGTTCAAATATGCAGGATCTAAAAAGAAGTAAGCCTTTACAAAAGGGTGAGGTTGAAATATGGGTTGCAAATGGATCAAGAGTTGTTGCCACTACAATTGGAACCTATAATTTATCTCTGCCCATGGGGCTTGTAATAGAGTTAAAGAACTACTATTTTATACTTGCCATAAATAAAAATATTATTTCATACCTTCTATGGACAAGGATGGATCTAAATTTCATATAAAGAATGGTAAATGTTCTATTTCTAAAGATGAGATATTTTATGGTAGTGTCTCGATGTCCTATGGTCTTTATTTGTTAGATCTTAAGACAAATGTTTATAACATAAATACCAAATGGATAAAACTTGATAACTCAAACAAAACATATCTTTGGCAGTGTCATCTAGGGCACGTAAATGTGAATCACATATCCAGAATCCATAAGGATGATTATCTAGAATCTTTTGATTTTAAATCAATAGAGACATGTGAGTCTTGTTTGTTAGACAAGATGGCCAAGACTCCCTTCACTGGAAACAGTGAGAGAGCTAGTGATCTATCAGGAATCATACATATTGATGCATGGGTACCTTTTAGAACAAATGCTAGAGGTGGGTATCAATACTTCATTACCTTCATTGATGACTTTAGTAGGTATGGTTATGTTTAATTGATGAAACGTAAGTCAGAAACTCTTGAAAAGTTCAAGGATTTCATGAATTAAGTATAATATCAACATGGTAAGAGTATTACAACACTTTGTCCTGGTTGAGGTGGAGAATACTTAATCTAGGAGTTTGAGGACCTTCTGAGAGCCCGTGGTATCATATCACAATGGACTCCACCTAGAACACAACAAAATAATGGTGTATTTGAAAGAAGGAATCACACATTGCTAGGTATGGTGCGATCAATGATGATTTTTTTCGATCTTATGGCTTCCTTTTGGGGTTATGCTTTAGAAACTATAGCGTTTACACTAAATCATGTACCATCTAAATCAGTTCAAAAGACTCCATATGAGATATGGACTAGGAAGCGTCCCAAAATGTCTTTTATGAGGATTTGGGGGTGTGAAGCTTATTTCAAGAAACTGTTTCCTGAAAAGCTTGTCCCTAGATCAGATAAATGTTATTTTGTTGGTTATCCCAAAGAAACCAAGGGATACTACTTGTATAACCTAACTGACAACAAAGTGTGTGCTGACAGGGACGTTGTATTCCTATAAAAGGAATTTATTTCCTAAGGAATCAGTGGGAGAAAATTAGAACTCAAAGAAGTTCGAGACCAACAAGAAAGCACTAAACCTGTAGAGGTGCAAGAGGAATATAGAGATTCATAAACCATTTGGAATCTAAAATTGCTCAAGTAACATAGGAACCTCACAAATCTAGTAGGAGATGCCTTGAGCTAGAAAGATTTAGTTATCTTGTGACTCAAGAAGGCAATGAATTGGTCATTAATGATGAGCCATTTACCTACCTAGAAGTTGTAAAATGACCACAATATGAGAAGTGGCTAGAAGCCATGAGATCTAAAATGTAATCCATGTACACCAATAAGGTATGGACCTTGGTGGATCCATATGAAGGGGTAAAACCCATAGGGTGCAAGTGGGTATTTAAGAGGAAGACTAACATGGATGGTAATGTACAAACTTACAAAGTTCGATTGATTACAAAGAGTTTCAAACAAGTTTTGAGGTGTTGACTATGATGAAACTTTTTCTCCAGTTGCCATGGTTAAGTCCATCAAGATCATCCTTGCCATTGCAGCTTATCATGACTATGAGATTTGGCATATGGATGTTAAAACTGCATTCCTTAATGGGAATGTTCTTGAGGATGTGTATATGACACAACCTGAGGGTTTTATATATTCAAAGGATGAAAATAAAGTTTGTAGGCTACAAAGGTCAATCTATAGATTGAAGCAAGCATCTCAGAGAAGGAATCTTTGATTTGACAAAATAGTCAAAGATTTTGGCTTTAGTCAAAATGAAGATGAACTGTGTATTTACAAGAAGGTTAGTGGGAGCATGATTGTATTCCTCATATTGTATTTAGATGTCATAATATTGATGGGGAATTACATACCTACTTCACAAATGGTAAAGTCTTAGCTTGGAGATACATTGTCTATGAAGGACTTGGGTGAAGCATCCTATATTTTAGAAATCAAGATCTATATAGATAGATCTAGAAGGCTTCTTGGACTAAGTCAGAGCACATACATTGACAAAGTGTTGAAGAGATTTAACATGGAGGACTCAAAGAGAGGAAACTTTCCCAGCTATCATGGCATTGCTATCTCTAGAGCTTAATGTCCCAAATATTGTGAAGAAAGGGAACACATGAATCAGACTTCATATATATCTACTATTAGATCTATCATGTATGCAGTACTATGTACTCATCCTGATGTCTCATATGTCTTGAGCATGATGAGAATATATTAGTCAGATAACGGTGATGCCCAATGGACTCTCGTGAAGAACATCCTTAAGTACTTGAGAAGAACTAAGGAGTAGTTCCTTGTCTATGGTGGTGAGGAAGAGTTGGTAGTAAGAGGTTACACCGATGCGAGTTTCCAAACTGAAAAAGATGATTACCGATCACAATTAAGATTTTTATTTTTCCTCAACAATGGTGTTGTAAGCTGAAAGAGTTCCAAGCAAGAGATAGCTATAGATTATACAACATAGGCATAGTATATTGTTGCATCCAATGCAGCAAAGGAAGTTATATGGATTAAGAAGTTCATTTATGAACTTGGGGTGGTTCCAAGCATTAGCAATGCAATTGAGATATATTGTGACAACAATGGAGATATTTCACACGTGAAGGAACCCAGATCACACCAGTGTCCCCAAGCATATAAAAAGGTGGTTCCATCTCATACAAGAGATTGTACTTCAAGGAGATGTGAAGATTTGCAGAGTGCCAACAGAAATCAATATTGTTGACCCCTTGACAAAAGCACTATCACAACCAGAAGCATGATGATCATGTTCGATCACTTGGGATTAAGTTCATGGGTGATTGGATCTAAGTGCAAGTGGGAGTTTGTTGGTATGCATGCCCAGAAAGACATTCATATGACGATTGTAATGGCATAACTTGTAAACTACTTGATTAATAATAAAGGCAATCTTCTAATTTATTCTATTTTATTTAGTTAGGAGATAATGATGTTACATAATAAATGTCTAAAGAATGATATTACTCAATGACATATGTCTTCGGGTTGAGGACCTAAACAATGAGATCATACAACTGTTAAGAGTATATACATTCTTGTTATGTCCCTAGTCAGTTTTTATTGTGGAAGGCTAATAGACAACAATAACACTTAACACTAGATTGTGTATTGGTTGATGACAAAATCTCATTAGTCATGATATATGATATCAAACCAAACACATAGATACTTTTTAGGGAATAATATATCAAACATACCCACCTTGAGAGTGATACATGGAAACCATTGAATGGTAGTCAGAATCATCTCTCACAGTGATGGTGGTGATTGTAGTTCTTAGACCTAAAATCACTACAGTCATCACATGTTGTTTGATGTACTTTATCATTATCAAACGTGGCCTTGAATAAGGATTGACATAAAGGTGATGCTCAAATGCATTATGATACATGGGGAATGACTATGAGTGATGTAGATGGGATTTATCCCTCCTACATGAGTTTCATATCCTGGACACTTGATGAACGAGACTGAGAAATGCATGGCCATGTTGATGTGAGTCAATATGTGGTATTTAGCTTACACATATCTCAAAAAAAAATCCAATTCAAGGAACATGGATTGAATGTTGAAGAGGATGACAATTCCATGCCTCGAGTTCAATCTCGATATCAAATACAAAGGAACTATATAATCATTGTAACACCAACCACGGATTGTAGGTTGAAGTTGTTCTCCAACTTTTCAAGTTACTTGGGTAGCAATGGTGTCTTGCTAGATACCAATCATTGCTTGTGATGTCATAAATTAGTTATGGGCATTCACTGCCAACATAACTTGGGACCAATAGGGTTACACATGTAGGAATGGACTTGGAATATGAGTTTATTCATGAATGATGTTTAAACTTGATTACTATAGTGTTAGGTATTCATTCTAAACAATATTGGCAATCTGCACTCTAAAATGACTGGTTCAGCAAGTGAACCGATCAACTCAGGTGCATGAACCGATCAACTCAGGTTGTCAACTGGCCATTTGGTTGATCAATGAGATTGGATCAATGATTAATGTTGATGTCATGTCATGTGTTAATTGAATATTAATTGCCAAAACAATTGCAAATAGGAAACCTAGTGAAATGACTGGTTTAAGTGTTGAATTTATCATCTCAAGTGTGAACTGATTGGTTTACAGGTGAACCAACTGGTTCTATGTTCATAGGTCCCAAAAAAATTATGAACTTCCATCTCTTTGACTCCTAGACTGATTGGAAACCCTAAACCTAACCTTCCTATAAATATAGGGGTAATGGGAGCTTCAAAGACACAACAATAATATATGACAATTGTTGTCTTTTATGGTTGTGGTAACCAAGAGAGACCAAGCAAGTTATACCCAAAAATTGGAGGAACAACAAGGTAGAGACAAATGTGGGTGAGAAAGTTGATCCTAGCATGTCAACTAGAAGGGACAACTCCTTCTTGTATGTTCATCTAGAACAACATGAGTTCTTGATGGTGTATGTGGATTACTTTAGAGGTGAGAGGCCCTTGCCCTGCTAGGAGGATGTTGTCAACTACTATCTGTGGTGTTAGACCATGAGGATGAAAATGAAATTCATGTTGGTATATATGCCCAGAGAGCCAATCATATGATGATTGTGAGGGCATATCATATAAAGGATATGATTAATAATGATAAAGGCAAGCTTCCAATTCATCATGTTTCACTCAGTTATGAGATAATGAGGAAACACAATGAATGTCTAGAGAATGAAAATTACTCAATGATGTATGCATTCAAGTGTGTGACTTGAATGATGAGATCATATAGATGCTAAGAGTATGTACATTCTTATTATGTCCCTGGTCGGTTGTTAATGTGGAAGGAAGATAGTCAATAGTAATACTAAAGACTGGAGTGTGTGTTGGTTGATGATAGAATCTCATCAGTCATGATATGGTATATCAAACCAAGCACATAGATACTTGTTAGAGAATAGTGTAGCAGACCTGAAATCATAATTGATGGTAATAGGAATCTCTCACAATGAAGGCGGTGATTGTGGTTCTTAGACCTGAATTCACTACACTCATCACATGCCGTTCGGTATACTTTGACATCATCCAACATAATCCTAAATAAGGATGGCCATAACAGTGATAATTGGGTAGTTGTGACACATGGGGATTGATTGTGAGTGATGTAGATGGAATTCTTCCCTCCTACTAGAGTTTGATATCATGTCCACTTGATAAGTGAGACTGAGAAAAGCAAGCACATGCACATGTGAATCAATATATTATATTGAAGTCAGATATATCTCAGACATTCTGCTCTTAGTTCAAGAAACATGGATTGAATATTGAAGAGGATGATGATTCCATGCCTCAAGTTCATTCCAGATATCAGAGATGAAGGAATTATACAATCATTGTAACACCTTACACAGATTATAGGTCGAAGTTGTTCTCCAACTTTCCCTTCACTTCTGTAGCACTGAAGTGTGACTAGGCACTGCTCTTTGCTCGTGATGTCATAAACTAGTTATGGGCATTCACTGCCAATGTGATATGGGACCTATAGGGTCACACACATAGGAATTCACCTAGAAGAGGAGTTTAATCATGAATGATAATTGAATTGATTACCAAAGAGTTTGGGTACTCAATTTGAGAAACAAATCAGCTGGCTGGACTCCCAATCAATTGACTCATGTAATGAAACAACCGATTGGATTGTCAGGTTGGTTAGAAATTGAATTGGCCAAGTTTTTCGTGAACTGGGGAGCAAACTGACTGGTTCACATAGTGAACCGATTGGCTTGGGTCACCAACCGATCGGTTGGGGTCGTGAGATGAACGACTCACAAGGGTGAGACACACAGTTTGTGGAGAAATTCGATTGCATCAAGAATTAGTGTTGACGTCATGTTGTGCATTAATTGGATTTGAATTGCCAATTCATATGTGATTGGGAAACATGGAGAAATGACTGATTCACGAAGCGAACCGATTGACTCTCATGTGAACTGACCAGTTTGCTGCTCACAAGTTATGAAAATTCATGATCTTCTGATCCTTTCCACTCCCACATCAACTAGGAACCCTGATCCTAACCGCTCCTATAAATAGAGGGGTATTGGGGGCTTCTAAGACACATCAATTGCCTCTGACAATTGTTTGTCTTATTTGGTAGTGGTTACTAAGAGAACCCGAGCAAGTCCTACTCGATAAAGGGAGGGATAGCAAGGGAGAAAAACTGTAGGAGAACAAGTTGGTGACTAGTACACCAATGAGAGGGACACCTTCTTCCTGTCCGTTCTAGTAGAATGATAGGAGTTCTAGATGGTCTGCTTGGAATTCCATAGAGGTGAGGTGGCCTTTGCCCATCACTAGGAGGACAATATCAGCCTGCAATCCATGGAGAAGTTGTTATAGATGTCGTCCGAGTATGATGTCTATGGTGGAGATTAGGAGCTGCTACAGATGAGTACCAGTGCAACTAGGAGTGCACGATTACTACAATGAGTTATCATCATTGGCTTTTCTCCAAGATCAGGTATGGACTCAATAAACCATCATTTCCATTACATAGTTGTTGACGCGGTCTTTCTCATCTTGAAAATATGGATAGATATTTTTTTGTTTCCACTGCATACTCTATGCCCATATTTCCCTACAAGTCGTCCAAGTGTGACTTGAAGAAAGTTGCACCCTACTATAAGGGAATTGTCGCTGGACTTTCTCCAGGAGTAGGTATAACCTTGCGACCCTCTTTCCCATCTCATAGTTGTTGATGCGATCTACTATTTAGTGGGGAATATGGCAAGTAATATTTTTGTTTCTGCTACCATCTCTGATTCCATATTACCCAACACTTACTATTTGAAGAAGGGGGCATCGATATTAGGATGTTCAGAGATGTTGGACGTCGGGACATGTTAGTGTGCATCAATCATTTTCTTAGAGAATTGGATACAATTTGCACCATATGAATGTGCAGGAGGTACTGGTGTCCTTGGAAGATAGTCGTGACCTCACTCGAGGTTGCTCAAGTATGTGGTGGTGAAAGAATGGTCCAACTTTCTACACTTTTTCTCAAGATCCTAGGAGGGTGCCTATGCACTTCTCAAATCTTCACTCAAAGTGTAGGAATTGGTCATATTATGCTAGCAACCTTGTCATGTGGGAGGTGTGATCTAGCATGCAATATGTATTTCAAGTTGGAACATATATATCTTCAAGGCTCAACTTAACATCCTCTTCATAATGGATTAACTTTCTGAATGGGTGCCTACTCACCCCTATTTCTGCGTGATGTTCAAACACATGGACAAAATAGTTACTCACTTTTTCTTTGAGTGTGAGTTCCTGGCCCAAATTTGGGGCAAACATGCACACATCTCTTATGCGGACTCACACACAACATCCATGGCCCCTTTGTGTAGCATATACAACACTTCAAGGAGGTCACAAGGAACAACAAGGAATGGTTACATGTCATGTACATCTCCATCATGGAGGTAGAAAACTTCAGATGGAAGGAAAGAGACGTGCACAAGCATAGTTGGCATCCATAGTAGCTCACTGAGCTCTATGCTATGGCACACAAAACTATAGCATGAATGATTACAACTCACATTGCTTGCCCCCATTGCTTCCTACACATGTACAATCTCTTCGTGTGTAATCCTATTGTACCAAACCCATTTAGCTAAGCACATGTGTGCACTCTCTTGTAAACAAATATGTACAATCCCCTATGTGTGACTCCTTATATTAGGTTCATGTATGAGTCACCAAGTTTTATGTATGGTTCAATGTCTTACACTCCATGCCCCTATATGAGGCTTTCTGTCATGAGTCACTATTACAGAAATGGCTTATAAAGTCACTTTTCAAGGTGTCGGTTGTATACATAAAATGACACCTAAACTCTACAATGTCAGTTGATAACATAAACCGACATCCAATCTATGAAGGTCGACCAGACACGGGTACCGCTTTTATTAAGTGTAGGTTAATTAATAAAAAACCGACACCTAAAAGCAACCGCCAAAACCAAAATTCCACCGAAAAAATTACCTCCAAAATTTGACATATGGCGTCGGTTCATAAATGAATAACCGACGACAAAAGATTATTCGCGGGACAAGAATAGTTGTCGGTTGTCTTTTAGTTAAAAACCAACGACTGTAATCTAGTATAGGTGTCGGTTGTTGGAAAAGAACCGACACTGTTGGTTTAGTTGTCGGTTATTTTGAATAACCGACGCTTTTTGTCAACTTAATATCTCACCAGCCCGAGCGACTCTTCCCCTTTCCCTGTTTCATTCCAGATTCAGTTAGGTCCGGCGATTTATTGCTCACCCCCGCCGGTCGTTGCTCCGTGCTCGCGCCCGTCGTGCTCCTGCTCCTGCCCTCACCGTTGCTTCGTGCTCACCGGCGGCCGTGCTCCTGCTCCTGCTCCTGCTCCCGCCCTCTGTGCTCACCGGCGGCCGTGCTCCTGCTCCGTGCCCTCGCCGCTGCTCCGTGCCCTCGCCGCCGCTCCTGCTGCTCTCCCTTCTGCCGCCGCTCCTCTCCTTGCTCCGGCCGCTGCTCTGCTCTGCCCTCAAGGTATGCCCGCCCTGCCTTCTTCCTTCTTCCTCTGCTCCGGCGGCTGCTTGGGCTGTGCCAAGGCAACCACGTCCTTCTTCCTTCTTCCTCTGCTCCGCCCTGCTCTTCTTCTTTCTTCTCCCTCTCCTTACCAACAGCAACCACGGCCGTGTGGGCTGGCACAGCAGTGGCTGTGTTGGACGACCACACGGCCGTGCAACCAGGCTGCTGTTGGGCATTTTTTTTAAAAGTTATTTACTTATTGGTAACTTGATAAATAACTCATATACACTGATCTATGGCAATGCCTTAGTTGATCACTCTTTATATTAGAGCTGCAAGCCTGTAACATTAAGTAATTTTTGAAAGTAAAATAATTATTGACTGTAATATATTGAACTTATATACAATACATGTTCTATGATAAGCCTTAGTTAATTTAATATGCATACTTTGTATGTAAGACATAGTAATCGGGTACTGTTGTATATCCAAGTAAATTACATGTAACTAATCATGACATAGATTTTAGAATGCATACTTTGGTTAAATGTACTGCTGTAATTTTTGATCAAGTGATGATATGTAAATGTAGCAATAAGTTAGTAAGGTATCGATGATAAGTCTGCGGTAATGTGATGCAAAATAGTTATTGTATCATGCATATCTTAATACTTTTTTGTTTAATAGTTTAGCTATAATAATTGTTTTATAGTTGTGTTATAAAGTATTTGGGTGTTTAGTATGGTTATTTAGGGTGTTCAGATATGTATAAAGGTTCCAAAAAGTATAGTATATATATGCATACATGTGCATTTTTTATAAAATTGTATAGAAAATCAAAACCCATTCTTGGTGAGAATCCTAATCACCCTTCTTGCTTAATGATGAACTGTAATGCACACATGTGACATGCTTTGAATGTAAATGATGAACTTTTCCCTAAATTGCCAATCATGCTTTTAAAGACATCAATAATCACCCAAACTTGAAGAACTAGGATTTTAGGTATAAGAATGACAACACATTATTTGTTGGCCTAGAAACCCATCCAAGATTTACTCATTAGGAGTAAATCTTGGATAGTCCCCGGTTTGGGACTGTTCTTGAACACCTAATCTTGCTTAGGATGTAAGTGTATAATGTGTATTGGGTTTTCAAGAAAATTTCGGCAGCATTTCCCCATTTGTTCTCTAAGTACATATGTACTTGGAGAACAGTGGGGAAATGCTGCCGAAATTTTCTTGAAAACCCAATACACATTATACACTTACTAGTGAGATTAGGTGTTCAAGAATGGGATAGGTGGTACACATTTATTATATATAATAATGATATCATATGTATTTGTTAACCCTAGACCCTAATCTTGTTGTAATATATACTTGTTTTCTCTTTGATCATAGAATGGATAGATCATGGATGTCCATTCACAATCGCTGCACCCCAGAGTTTATTTCTGGTCTTGACCAGTTTATTAGATTTGCCGAGGAACATAGGAAACAACCTGGAGATAGGTTCTACTGTCCATGTACGCATTGCGGTAACAACTTGAAAGTCAACACTGGTGACGAAATCAAAAGTCATGTCATGTGCAACAGGATTATACAAGGCTATACAGAATGACACTGGCATGGAGAGATTTCAAACCCGAAACCAGTGGATGTCGATAGCAGTGCTTGTGTGGAAGAAGAAATTGCCTACGATGACGTAGATGTGAATGAACCAGTTCCAGTAGACATCGTTGATGCGATGCTGAATAGCTGTGGGGTAGAGAACACCGATCCACCTCCCATTTTTAGAAACATTGTGCATGATGCTGAGATGCCGTTATACATAGGTTGTACTAAGTTTACGAAGCTTAGCGCTGTGTTGAGATTGTATAAGCTGAAAGCTAACAATAGATGGAGCGACAAAAGCTTCACATCATTGTTGTCTTTGTTGAAAGAATTGATTCCTGAAGGAAACGATCTGCCAATCTCAACATACCAGGTAAAGAAATTGTTGTGCCCAATGGGAATGGATGCCAAGAAGATACACGCATGCCCGAATGATTGTGTATTATTTCAAAAGGACTATGTGGATTTAAAATATTGTCCAAAATGTGGTGCGTCATGGTATAAATTGACGACTTCGGGGGAGTCCAAACTGGTTCTCCTGCCAAGGTGATGTGGTATCTACCTATAATATCACAGTTTCAATGCTTGTTTGCCAATCCGATAGATGTGAAGAATTTGAGGTGGCATGCAGATGTTAAGAAAAATAATGATGGGATCCTATGACATGCGTCTGATTCCCCACAGTGGAAGAAGATTGATCTATTGTACCCTGAATTTGGTGAAGAAGTCATGAATCTAAGACTTGGGCTTTGTACAGACGGGATGAATCCATACGGGACATTAAGCAGCCAACATAGCACTTGGCCAGTCATGCTTGTTATATACAATCTTCCTCCCTGGCTGTGTATGAAAAATAAGTATGTAATGCTGTCGTTGTTGATATCGGGCCCTAAACAACCTAGAAATGACATCGATGTTTATCTTGAACCTCTGATTGATGACTTAAAGAAACTCTGGGGTGAAGGTGTGATGACCTATGATGCTTCACGAAGAGAGACATTTCGTTTGCATGCTATGTTGTTTTGCACTATTAATGACTTTCCAGCATATGGGAATTTGTCTGGATATAGTGTCAAAGGAGCTAAAGTGTGTCCTATATGTAAAGAGAACACTGATTCAACAAGACTAAAATATGGCGGTAAGACTGTATATCTTGGTCATCAAAGGTTTCTTCCAAAATTCCATCCGTATCGTAGGAAGCACAAAGCATTCAATGGATTGAATGAGGAACGGAGTGCACCTAAACCTATACCAGGGGAGGTTGTTTATGAAAGAGTAAAAGGCTTTGTCAATGAATTTGGTAAGAGATCAGAATGTACTATGGCCACACGGAGTGACAAATCTTTATTCAAGAAGAAGTCAATATTTTGGGATCTTTCTTATTGGAGTTCTTTGACAGTCAGGCATTGTATCGATGTCATGCACGTTGAGAAAAATGTCTGTGATAGTGTCATTGGTACTTTGTTGAATATACCAGGTAAGACTAAAGATGGGATAAAATCCAGACTGGACCTACGTGAAATGGGAATAAGGTCAGAATTAACAGAATTTCGTGAAATGGGAAATCGGAGAACATACTTACCTCCCGCTTGTTACACATTGTCTAGAATGGAGAAGAAAGCTTTTTGTGAATGTTTGGTAAATGTTAAGGTGCCACAGGGTTACTCATCCAACATCCGTAGATTGGTATCAATGAAAGATCTGAAGTTGATAGGTCTTAAATCTCATGATTGTCACACTCTAATGCAACAAATATTTCCTGTGGCAATTAGATCTATATTGCCGAAGCATGTAAGGTTTGCAATCACCAGACTTTGTTTCTTTTTCAACAGTATGTGCAGCAAAGTTATTGACCCTGATACTCTCGATAAATTGCAAAGAGAAGTGGTTGTTACCCTATGTCAGCTTGAGATGTATTTTCCTCCGTCGTTCTTTGATATCACGGTACATCTTGTTGTCCACTTGACTAGGGAAGTGAAAATGTTGGGACCAATTTTCTTGCATTGGATGTATCCCTTTGAACGATACATTAGCATTTTTAAAAGTGATGTTCGAAACCGTTATCAGCCTGAAGGGAGTATTATGGAGGGTTATGTGGCGAGAGAGGTTATGGATTTTTGCAATGACTTTCTCAGTGGTAATGATACTCCTGGTAATAACAAGAATATTAACGAGCAATTTGGCAAAGGAATTTTGGGATCACGTGTGAAAGTAATCAGTCGTGAGTAGTTGGAACAAGGTCACTTGTATATTTTACACAACATGGAAGAAGTGAACGTTTATATTGAGGAACATACCAATTTCATCAAGAGACAATATCCTTGAGCCAATACAATGTGGCTTGCTAGAGAGCATAACAAGACATTTATTAAGTGGTTTGAAAATAAAGTCGTACATCAACTATCTCAAACACCATATGATATTACTGAAACTATCAAATGCCTCGCCTTTAAACCAAAATTGACTGTTATGTCTTATGAAGGGTATGACATTAATGGATTCACATATTACACTAAGCGCCAAGATGATAAGAGTGTCGTCCAAAACAGTGGGGTCACCCTTCAAGCATCGACTATGTTTTTTGCAAGTGCAAAGGATAAGAGTCCACGTGAAGCTAAAATGTCATATTACGGTTTCATTGAAGACATATGGGAGTTTGAATACATAGATTTTAGAATTCTGCTCTTCAAATGTAATTGGGTTGATAACACCAAAGGAGTTACAGTGGATGAATTGGGTTTCACTTTAGTGAACTTTGAAAAGATTGGCGAGAAGGATGAACCATTCATATTGGCATCACATGCGAAACAAGTATTTTATATCGATGATCCTGCAAATGATAAATGGTCGGTTGTTCTTCATGGTAAAAGACAGTTCATTGAAGATCCTATAGATGAAGAACAGTACTATGATAAGTATGATGACTCCAGTCCATTCTCAGTTGGGTTGCCAACACCAGCAAATATTGAAGCTAATGATGACTTGTATGTGTGCGGAGATCACAATGAAGGATTGTTAATTGATAAAAAATCACAATATTAGAGGCATGTTTATACAATGTTTTTTATATGTTTTATTTTTCTGAATGTGAACTTTACAAAGTGAATGTGAACTTTACAATGTGAATGTGAACTTTACAATGTGAATTTTACAATGTGAATTACTTTATAATGTGAACTTTACAATGTGAATGTGAACTTTACAATGTGAATTACTTTATAATGTGAACTTTACAATGTGAATTACTTTACAATGTGAATGTGAACTTTACAATGTGAGCTTTACAATTTGAATTACTTTACAATGTAAACTTTACAATGTGAATGTGAATTTTCATATGGCTGAGCATTCTCCTGATGACCGTGCTGATGATTACCATGAGGGTGAGGACATCAATGCGCCGCCTCACAATGTAAGTTTTAAAAATATATCATATATTTATATCTATATGTCCATTTATAGTTATATCTTGTAAATGTGTTTATTTTGTCAAATTTTAGGTTAATGATGCACATGTGCCATCTGAAGCACTTGAGGCACTTGATCAGCAACACCAAAAAGTTGACAGGAGAAGGGGCATCACTATGATGAAGAAGTTAATAGCGCAAAAGGGCAATGGACCCAAACTTGTTGTGGATTTTGATAATGTAGGAAATGCATCTGGTGTGAATCGCAATTCATTTGTTTCATATCTTGGGTATGTTACTCGCAGCCATTGCGGTTGTATGATAGATTCTTGGCATAAAGTTTCTAAGGAGAAGAAAGACGTAATATGGAGGGATTTATGCGTGAGTTATTATTAATTTGCAATTATATTTTTTAGATTACTAATTTTTTGGATACTAGTTAATAGAAATTCTAATTTGCAGAGTATATTTGAATTGGATGAAAAGCTGCATCGTAAATGCGTGATGCAACGCTGTGGGAGAGTCCTAAGGAACTATAGGACAAATCTCACCCGAGAATACATAAAAGAAGCTGACAAGAGGAAGAAGACAGCCACTGAACAGTGGAACTTCCTGGACAAATAATAATGGGACGCGTTTGTTGCTTCAAGACAAACATATGAATTCAAGGTATTAGGCGTCAGTCCCAATCTCATTAATATATGTTGTATTCACCTATTCAAGATTAACATTTACTGTTACTAACCAAATCATTAATGTGCATACTAACTAGGCCCTCAGTGAGGCACAAAGATCAAGGCGTGCACTGAATGTGCATGACCACACAATGGGTCCAAGGGGGTATGCAGGCATTCGCCAAAGACTACAGTCTGAGGCTACTGCTCAGTCTGCTGCTACTCAGGAGTCCTCCACTGTAGGTAGCACACCTCTGCCTCGTCATGATATCTGGATAGCTGGGAGGCAAACTAAGAAGGGAGAAATAAGGAAGCCCGCAACTGTTGAGGCGGCTGTAAAAATGGTAAAATATAACTCTTACAGCAATCGTTCAAATATTGATTATTTGTGGTGTTTACTTAATTACAAATTTTTGTTTTGGCAATTAGCGGGAGCTACATGAGCTGAGGAAACAAGGCAAGTTCATCCCTGAGGGCACAAGGGATGAATTGACAGTTGCTCTGGGTAACCCAGAGCATCCTGGATGTGTTAGGGCTGCAGGCGCTGGTGTGGGCATCAAATCTTTTTTTGGGCCATCCCAGCACAAACATGTCCCAAAAGTGGGACTTTCACAAGAAGAGGTAACATATTCTTTCTTTATAATGTTACTGTAAAAAGAGAATTCAATAATTAGAAGCTAACGTTTCTTTTATCCATGTATAGGTAGATAAGCTAGTTGATAGGAAACTGGAAGAAGCACTGAAAAAGTGGCAGGCATCTCAGACTGCCACTCAGCAGACAGTACCTATCATAGCATCCCGCCCTACTCCTACTACATAGGTTGGGAGTAATCCTATAGACCCACCACCTAGCACATCCACTGTAAGTATTTTTATGACATAGTAACTAGTTTTTTAATTCAAGATGATATGTTTTCAAGATGATATGTATATATGTATATAACATTCTTTACACAAAAATTTGTAGGGGTTGAAGCCATGCCGTCTAAAAGTTAATGAATATGTCGTTGTAGAGGCGTCGGCTTACCCATCCCTACCAGGGGAAATGTTTCACGGGTCTCCATTACCAGCTGGTTGGATTCGTGTGAGCCCGATACATATATTCCCCAAGTGGATGGATCTTCCATTGCCATATGCCCACCTAGATTGTGAAACACGGTGAGGCACTAGGCGGAGTGATATTGTGGCTAAAAGCGGATGTCATCTTTACTGAAATTGTATGGTAAATTTACATTACGTTAAATTGTTAGTGTGTGTATATGATGTCAGTTGATCTGAAATTATTATATATATATACAGGTTAAAAAGAAGACACCCACAACATCTAGGCCTCCACTTCCACCTCCTGCATTACCCAGTTGGGTTCCACATGACCTAACTGTCCCGTTAGGTCCTAACTGTAGGGGTATGGCAATATGGTTAGGCGAACATGATATAAACTGCCCTATAACTGTTTCTATAGATTCAGATGTTGCAGGTCAATCATACGAAAGCAAACTATTTATACAAGATATTTTGGAGTTGTTTCGATATGATTGGCTAAATACATATGTGATAGAGCTATGGATAAGGTGAGATCTTCTTTATACATCCATATACCTTGTGTAGGATCTGGTGATCTAGTTTCTTATTTATTAATGCATGCGTAATAATTAATACATATTTTGTAGCTACTTAGACAAGATATGTGCAGATTTTGCATTCGAACATGTAGGATTTTTGATTCCATCTTTGATTAGTCTAGTAGCTAAAGACCCTCCGTCAGTTCAACAATACTGCTGTGAGACTTTTTCAATTTTTGCTCAAAAAAAGAAGACAATGATAATGGCTCCATTCAATGTAGAGTAAGTTTACTTTGCTTATTATAATTTGGACTTAAGAAAATTACATTTTTATTGTGGATTTTGAGTTATTAATTTTGAACTTTTTTACCTCTAGTGGTATGCATTGGGAGTTACTGGTCATTGTCCCCGAGACGTTCACTGTCTATTATCTAGATCCTAAGGGGAGTAAATTGAATACAAAATATGGACACATAATGAAAATGGCATTACTCCGGTGAAAAATATTTCATTTTCATATCCGTTAACATATGTTATTACATTACTATTTAATTATGCAATGTACTGTGTTACATTAACATGTAGGGGTTTTGATGAGTTCAAAAAGGCTGGAGGAAAGGTCCCCACGAAAAGAACCAGCCAATAATTTGGAAGAACGTGAAAGTAAGTTCCCGACTGCAATATATGTGTATATTATTTATGTGAACAATGCTTAATTAGTTGTATTTTTTAATATTTTGTATGTTTGAATTTATAGTGTGCCACACAAGACAACGGATGGGCATGTGGATACTACGTGATGCGATTTATGCACATGATTATCAAATATGCCGCAATAGACATCGATTGTATTGGTGAGGTATTATAGAGTCTCATTAGATAATATGAAATATATCAATCTTATTTATAGCTCATTAATTATATATATATCATTCTCTTTACAGGTGTTTACAACTGACCACACTACAGGAAATGCCTTACCAGATGTACATGCTCCCTATACGACGGGAGAATTAAATGAAGTAAGAGAAGAATGGGCAACAACCATACAAGTAGTGTGGGATTTAAGATATAATTGGGATGTTGATAGCGAATAATGACTAAAGAATGATATTTTGTAAATGAATTTCTGAATTATAATATATGTGTGAATGTTTCTACATGTCTGGATGTTTCTACATGTGTCTGAGTGAAAATAAATGAAACTGTTGGTTGCTATATGAATGTTTCTATATGTGAATGTGAAAATGAATGGAACTACAGATTGCTAGCTACATGAATGTTTCTAAATGTGTGAAAATCAAATGGAACTGCAAGTTGCATTGTTAAATGTGTGAATATCTTTGTTGTTTTTTGCAGGTTTGTGGCATATTATTGGCTGATATCAATGGATGTCGTAAAACCTGCAGTTCATAACTGAACTGCAAGTTTCTCATCCTACGACCAGCCATACAACAGGTCTGTAGACCTACAGCAAAAAAAAAGGCGTCGGTTATTTGTATAAAACCGACGCCAAATAGTTACAGTGTCGGTTTGTAATAGAAACCGACATCTATTTCCTTAACACCACGGCCGTGCTGGCCAGCACGGCCGTGGCAGCGGACCAGACACCACGGCCGTGGGAGTTATATGGCGCCGGTTATTAGAGAATAATCGACGCCTATAGTGCCCAAGTTGGCACCCTTCTGTGGTGCGAAGGTATATGGCGTCGGTTTCTTAGGTAATAACCGACGCCTATAGTGCCATGTTGGCGCGTTTTCGTTGGCGCGCGAAGGGTTTTGGCGTCGGTTTTTGAACCGACGCGTAACGGCTGGGCTTTTAGCGTCTCCCACATAGGTGTCGCTTAGAAACCGACACTAAAGGCCTTAAATAACCGACACTAAATGTCGGTTATGTACTAGTGAGTAAAATTCATATGGATCGTTCATTGAATAAATTTACCAAAAATTCTGGGGTAAGAAGATAAGGAAGCCATCATTCCCATTTGTTTTTCAACTATTATATCATTTAGTGTGACCTTCTAATTACCAAAATTAATTTATCTCCTTAGAGATAGCACCAATGTTGCTATGATTATTCTTTCTAGATCTTATGATCTCTACCTGGGGTGGTTGCACTCTATTCATCGCCTCATTTGTTTACTTGTAATACCCTCTCACTCCATCATGTAGGGGTTTGTCATCCTTTTAAAACATCCATCATGGTTTTCATTAAGGTCTTATCCATTGTAGTAACATTCATTAAGCTACAGACATGTTGTAATCATACAAATTTGGATCTAGGCCCACCTCCATAGTGTTAATGCTCAAAGAAAACTCAAACTAAGCATATGATCTCCTACATGTCCTCCTAGCATGTCATTGGATCTTTCTTCAAAATGGGCCCTCCCCACATGCTTCTAGTAAGAATGAGAAAATTATTATTTTTCAACTATAGACATCTTATAGATTTTGACTTCAAGTTCTGAAAAACCCTATCAGAATAATATTTTTTTGGAATAGAGCTTGAAGCTCATTAATTCATTGTGAACTTCATCAAAGCAACTAACCTAACCTTCATTACTTACATTTATGCTACCATTGGAATCAAAATAATATACTTAACTATTACGATTGCTACATCTATGAATCCTACTCTTATCGTCTTCATAATGTCATTTTGGACCCTCTAGGCATGTTTGTAATTCACCTCCATCCTTATACATTTTGAGACACAACTTAGCAAGTACATGAGCTAGTATGTTGCATTCCCTTTTCTTGAACTAGATCAAGAAATTTTTGGCCTTTGTATGGTCAAGAAACAAGGTTGTACATTGGGGATGGACATATCTGGTCATCTACCGAAGTGTAACAAGGAGACCCTCTAGGTTCACTTCTTTTTTCCCTTGTAGTACATCCACTTATTCATGAGATTTGAGACAACTGTAAGATTCTCCTCCATGCTTGGTTTCTTGATGATGGAACAATTATTATAGACACAAAGGAGGTGACCAAGGTGCTTGATGTCATTCAACAAACCGATCTAGGTTTGGCTCTTGTCTTGAATATTTGTAAAACTAAATTTTGTTGGCCTACATGTAATGTTGGGAAGCTTCACAAGAGATTGTTCCCTATTGAAATCAGGATACCTTTATTGGGAGTGAATCTACCTGGAGGATAAGTGAGTAGGGATAGAGGCTTTATGAAGGGGTTAGCCATGAGGAGAGCTATAAAAGTTGTTGAGATGATGACTCTTCTTCTGCAATTGGGTGATCCATAGAGTGAGATCCTTTTTCTCCATTTCTTTATGGGTATTTCCAGTTGATGTTCCGCTTATGCACATGTCAACATGCATACATGGAGGAGGCTATACTGTTATTCAACAAGAGTTTGTGAATATCTATTAAAGACATTGCAGTTTTGCGGAGGTCCTTTTTTGGGGCCTTCAATGGAGGATCGCTTCACTTCCCATTTTTCTTGGCATCCTGAGGCTTTATGTGGTGATAGAATCTTACTCATACACTTTTGTGGCCTATAGGAACCAATCTTGGGTGCTTCAAGATCATATTTTGTGAGGCAACTAGATTTGCAATATGGACTCTGATTTTTATAGTGCTTTAGATTTTCTTCATGTCACTATTCCAACTTTTGACCTTAGTAGTTCTGCCAACAAGGAAATTGTCCCCAATAGAGCCCAAAATGCTTTGGTGAGTGCCCTTTTTAGCAAAATTATTGAGGACATGAAATTTAACTTTGATACGATCATTAGACAAAAAGTAGTATTTGGGTGTCTACAAGCTGATCATGCTCAAGATTTTCTCCTTACTATTCCTATTGATGGATTATACTTGCATATATCATTAATGGAGTATTGTACCATCCTCAGGTACCATCTCATGATTCATTTATTTCTTATTGATGAGATTTGTCCAATTTTTCATAAGGCATGCTTGGACACTTTTAGAGAACATGCAGTTAATTGTAGAGAGCTACCTGGCTTCATGTATAGACATGATCTTGTCTGGGATGTTCTCTATGATGTACCTTGACATGTAGGAATACCTTCAAAGAAAGAGGCACGTGCCAATTTTTTTACTGATCTACTGGAGGAGAGTTTAATACTTAGATTGGATGATATCTTAATTTTTGTATGGGGTGGAGGAAATCATGCATGCATGGATTTGAAAGGGGTTTCCCCATTTGTGGTTCTGATGGTGGGGCGTCTACTGTAAGATAAGATGCACTCAAAGCTACCTCAGCCAAAGTAACAAAGCATGAGAAAATGTGTCTCGACAATCAACACATTTTTGTACCTTTTGGATTTGACACTTCTGGTTTCTTAGAAAGGTTGTGGAACTTCTCGAGAGGGTTCAAAATGTTATCCATAGTAACATCTTGAACACCAAGTCTATGGATGTAATATTTTAGAGGATTGGTTTTTCTATTCAAAAAGGTTTGGTGGTGCAACTTTTTGCCCGTCTTTCTTCCATTTAGATGTAATTATTTTATTTGATAATAAATATCCAATCATATAATCAGACATTATCTTATTTTCTACATCCAATGTCTTTCCATATGTGCATGACAATTCCATCATATACCCTCTAGTTTATCCTTACATTGGGTTTTCCATATGTCCCACTACAAAATTTGTGATATCATGCCTCTTTAGAAACCCTATTGGTTTTCATATTTTTTTACGTCAAGATGACACAAACTCTCCTCTAAGCCTGAAACGTAATTTATGTGATCTATGCAACTTGCTTCTCTTTCCATCTAGCAAAGGTTGGCACCCAACTTGCTTGTATGGAATATGTTTTCAATTGTTCACTTTTATCCTTCTTTACACTAGTTTGATTGTTAATTGATGGGCATGTAGAAATTTCTAATTCATTGGTCTACATGAACTGTCGATGCCACTAATCTTTACATGAAAGGTAACATTTAATTCCTTTGTTGCATAACTTACTGGTCATGTATCCAAACACATAATTATTTCCATTTCTAATATTTGTATAGTGATTTGTTGCATGGAACAAAAATGAAGATGATTGTTACTCTATATCCCATATAGTCATGACTCATTCCATGTTAGCTTGACAACCATGGTTACCTAAACTATATATTTTTTAGTTTTTTTAAAACATTAATTTTATCTTGTATATGTACAAATTAGGTTACCTTGTTGATTACATGATTAATGTTCCTAGTTACAATTTAAGTGCACAAATCCATAATTGTCACAACAGCTAGAGATTTTGAGGATGACTGAGAGTCTATATGTGAAATATTGGATATTATAATGTGTTTTAGTGTTTTTCAAAGCCTTTGGGACATGTAGAATAAACCCTCTAAGGATAACTAAGGCAACATATATGATTGCACTCACTTGCAGATTTTCATAAGTTGTATACTAAGAAGAGTTGGGTAACAAAGGCAACATATATGATTGCACTCAGTTGTAGATTTTCATAAGTTGTATACTAAGAAGAGTTGTGTATGCTATATAAACATTCTTTATCATATATGGAAGTATAAGAATTTAGTTCTTTTTGAAAACTGGATTCCTAATATACAAAAGTGTTGGGATAACATACTTACAAATTTATATTTTGTTGTGTAGTCCTATTATATAATTGCCTCTTGTTTGTAATTTCTTGGACTAGACCTTAAGAATGTGGCATTGGGACCATACTATTTTCTTCATAGATAAATAAAGAGTAGCAACACACTTGTGTGATAAAAAAATAAATGTTATGGAATTATTTTTTGTTGAATTTTGTCTACTCTGTATCAATAGTCAGTCAAATTGTCAAAGAAATTGGTTCACTATCTAACATGATCCAAACAAGCAACCATGGATTAAGATTGTTAAGGGTGAGACTAAGCTAACCATTTCTTTTCATATATATCTAAGAAAACATTAAATTTTTGTTCTATCAAACACTTGTAATTCACTAAACAAGTATACAATATTTAACTTGCAAGAGTCAATTTTCAAATGTATCTAGTTTCTGCAACATATTTGACAATAGAAGTAGACTGGTTTTGCAATTTAATATATATCATATAGAAACTACAAGAAGCTCCTCACAAACTCACTTTTACATGCCCAGGACCAGAGGAAGAATACAAGACCATCTTCCATCCAACTAATCCTTTCTAAACACCTATTTATATACTCTTACGAATAACTAGGTTCTATATTATCTTGTTGATGTGGACATTACTAAAAATGTGTTTTAGTAGAGTGTGATATATTGGCTCAGAGTGTGAAAATTCACCATCTAACCATAATTATCCACATTTTATGTGTTAAATGAGTTACATGTAGGATACAAGAATTTTTGTTGTATGTTAAGATAAAATGGTAAGTATTGATGATCATATATCATGGAAGGTTAGTAGGAATAATACAATCATAGTAGGAATATTATTGACTTTCAACTCACACTACCCACCATGATTCTAGAATAGATGGACTTGGATTTGAAATAAAGCTCCAAATATCATTTCTACATGTCGTTCACCAGTCCTTATGTATTTATGTCACACCTATAGGAGCAAGGTTGAAGAAAGGAAATAAGAGAAAGTAATGGATCAGCTTGCAACACTACATTCACTCTTGTATTAGGGAAAGAAGAGAAGAAGAAAAAACTACAAATGATTTGAATTAGTTGATTCAAACAATGTTTTCCTTCCCTTAGTATGCTCTTCACTGTGTCTCCCAATTCATTACACAAATCACCTATCAGAATGCAAAAGCTCTATTCTAGTGTTTAGTACCAGTAGATATTGATAAAATAGACTTATGTTTCAAATTTAATAAAGACATATTTATTAAATTCAATATTTGATCATTTTTGTGATTGTCTACAACTGACTAATTGGTCTACATGCGGTTGCGACCCGACTGCTCACTATGGTCTAGAGACAACCATTGCAGCTGGTCAATGTAGCTTAGTAGTAAGATAACCTAGATACTATGGAAGGTCTAAGTGGCATGGAAGCTACCTGACTGGGTCTCTTTGTCCTAACAACGGTCTCACAAGTCGTTGCAATCCTCACATGGGATAGTGATATCATTTTTACAAAGTTTGGGAAACTTTACTAATGTGCATGTATAATATTTTGATTTGTTAATTCTACTTTCTTTTGAGCTTAGTTTCTATGTATACACGAAACATATTTCTCACTCGACATGACTAAAACTAATACTCAAGATATTATCAACCATTAACAAAGACATATAGTTTAAAAATGAATTAGTAGTGCCAAGACTATGGTTAAATATTTCATCTTATATGACACCCAAACCTTAGGATCAACATACAAGAACTCCTCAGAGTAAGTGTGAGGATTCATTCCACTAATTAAGCCCAAATTGATCATTAGGACAAATCCTCATAAACCCAACTTAGAACTAGCAACCATAAAAAATTGTGTCAAAAAATATAAATAAGGTCATCCACATAAAGATTTTACTAAGAACAACCATCATAAAACCTCACATGACATTGTATGAAAGTGTGTCACTTCACATTAGTACCATTCCAAGAAAATACATTATAGGAACACAAACTGAAATCACTTTGTTAACTTCATCCGATTGGATTATAGGATGATTCATATCCTTGCAAATACAACAATATAAGAGGTATAAACCAAGTTATAACATTTTATCAAAAGAAAACATCTAGTTAAGAAATCAATCATATACCTCATCAATGACCCACCCATCTCTTAGAAAATTGAGACATATGGACACTCTAGACTTAACTATATTATTTCTTGTTACATATTGATCAACACATTTTTTTGTTGTTCTACATGCCTAACCGATGTAGAGAATCACATGGTTGAGACTCCAAGTCCCAACGATATGATATAGAAAAAGATAGCATACTTAGTATACCCTGAGATCTAGTCATATGATGGTTGTAATTGTTATCCAACTTCTCCAATTACTTGGGTGGCAATGAAAGTTTTTCTAGATTCCAATCATTGGTTCTAAAACCATAATATTATTATATATATCACTACCAAAATTATTTAGAACGTATAGGGTCAAATAGTTAGGATGTACAAGGAAGAAAGGTATAATCATGGACATAAGATTAATTAGTTTCTATAAGGTTTAGGTAATTAATTAGATCATTTATTTGACTGACTAAAATCCCAGTCAGCCAATTGGAAGGTCTAGTCACCTGATAGGACAAACCAGTCAATCAAATGAAAGGTGCATTTGATTGACCATGGCAATACCAATCCAATAAATTGATTAGCTAAGCCTAGTCGCTTGATTGGACAAGATCAGCCAGTCAGTCCATTGGCTAGTCCAATCACCCAACTGGACTGGATCAGTAAAAGAGCGCTTACATCTAGAATGTTCTAACCCAGTCCAGTGGCCCCACTGGTTGTCCCAAGAGGGCACTTGAAAAAGTCAAAGCCAACCTAGTAGCCTAACTAGGCTAAGCTAATGGCCCAACTACTATATGTGAGTGCAATGTTGAAAATTGGTTGTTGTCTTTTTGTTTCATAAGGTCTATAAGAAACCATGCTTCCCCGCCTCCCTAAATAAGAGAATATTAGAGCTAGTTTTTTGTTATACCATTAAACATGTGAAACATATCCTCCATTACCCATAAGAATAGAGAGAGAAGGAGATATTGTGCACGACAACACATTACTGACATAAAAGTTGCTCCTTACCCACATACACTATGAGCTTGTTATGGAGTTCATGTTCATGTGTGTGGATGATTTAGAGACATAGATGCCTTTGTGACTATGTTGTGAGTACATCATCAACATATTATTCCATCTATATTCTTGTGAGTACTATTTCCGAATATATTCTATGACAAAGGTATATCTCAGACGCTTTCTTGATATATGGTTATTGACAAGATCTACTCACTAGAATGTAGAATTGTTTACTTTGTTGCTTTAGTTATGCTTCATATCACTTATATGAACACCTTCAGTGGTATCAGAGCCATATCAATCTATGGTAGTATCAAGATTTACAATCAATATGATCAGATTTGATATTACAATGCTTCTGTCATTGTGTGTGGTGTTAGGGGTAAAATCTTAATGTGGATAACCTATTAATTCTACACACGTTGCAATATAAATTTTTGATGTGTGAGATAGGGCCGACGATGGAAAATTATGATTTTTCTTAGTGTAGGGAAGTAAAATTACATAAACCTTTTAATGGGTGCTACATGTGAGACCCTACAATGGGAAACACCCCTCAACTCTGCCCGCTAACCAGGCAGAAAAATCCTCACACTGGGGAAGTGCCTTGGCATACCCTGCCTAGTTTGTTTGGATGTCAAAAAAATTACTCATGAGGATTGTCCCACATGGAAAATATTCAATGTTTAATATATATATATATATATATATATATATATATATATATATCTGTGTGTGTGTGTGTGTATAAGATATAATATATATAAAGCATATATGTCACCATTGAAATATGATTTTTAGGTGGATGGGTGCATGGTTATGGCTAAAGACCCCTTTGTGTGTGCAAGATGTGAATCTGAATAGAGCCTTTTTGGTTTATAAGTATTCGTCTTGCATGTCAAGCCTCATATTTATTCCATATGTAATGGTTTTTGTTCCTTCTTAATCTCCTCGAATGTAGATGAAGCTTTCTACATATCATGTAATATATACAGGAATAGGATGAGTTTTGAGGACATGGTGTGACAAGGCAACCGTGAAGATCCAAGGAGTATCCATGGATTTGTTAATGTGATGCAACATAAATGCAGGTTCACAAGTTTATATTGCACATAATGAAAAAGACATTAGGTGGATCGTAATCCTTTATGGATCTAGACCAATTATGTTATCATGGACATATCAATGTTGTATGTTTGTGGATTGTTATTATTGATATAATGTTCATATTAAACATATTACAATTATGTGATGCTTGGGTATGTATATGTATATAAGTAAAACACCTAAAAGAATATGTTAATCCTTAGATGCCTTACATTTTGCAACACATATAAAACTTTGATCAAATAAGTGTGGAAATTCCAAATCGTATGTACTTTCTTCTTGGGGAAGTGCTAGGATAGATATGTGGGCCTGCTAGTGTAGGGTGCATATTCTATTATGCTAGCCTTTGGGTCAGACTTAACTAGGTGATTTTATTAGGATTAAGCACCTAGAGGCATATAGATGGTTATGACAAAGAGTTGCACATCCATCTATCAAGAGTTTAATTCTTTAAATGCAATTGATAAATGTTGCCTACCTAAATAGTCTAATTGTGGGTGATCAATCAAAGCACACTCATGATTCCATGAAATATATGTCTTGTCTCACTTGAAGATTGGACAATGAAAACATTCCAAATTAATAATGAATTTCAAATGAAATATTGGCAGTGATATTTAATTAAAGACAAAATTAATATCGATAAAACCTTTTCAAATCAAACATTAACTCCAACAAATACTTCTTGTATATCAAATGGCAACCAACAATAATAACTTTTCACTATAATTGGTCCTTAAGAATGAAAACTTGATGCAAGCAACTTCCATGACTGGTTCATGAATTTGAGAATTGTTCTCACACACAAACATAAGCTCTATGTCATGGTTACACTATCACCAAATGAACCATCTTTGAATGTGCCTAGGGCAAAAAGGGAGGATTATTATAAGCATTCTGATGACATTGTAGACATCAAGTGCCTTATACTATGCTCCATGAATAATGAGCTTCAGAAGCAACATGAGAACATGAGATTTCTTGAGATAATAGCACATCTCAAGAACATGTACCAATAACAAGAAATGTGAGAGAGGTGTGATGTCTTTGAGGAATTATTTAAGTGAAAAATGATAGAAGGTGATCTAGTTGGACCACATGTACTCAAGTTAATTGGGCATGTGGAAAGTTTAGAGAGAATGGGATTTCCTTTAGGACAAGATTCCACAACATATGTTATCCATCAATTGTTTATAGATCCATATAAATCATTTATCATGAACTAGAACATGAATGGTTTTGTTAAACTACTGACAAAGCTACTTGGCATGTTAAGAACAGTTGAGGGGAAATCAATGACAAACCCAATTCTATGTTGATGGTCAACAAAGAAAAAGGAATATAGAGGGGCATAGGAAAATCCAATAAAGGTTCCAAGGCTGGCCAAAAGTGTAAGACTTCTGTACTTAAAGCAAATGAAAGAGTGGGTAAAGAAGGAAATTGTCACCATTGTCAACAGGTTGGACATTGGAACATAAATGTCCTCTCTTCTTAGAGGAGCTGAATAACAAGAAGAAAGGGATAGCGATCTCCACTTCAGGTATATATGTTATATAAATAAAATTATATACTTATTCAACATAGGTATGAGATATCAGATACAGATCTCACATATATTCAAATGTGTAGGATCTGAAAGGAAGTAAACCCCTAAACAAAGGCGATGTGGAACTCCACGTTACAAATGGAGCAAGAGTTGTTGTTGTTGTTGTAGGAATCTACTATTCATATGTGTCTAGTGGGTTTGTAAAAGAGTTAGAGAACTACAATTTCACACTTTCTATAACTAGGAGTATCATTTCCATTTCATGTTTAGGCAATAATGGTTTTGAATTTCATATCAACAATGTCAATATTCCATTTATTAAAATACTATCATTTGTTGAAGTGCTCTTATGTCCTATGATCTTTTATTTATTAGATATAGAGACAAATGTACATAAGATAAATATGATGAAGATTAAACTCGATGAATCAAACAAAACCAACATGTGCATTGTCATTTAGGCCACATAAATTAGAAGTGTATTTGTAGATTCCATAAACATGGATATCTAGACTCATTTGATTTCGAATCAATTGACGCTTGCAAATATTGTTTATTAGGAAAGGCAAAAAAACATCCTTTATCAGAAAAAATTAAGGGGCAAGTGACTTATTAGGACTCATACATATTGACATATTTGGACCTTTTAGCACAAATTCTAGAGGTGGGTATCAATACTTCATCATATTTATTGATGACCTTAGAATGTATGGCTATGTGTATCCAATGAAACATGAGTTAGAGTCCATGGAAAAGTTTAAGGAATTCATGAATGTAGTACAAAATGAAATTGATAATAGCATTAAATTACTTTTATTAGATAGAGGTGGTGCATACTTAAGCCAACAGTTTGAGGCCCTCCAGAGGGATTGCCATATTGTATCACATAGAATCCATCTAGAACACCACAACATAATGGTGTATCAGAAAGAAGGAATCACATCTTATCAAACATGAAAGGATATATGATGAGTTTTGTTGTTCTTCTAAGTTCCTTTTGGGAATATTCTCTAGAAGATGTAGTGGTTGCACTTTACTACATACCTTCTAAATCGGTTCAAAAGACACCATACAATATATGGACTAGGAAATGTCTAAATATGCATTTTATGAAGATTTGGGGATGTGAAGCTTATGTTAGGAAATATTTTTTCTGAAAAGCTTGGATCCAAGTTTGACAAATGGCATTTTTTTTGGATATCCTATGGAAATAAATGGATAATACTTCTATATTCCATCTGATAACAAAGTGTTTGTTGCCAGAACTGTTGTATTCCTTATAAAGAAATTAATTCTAGAGGAACCAATGGGTGGAAAATGGAACTCCAAGAACTTGGAGTCCAACAAGATATCACTGAACATGTCGAGGTTGATAAGGAACAAGAGGAATCACAAACTACTATGAAATCTCAAGTTCCTCCTATAATACAAGAACCATGAAGGTCTAGTAGGGCAGTCTTTAGCCAGAGAGATTTGGGTTTCTTGTGACTCAACAAGATGATGTGTTAGTCATTGATGATGATAAATAAAAACCTACAATGAGACAATTAAGAAACCAAGGTATGAGAAATGGCTTGAAGCCATATGATCTGAGGTGGACCCATATATACCAATAAGGTATATACATTGATAGATCCACCTAAGGGGGCAAAGCCCATAGGGTGCAAATGGGTCAAGAAGAATATCGACATGGATCGTAATGTACAAACCTACAAAGATTGATTAGTTGTGAAAGGTTTTAAGGAAATACAAGGTGTTGACATTTTTAGCAGTTTCCATCACTAAATCATTAGGATCATGCTTGCCATTCTAGATATTATGAATATGAAATATGGAAAGTGAACATTAAAACCACCTCAATTGGAATCTCCTTGAGGATGTGTATATGACACAACCCAAAGGTTTTATCACTTGAAATGAAGTGAGAAAGGTTTGTAAGCTATAAAGGTCAGTCTACAGACTGAAGCAAGCATCTCAAAGCTAAAATCTTTATTTTAATGAATCATTCAAATAGTTTGGATTTATCCAAAATCAAGATCAATTTTGTGTTTACAATAAGGTTAGTGGGAGCATAATTATATTCCTCATATTGTATGTAGACGACATACTATTGATGGTGAAGGACACCACTACTCTACAATTGGTCAAAATGTGGTTGGGAAACATCTTCTCATCAAAGGACTTAGGATAAGCATCTTATATACTAGGAATCAAGATCTTTTGAGTTAGATCTAAAAGGATTCGTGGCCTAAGTCAAAGTACATATATTGACAAAGTGTTGGAAATTGTTCAACATGAAAGAATCTAGGAGAGGAAACTTACACATATCTCATGGAGCAAGTCTCTCTAGAGATCCATGTATCATATCCTCTAGAGGACATGCATGAATAAGATGACATACACACCCACAATTGGATATATCATGTATTGTATATTATATACATGTATCGACATCTCATATGCTTTAAAGCATAACGAGCATCTACCAGTCAAAATCAAATGAAGGTCAATGGGGTGCTGTAAAGAATATCCTTCAATACTTAAGAAGAACTAAGCATTAGTTCCTTATCTATGATGGTGAGGAAGAGTTGGTTGTAAAAGGTTATACTAATGCAATCTTCTGAACCTACAAGGATGACTGTCAATTCATAAGGAAAGGTTTCTGAATCAGGCTCTATGACTCTCGCCCTCCCCTTCTTTCTCACCTTGTCTAACTGCATTCACCTGGGAAGGATGCCCCGAACTAGTCTTTCCTCAATCCTGGCATTGATTTCCTCTTCTTTTGTTGCTCTACCAGGATTCTGGCATAGTGGGAGAAATACAGGTAGGTGGCAGATTATCCATACAAGACCTTGTTCTTGGTCTATTTGCTTCACGGGGGACATCTCTTCCTGGGATTAGATCTGCCACTCTATCTCCTTTTTTTTTCTTTTTCAGCCACTATGCATGTGCCATCTTCTAGATCCGATTCTTTGCAACATGGTGAACCATTCGTCTAGGGGATGATTCAGTAGGTGATCCACCTGTTTACAGCTTCAATAAATGAATTTCAAGTTATTGCTCCATCAGAACCAAGATCCCCTCATTCTCTAGGTCATTCTCCCCCTATCATATACATCACTTCTCAAGTTTTGAGGTGTTTTCACCCTCTCTTGCTTGATATTCATCTTCATCTTCTAGTGAAAGTCATCTTCCAACGTCGATTCAAGTCCTTACATCTTGACTTTAGGTTGTCGAGTCAATAAGTATGACTAGCTCATTCCTTTTTAGTCTAGACTCCTCTCCTTTGACAAAGATCCTGCTGGAATAACCAGTGGCAAGGACCCTATTTCTGATGAAAATTGAATATCAAAAACCACCATGACTAGGGGAACTTTCAAAGCATGCTGGAGTCTGACGAAGGATCAGATGTCACTCTCCCCCGCCATCCAAAAACTATAGAAAGAAACACAATTTCGGTTGTTTGTTCGCATTTCCACCTCCTCTTCTTCTCAAAGTTGAGTACCTTGATTCAATCATATCTCCAAGTGAGGCTAATATTTATTGAACTATGGATAAATGTCACGCACCAAAGGCCTCTTTGATCTCCCCTCCACAATCACATTAGATTGGGGAGAGAATTCTAAAGAAGGAAAAAGAATCCAAGTGAGGTGATGCTCCTACTTCAAATCATTTGCAATTCTTTCCTTCTCCTGTGGAACGGTAAATTTACCACATGGGAGACCAAATGATAGAAGAGCCATGACACAATTTGAAATCATTTTGCATTTTGGTTTTTGAAAACCATTCATCCCTTCTTCTACCAAGAAGTTGTTAGGGCTGTAACACCTATTCCTACGACATTTTGGTGTATGACTATGGATTCAAATGAAAAGATCTTGAGGCATAAAAAAGGGGTTTGCATCATTGAAGGAGCATCAGAAATCACGGACGTAGACAAGACGACACCACAGTCTAGTTTTTTGTTTTACATCAGTGGAAGTTGTTCTGAGCTGGAAAAGTTCCAAGCAAGAGATAGTGACTGATTCCAAAACAACGACCAAGTACATTGCTGCCTCTAGCACAACAAAAGAATTTGTATGGATCTAGAAGTTCATTAATGGAGTAGGAATGGTTCCATCCATTAAAGATGTAGTATAACTATACTATGACAACAATGGAGCCATTCCACAAGCCAAAGAACCTAGATAATATTAGTTGTTAATGTTATACTATGACACTTCCATACCATATGAGAGATTGTGCAAATGGAGATCTAAATATGTGTAGAGTACCAACCAAAAGTAATGTTTATGGCCCTTTGATGAAAGAACTTTCATAGTAGAAGTGTGATGGTCATGTGAAATCACTCAGACTTATATTCTTTAGTGATTTATATTGTGCAAGTGGGGGCGGTTAGTAGTATGCTTTTAGAGCCAATCATACAATTATTTCAATGACATACTTCATAGTTATTTTTATTATTAATAAAGGTAATTCCAGCTACTATGTTTGCTTCAGTATGAGATAATGAATAAATATAATAATGTCCTAAGAATGTAAGAATCAATGACATGTGATTTTGGTTTGATGGCCTGAACATGATATCATGTGTATGACAAGGGTATTCATTATTTTCTAGGTCCCTAATCAGATGTTATTATGGAAATTAGAACAAGAATAATACATTAAGATTAGTATGCGTTTTCACTGATGTCTATGCTTCATCAGTCACGATATTAGATATTAAGTCAAACATGTAGGTACTTGTTATAAACAAGTGTAGTAGATAGACTCAAATTGAGTATGATACATGGATGCCATAAAATGGCAATTAGAACCATATCTCATGTGAATGTGATGATTTTATACCTTATACCTAAAGTCACTACTATGGTCACATGCTATTTAATGTACTTTAACACTATTCAACGTGACCTTGTATAAGGGTTAACATACAGGTAGTGCTTCAGCACATGATGACTCATGTGGACTCTTGTCAATGAAATATATGAAATTTGTCCCTCCTATTGGATTAATATACTAGCCACTTGATAAGTGAGAGTATGAAATGCATGGACATGCTCATGTGAGTCAACATATAATGTTGAACTCATATGTATCTCAAAAAGACTACTTTATGCCAAAGAACAAACATTGAAAATTAAGAGGATGACATTTCATACACAAAGGTATTAGACAATAGTATAACACTAGTCACAATACTAGGTTGAAGTTGTTCTCCAACATCTCCAATTACTTGGGTCAAAATAAAGTCTTTCTAGACACCAATAATTGTCTATGAAATCATAATAGGGTTATAAATATCACTACCAACATGACTTGGATCCTATAGGGTCACACACATAGGATTCACAAGGAATAGCTGTGGATACAAGATTAATTGGTTACTAAAAGCTTTAGGTAATCAGTTGGATCATTTATGGTATCATTGGAATCCCAATTGGGCAACTGGACAAACCATTAAATCAAGTCGAAGGACCAACTAATTGACCATGCCAATACCAACCCCAATTGGTTGATTACCTACCTTGAGGAGTAACTCTTTTTTTGGTCTTTAGCTGAAATAAAGAAGGTCTTATGGCCTGCTCTAGAACATGATCTTTTTTATGGTAGTGGAAAATTGGATGAGCATATGATAGTAATATCATCTTTCAATTAGAGAGTTCATACAAGACACACATTGAGGTGATGGACACATGATACACATTGGACTAGAAACTATGCTCTGTTGCTAAAGTAGTCTGGTTGTTGCACACCTAATCATATAAAACAGCCAACATATATCCCCACTCTATTGCAGTCAATCAATTTCCTTGCCTTATGCTACTGATATGCTTCCTTTCTCCTAGAGAATCTTGTTGTGTCGACTGGTGACAACCTATTTGTGCAATTCCTCTATGGCTAAGCATAGTCACCTAACTAGACATGATAAACTAGTTGGTCGATAGGGCGGTCCAGTCGCCTGACTAGACTAGATTAGTGAATCAGCCAATTTATCCATAATGTTCTGACATAGTTCAGTCAGTTGACTGGATTAGGTAGTTTCCCAACTGGTTGTCCCAAATGGGTCGTTGTAAACTAGTCTAACCCATCCCAGTCACCCGACTGGATATCTACTAGAGGACTAATGAAAAGAAGCTATTATATTTTTGTTTTATAGGGTTTACAAGAAATCTATCTTCCCTACCTCTCCTATATAAAAGGGCATGATAACCATTTTTTGTTACATTGTTTGACAAGTGAACACTAGTCATCGTTACCCATAAGGAGAGAGAGAAAAAGAGAAGGAGAGATTGTGTAATACTAGGATGTTGCAGATAGAATGGATGCTCCTTTTTTTTTCCAACTCTAGGGGTGCAACATGGAGTTTCCATTCATATATGTGGATGATATAGAGATGTAGATGCCTTTGCAACTACATTTGACCAACATCATCAACATCTTCTTGCATATATTTTCTTGTGAGAACTTTCTTCAAATCTACTCTACAATAAAAGTGTATCTCACATCCCTTCCTTCTTGATACATTGTTATTGATGAGATCTTCTCGTGGAAGTATGATTTTTATGTGTTGATTCTAAAGTGCTTCTATCACTTCCATGAACCCCTACACTTATTACTCATATGAATATTATTAACATACTATTCAAAGGTAGATTAATAAATATATGGAATATCTCTACATAAGATATAGTTATCAAGTACTAATTCTCTTCACATAGATATATTCAATAAGTACTAACACTATATTAACCATATATAGAATATACACAAAAGCTACTAATGAATCATATAATATACTTGTCAGAAAAAGAACGGTAAATCACATACTTATTTTTTCAATTTAAAAATAAATGGGGATATTATGTGTGTGGGTTATATATTCTGTTAAGCCTTAGGTAGTTTAAGGTGTACTATTAAAACTACTAGCTATTGGATGCAAAGCCTAAATTAGCCCAATATAAGATCAAAAGATTACTAGAATCTTTTATATCTCTCCACACACCTTGAATCAGAGTGTTTTTCAACAAATCTAGTGTGCACAGAGGATGGATCCATCATGGATTAATTTCTCAAAGAATGGTCCTCATGTATCACAAGTCTGTCCTGGGTACACAAGACACAACACCAAGAAAATAGGGCATGAAACCCAACAATACTGAGACACCATAACAGTAATTCTTTATTGCATATCAACAAACCATTCATCACAATTGAATCCAAACTAGATTTAAATATGAGTCAATATAAGATTTTAAAGATGTTGAGGGTAAACTAATCCAATCATTAATGCAGAACCACTATATACAAATCTGAGCATCTTCTCAAAGTTCCCAAGTTGCTAGAAGATTAACTTGTTTAACTATTTCCCCTACCAACCCAGAGATATAGATCTTCAAATTTAGGCAACTGCATAATTACTATTACAAATAATTATTTCAAGTCATTACTTGCATTTTGATTGCATAAAACAAATTGCAAACAAGGCATATAGATGTAACTTTAGAATTGATCAAGTCTAACAACTTTAAAAGATATATAAGTAATGACATATACTAAGCCACACAAACACATGGTACAAGTAATTATCTTTGTTCATTCTAAGCCCTAATTCACGAACTTGGGGAAAAACAAGGCCCAACTTACCAATCTTGGTCACAACTAGGCCCACAACATCAAGTTAGGGCACTTCATCCTTAAACAAGGCACCAACATGAAGTATTTCTCCTTACACTATTTCATTTCCAATATGCATATAAAAACAAAAAAAGATAACCTATTATCTCATAAAGAAAACCTCTCATAATCATCATTTAGTTTAAAGCATGATTGTGAAACAAGAATAAAATGTCACTCATTCAGTGTACGGGTTATCAAAAGGGTATATCATATTGTATGATTTTTAAGATCATTAAAGTCTCAATAAATCACCATTTCATATCTTTCAAGTCCAACTTGGTTATATCAAAGTAAACATCATCATTTTAGGGAAAGGAAATCAATCCCATAAGATGACATAATGTTTCTACATTTAGACTTTACTATCAAATTTATCATATTATATTTAATCCATATTCAAATTTGGATTATATTCAACCATACAACCCTTCCATCATCCCAATGACGACACTCATATAAAAGCACATAAGGTATCAACCTCACGGTGTCAATCCTACATTTATATCACATATCCAAGATGAATCTTATATTGCCACATTTTATAAAACCTGTATTCAATCCATTAAATTTATAGGAAAAAGGGATATGATAGACATAGTCAATATATAGACAGATAATTACCCATTCTAATTCTTTATCATAATAGAGATATAATAATTTATTAAACTTCACATTGGTTTAAGGAATCCCAAGTTACTTCTTATACACTTTTTTAATTACCCTTATGATCTATATCACGCACATTCGTGAAACTATATCTCCTAACCAGTAGTTAACTTTAGCTTCACTAATGACTCAATTGAATTTTAAAAACTTTAGGAGACATAATAAAATTCATATCATAGTTGAAAATACTCATTAAGGAATTAACCAGCAATACTACACAAAAAGGCTAATTTGAATATATAAGGCCACATCAAGGTCAATACATTGTAGGAACATCATTAGCATCTGAAATTCCATTTACCACTATGTATCAAAGTAATGCACTACCATACAAAATTTTAGCTTCGAATTCAAAAGCATATGTAAGTTTCATGAATTACAAGAATGCACCTAAAAGACCATTGTTATGCACAGATGAGCCACTTTATGATAATAGGTCTAATTCAAATGAATATGCAACAACATACAATTCTTGAAAATTATTTAAAAAATGAAATCAATTTAAAATATGTAAGAATAATTGTATGTTGATTCTTGCATCATATAACATCAACACACCATAAAGATGTCAAAGTTAAGTAACATTTTCACATATATCTCAAATTTCAACCCATGCATGGTTAACTGGTAACAAAATTATCATCATAGAGTGATTTTAATATATTAAGAAGAACATGAAATTTCACTTGCTCATACCTACTCAAAATAGTTCACAATAAATCATCTTTTCACATATTTGGGGATTACAGGACAAGATTCTAGCATTTTAGAACACCAATTTAAATTTTCCAAAATTTTGGTCCATACATATTTTAGAGAACAGACCATTGTGATCAAGAAGCATTCTTAATGGGTTAAGTATGGACAAAAAATATTAATAACATTATATAGAAGAAAAATATTCCCTAAAGATTCAACTTTTAAACATGTTAATCAAGTCCAAAGAAAGTTTAGATATTTTCATGCACAAGTAGGAAAAAGAAGATAACCCATGACATACCACTCTCCTTCAAGGGTGATTCTCATGAGTTCCACTCAAAGAATCCAAGAACATCCTCCAAGATCCTAGATCAGCCCTCTAAAATCTCTAAAACCAAAGTTGTAAGCAATATCTGATTTCCCCTGGGATAAAGAGAGGGGAAAAGAGGTTCCTTTGTCTATATAGGGTAGGTTCCACAATGAGCCCCTTGGGGCTCGTCCAAAGAAATAATATGAGGCAAGATATAGAAATAAAAGAGGTATTATAATATGGATTTTACCCGGTTATGATCGGAAAAGAATCTACCAAGCTTGGAAACATCTAAGAGAAGCTTGATCAACAACATGCATCCACATGCATCAACATGAAAACCTCCATCACTGGCCATCGACCTTCTTGGATCTCTAGAGCACCATGCCCCCTCCATGTTTGAAACATCACTCTGAGTGTAAATTTAGCCTCTATATTTAATGGGGGGCGGGGTCTATAAACTAGATGGGTGTAAATGTCAAAACTACCTATAGCCAGTCTCGAGAATTCCCATTGGTCAACACAAGACCTTCATTGGTCAAAGAATCCTTTACATGGACCATACTAGCATTCTCATCAACATGGACCATGATGCTCATCGATATACACATGATTATCATTGATTGATCATTTCCATTGACTAGAAATCCCATAAGTTGGCACTCTCATCGACCAACAAGCTCATCGGTTGACAACTCAAAAGCTTGATATGTTGTCAAGTTTGCCTTCTTATCGATTGTCAACCTAGAAATTCCACTTATTGAGAGGTTCATGGTTCTCATCAGTCGAGATACTTTGGACCTCATTATTTATTGAATTAGGTTCTCTATTGGTTAATGGAGTTCATCGACCATCATTCAACCACCATTACCACCACCCTAGGTTGGGTTAGGGAGAAAGGAATGGAAGCCCTAATCCACATAAGGTCCTATTTAAAATATTGATCATGGTTATGAATATTAACTTGCACTTATATAAAAATTTCAAACTAAGTCCCCAATTGTAATGAAATTGCTCATTAGTCCAATAACGTAAATGAAATACAAAGTCAAGCAAATAGTGTGCAATTGAAGTTAAATTAGAGTGAACTCTTAAGCAACTTATTTTAAGCTTAACTAAGCATGAATATGATGGAAAATACAATTTTAGATATATTTTCACACCATTTGAATCTAGGTTTGTATATTTATGGTGAATTTATGATTAAGTCCACAACTTGCAAGCAAACTTGGGACTAGGAAAAACAAAGTGTGAGTTTTTCCATATTAAGGGTTTATGTAGATTGGTTACATCAAAACTTAATCAAGCATACATTTATGATAACAAAGCAAGATTATAGTGAAATTTAGGTCAGTCTAGGTCATGGTCTCACATGTATAAACCCCTCAAAGGGATTCTACCCTGGAAATCCCAAGGTTAGGACAGAGATCAACAACATAAAATGTAACCCTATCTTGAAAGCACTTAGGCACAACTTGTATAACCTAATCACCATTAGTTGTTGATCATTGTGAATTTCCTCTAAATTCTCTAGGTAAATTATTTATATTTTATTTCCAGCTTCAACTTATTATGTGTCATTCATATGTTTATCTAGGTTCCTTCAAATGTGCTTAGTAATTAGTGATATTTTCACATTGCATTGTTCTTTGTTGTTATTTCTTAATCACTTAATGTCTATTTCTTTATCATAATATGTGATGGAGTGAATCTTTGGAATTCATGTATACTTAGTGATTTAAGTGAAAGCATAAGGTTGAGATAGATTGAGGGTTCTAAGCTTTTGACAAAGTAGGTGGGTTGTATGATGTTGATATTATGATTAGAATCCCAATGTTTATATCTTTTGAGGTATTTTATTCAGTGATCAAACAATAGAATTTTGACACCAAATTCGAGTACAAAGTAGTTTGAGTGATGAGGAAACTATGATTAAATTTTGGTGGAAATTGGAACATCTTAGAGTAAGTTATGAAGGTTTGAATATATGGAAATAATGTGCTTTTGAAATACAATGTATCAAAATCTTATATCTTCATAGCCTAAGTTTTGAAATAGGAGTGTGATGCCGCATCTTCTTTGTTTGAGGAGTCACATATTCACTCATGTGAGGACTTCATCCCATCCACACTTGGGTGACTAATGCCTCAAACTTTATTGCGTACCATGCGGTTATGGTCGTAACCCTGGTTGACAACCACGACGTTGTTGTAGTGATCGTGGGTTGAGGAGCAGTTCTGAGAAGATATACGTGTGCAAGTGGAACAGAGAATCAACCGACCCCTTTTATTGAAGACAGACCTGAACGAGGGAATTTCACTCCTCATCTCTTATCTCTCCACCGATAGTATGAGGAAGAATGAAACATAGGGAGAAGGAACCAGGAGAGCTAGAGCAATCCTTCTACATCGACCTCCTAGAGAGGGAGATCCACAGCCGCATCTAAGAAGAATAGGTGTCGTGGATGTCAATAAGACCTATACGAAGCTAATGGAGGTTCTAGAAGCTAGAACGGAGGAAGTAGCAGAGATTCATTGCTCGCCGGAGAGAGAGATGGCGGTGGATCTCGCACGTACTGGAACACACACACTCACGAGCATAAAGGAAGTCGACGCGTTTGGGAAGCGGCCGACCCACTCAGTCCAGAAGAAACCGTGGAGATGCTGTCCAGCAAGGAAGGACCAGATGAGACTGGTAGTTGAGGAATATGAATGCGAGGGCCGACATTGATCCCTCATTAAAGTCGGATCTTCAACGCTCACGCTGCAGGACAGAGGAGGAAGAAGAAGGACCCTCGGCGGCGCCTGAGAGCAGGTTGGCGGCAGCGCTCCCCCACGCCCAGAACAGAGAGGGCTCGCGGGGATAGGTTTTGAGTGTGGGGAGGGTTGCGCTTAGGAGAACAGACCCCTCGCGGATGCTAGAACGTCGTAAGCTGCTCGCCGGAGTAGTCCCCTGCAACGGCGGCGCACGTAGGGATGGAGAAAAATAGCGGACGGCTGTGTCGGCGTGCGAGAGAGCGAGAGAGGGAGCACTCGGTTCAGTTCCAGCCTTCCAGGTCAATTTCACGTGGACCAGAAAAGAGAGGAGCCAGACCCGGTTCAAACCGACCCTAAACCGGCCGGACCGCAGCGGGCCAAGCCATGGGCTGTGCCAACACAAATTGCCACGTGGCGGCTGCCGATTGGCCATAGAAGGTAAATATTTAGCAAATGCTTAGATCTTCTTTAATTCACAGTAATTAGTGTATTCATCAGAAAAATACAAGTAAGGTACCAAAATTCTCAGAATAATGTGTAGAACAACCTTGAAGCATCATATCAGGCTTTTGATGCATTAATAACAGTAATATCATGTAAGATGTGAAATGCTCTTATGATGGATAATAAATATCAAACGATTCCCTAAAATTATGAGAAAATACCTGTAAATCATATTTCATTATAATGCATATGATGTCAGTTATGGTCATGATGATGTACGAAATCATGTATTTTGCTTAATATGTCTAATTAGGGCTTATAACCCTAAATAAAATGTATTAAATACATACATGCTCAATAAATGATTAAAATTTACAGAATAAGCTCATATCAGTATCTGAAACCTCATAATTAAATATTAGATCAATATGATACACATAATCTATGTTATATGATGATGTTCACTCTTAATGTGATATAAACCCTAATTTGAGTAATGCATGTAACCTAGGGTTAACGTGTGACATAATATTAATATGTCCAGATGATGAACTTTAATAATAAGATGTAATCTGGAAAATGACATCAATATGATAATTCTAAGACAAGAATACAAGTAAAAGTGGGAATACCCTAATGAGATGTAAGATGATGAGAACCTGATGATAGTATGCAGTCTTGTCTTGATCAGGTTTGACCAAGCTTATAGTTGACATCAGTGGTATGTGTTTAGAATGATCTGCCTCTTTGGAAGGTACGCTATTACCTTTTACTTGGCTTATTATACAATATGCTTGTGTTATATGTGTAGTAAAATATTTGGCATATGATATTGGTTGAAATGATTGTTCCTGTATGTTATGTTGCTTGAGTTTCTCCATACTTACTGCTATGAACACATCAAACATAATATATTGGTTCCATTATATGAAAGTACTAATTCTCTTTGGTATCATAGTGTTTGAAAGTGATCATTCTCTTTGGTAGCAGATCACATTGTATAATGATCTAACTCTTTGGTAGTAGATCATAAGGCCTTACATCTCATTCTCTTTGGTAGCAGAGATGATGCATTATTCCCTCAGGTGGCAAATGCATGGATATATAATGGAAAATGTGCTTAAAATATGTGTTCTCTTTTGTTAATGAATATCTTTGTGCAAGTATACAGTTTTCTTATATTTCTTCTGTTACTGCCAAGTATATTAGTTTTATCTTATTGCCAAGATATGATGAGAGGTAAATAAAAGACACGTAGGCGTACTCAGTACAATATTCATGAAATATTGTGCTGACGTGTACCACATGTAATCTTTTGTTTAGGTTGTGGTTATGCTCTTGAAGATCCAGGATAGTTGAGAGTTGTGTGGCGAGCTGATGTACAGGTGGACCTGTTGTCTTAAGATCCTGTTGTTTAGCTGTAGCACATGTATATGTATAAGTTTGTTGTTCAATATGTAATATCAAATGTTGTAACAATTCATGTTGTAATTATATGTTGAATGGTGAACATGTGTTGTGGTTTGGTTATTGTTCATGTATATGTTCTACTATGTTTCCTTCTGACTTCCTCTGATTTTCTCCTTCTTAGCCTAGTGTGGGATGTTTAAATTGGAATGCTCGCTGAGGTGAGGGTTTCAATTTAGATGTCACACATCAGATTAAGTTTTAGAAAATCTGGGGACGTCACATAATACATGGTATTTACCCATGAGGGGTAGATTCATCATTTTTAACATCCATTCTTTGGTAATTATCTTCTGGTTAGATATTTTTGTATAGGATCTTGCATTAAGGAAATTAGTTCATGTGCCCCTCAAACTCAACCAATTGATGGACACTTATGTGCAAAAATACATTTTTTTCTTACAAGTAAAAACATTTGTCTTGTTATAGATCCAATAAAACTCATCATCACATAGGTACATCCCCCATACTATTACTTTCCTCATAATCATTATCATCTCGACTTTATTCTATGGATGAAACAATTCTAGTCAAACAAGCCTACTCTTGAAACATCCAATATTTACATATGTTATCCTCTATCATTCCATGACATATTATTGTTTCTACATGGTATCAACCTACTCATTTCATGATTATTATAGAAAAAACTTTTTAATTGCCCCTCTTTATGTCATTTCGTCTTGATTTCCATCTTGATTATTTCCGTATAGGAATCTGATTCTTTATCAGATTAGGTTTTTTGTCTGCTCTTCTTTCTTTATGTTTACTTCTATTTGTCATGGTTAGTCACATTCTTCCATTCAAATTAGATCAATTCCTATGGATCTTCTCTAATCTCCTCATTGTATCATGACGATTTACTTTAAATATATCATAATACACATTGGCCTTTACTAACTCTCACCATGTTGAGGAAGGAGGTTTTTTTGGTGGGATTTGGTTCTTCAGTAAGGAAGTAGACTGTGGAGTTTAGATAATCAATAGCCATTGTCAGTTCATCCCCTGCCACAGAAGTAACATTATGTTTATCACTATTATGTACACCAACCCTCAAATTTTAGTTTTTGGACTTTTTGGAGACATGTAAGCATTATGAAAACAAATTCTAGATACCTATGTCATTCTCATAGAGTTAAATACTACTATCAATCTAGGATAATGCACGAACAATTTGTGTACAAGGAGTGGATCAATATATGACGATATCTCATGATGCATCTCCTTCTGTAACAGCTAATTCGAAGGAAATCCCTAATCCACTTTCTTGACTCGAAGATCAAGGTGTTTTTGGTAACTTGTTGCATTGCATAAAGTATTAGAGTTTCTTTTTCAATGGCAAGTGCCGACGTTATAACTACTTTGAAGCTAAGTTATTAATTACACCTTGTTGAATGCTTGTCTCACCGACCTCGATTTCTCAGACATCAAATTTACATATAAGCACATGTGTTTACAAGAGAGGATTGACCATGCAGTGGATAATAAGTTTTTATCCAAAAGTACACACTTCAATGTAGAGAACCTATCACAAACTAAATCATACCATTGTCCATTGTTAATCCGATCTATAAAAAAGAAGCAGATATATTCCACATTTGTGGCCAAAACCTTGTGATACAAGAATCAAAGCTTCACCAGCTAGTGAAAAGTGTTTTGTACATCATACTGGATTCAACAAGGCCTAGGATAGAAGGAAGAATGAAATCATCAAATGGGATCTATAGAACATTAAAGACACGAGTAATAAAAAGAGTAGGTTACTAAAGAATATGAACTGTCTCTACAATGAGTTAACACACCACTATAATGTCAGCTCATACCGCATATGCATTGATATGCAAGTCGTACCTGAGTTAGTTCTAAAGGAGAAAGATGAGTAATGAAGTAGAAAATACATATATCTAGATCAAAAATAGAGATAGGAATAATACATTTTATCAAAAGCATGTGAAGCAATAGAGAAGGTACAATACAATCATAATACTGAAGAACAACAATGGGGATTGGATAACAAATAAGCCCAAATTCAGAGGATGGTGTCCAATCATTTCAAATTGCTTCTCACCTCCAAGATTGACACATCTTATTTCTACAATCTTGGGTGCTTTATAACAAGTCAGTGCAGAGTAAAAAAAGAATGACTAAGTATCTTATAGATGATACACCAAATGTTAAAAATAATGTATCTATACAAGGCAGCAAGCCCAAATGGAGTGGATGCCTTATTCATGACTAGAAATTGGGATGATGTTAAGGAATCACTCATGAAATATATTCACTATGCCTTCAATGGAGAAAAAGGCTATGCAATTCTACTATTGTGTTGATTCCCAAGGTGTCAAAACCTAAAACCTTTGATTGATTGAGGCCTCTATCACATAATAATATGTGTTTAAAGATTACATCTGAACTAGTGGTGGAATGGATAAACAAGTTCCTCCCATAGTGTATCTCTTTAGAGTGGAGCAATTTTATTCTAGGAAGAAATATTACTAATAACATTGTATTTGTGCAGGAACTCATCCATAACATGAGAAGGAAGCATGCTGCTAAGACAAGGCCACAAAAATTGATTTCTTGAAGGTTTATGATAGGATATCATGAACCTTCATACTTGAAACTTAAAACTACTGAACAATCCTAATAATATCATTCAGTATGTTATGAGGCCTATATCTAGAATCATAAGGCAACTGAACCTTTTAAAGTGATCCAGGGGCTACTCTAAGGAGATCCTCTATCCCCATACCTATTTGTTCAATGCATTGTGTGGCTCAATCAGATGATATAACAAAGGGTTGACGTTGATTTGCATAGACCACACATCTCACAACAATGGCACCATGATTGTCGACTTATATTTGTAGATGACCTTATTTTGTTTGCATATGCTAACACTAAACATGTGAAGGTAACTCAACAATGTTTTAAAGAGTTTGAAACAATAGTAGGGAAATATGTATCATATCTAAATCTAGAATTTTCTTTGCCCATTCAGATCCTAATTCTAAGAGTAGAAGAATGTGCAACATGTACAAATTTATGCAATCTGAGGATTTAGGAAAATATTTGGGAGTGCCTATCATCTACTCTAGGGTGAATATAAGAAACGACTCACAAGTTATTGTAAAGGTGTTTGCTAGAGTAAGTGTGTGGTCAACCAAGAGTCTTTCTTTCATAGGGAGGACATGCCTAGCAAAGACCACTCTTATTGCAATACTGACCTATGTAATGCATATGTGAATTCTACCTCTCAACATGTGTGATAGATTGATGTATGGTTCTTAGATTCATATGAGGTGGAAATTACAAACCCCACCATTTGTCATTGGTATCATGGGATAAGGTGACTATCAATAAATAGGATGGGGGACTTGGAATGAAGTCGATGAGATAACATAACACAACTCTTATTCTCAAGAGTGTATGGGAGATTAGCATGAATAGAAATATTGACTGGTGCCAATGCCTAGAGTGAAAATATGAAAATTTTAAAGGAACGTAGAACCATGATATATTCATATAGGGTCGAGATACCTTGTAGTGCAAATAAGTTATCAATGAAAACTCCTGTATTATTCGCATGAATGGGAATTGAACTTTCTTATAGATGGACAAGTGGTGGAGGAAACGACGTGTCTTGAAGAATGAGTCCCTTAAACCCATCCTAGAATACCTCTTAGACTTATAGGCGGGCAATGCAGATGACAGTGAGGGAAGCTAGGATATCAGATTCTTGATCTAAATCGATTGAAACTATGAATAGAATTCAGAAGCTCAAACCAACCAACAATATTCTTGGTGAAGACAATACAATTTGGAACCCTACTAATAGTGGTGAGTTATGTACAAAATCTTCCTGCCACTTGCTATGAAGTGTAGGGGGTATACTATGCGAGGGGGAGTGGGAACATTTCTGGAAGGTTAAAGCTTTAGCAAGGGTGAATAATTTGATATGTATGGTGGCTAATAACACTATTCTTACCAACATCAAAAGACTAACTAGGAGTATTACTACATGTAGCTCATGCAGAACACTCAATGTGGAAGACAAGATGACTTTACATGTGCTAAGGGATTGCGGACATGTTAAATCTATATGTGAAAAGGTTCTCCCTATTCTCAATGCCTCCCAATTCCTTGGAATGAACCCTCAAGAATGGTTAAAACACAACCTGAGATCGGATGAACAATAATTCACTATTTTATTATTGCTTGTTGTTGTATATGGAAGTGTAAAAACTATGAAATATTTGAGAAGTACAATCAACCTACTGAGAATCAATAAAATTATATTCTCAAGGAGTGAAATTTAATGACTAAAGAATGGGTTGAGATAGATTATTGTCCTAAAGTAGACTGAAGGTCAACCTGGCATCACCCTGCACAAGCAACTATAAAACTCAATATTGATTCATATTTATAAGAAGAAGGCATCTATTGTTGTTGTTTTTTGTGATAAAACAAGTGTGTGGTTGGAGGATATGGTAATATTACCTAGGTGGAAACTACTCTTGAGACGTAATTTCAATTAACATGGCCAGAAAGCTTGAAAAAGGAAAGAAATATCAAAAATTCATCATTGAGACTGATAGTCAGATGGATACTGAGATTCTTATGAGAAACCAAAGGAAGTATACTAGGTACGCCTATGGATGGGTGATATACATAAAAAATATTGACGTCATCATCCAAGTGAAGTTTGCATGTAGAGAATGTAGCAAGGTGGCCAATTCTCTGGCCAAACATCATTTGAAGAACTACAATCTCTTTTTTGAGTATATAAGACCACCATATGAGGTTAACAAATTGGTCATCCTAGATACTTCTAATGGTATTAGTACTAACATGACTTCCTATTCTTTAAAGCAAAATAGTTGTAATGGTAGTAGTACTACCATGTTTTCTTCTTTGTTAAACAAAAACAAGTTTAATTATATTTTGAATTTTCTTGCAAGAGGAGGACAAGATGAATAAAAACATCCCAAATTCCCCAAGAAAAGACTATACTCATCATCTAAGTTCTCCTATATATATATATATATAGACGTTAAATCCTTCTCATAACATATATACTCCATGAACTTCCTTGTACACAAAAGTATATTATATACACTACTTTTGGATTTCCCCTAACCGATGTACATAATTAAAGCTTCATACATAATGTTATCTCTCCTAACCTCATAATTTGTAGGATTCTCATATTCAAACACTAGACTCCTATCCATTCAAGGCATCCTTTCAAGTTTCAGGAAGTTCTTTTTATATTATTCATATTCTGATTAAGCATTATAGTGTCATATTTTTTTCTTTTAATCACCAAAGATGAGACAAAACATGGCTTTTATCTTTCCCAAGTGATTAGATTAGTAATTTTGATCACTTATTAACCGAATTTGTACATAGTCATTTTCAACCTATCTAGACTCAAATTTGGGTTCCATATCTCTTATATATTTCTTTTCATTATTATTACATATTTATAATTCTCTTGGGTTGTTTCCAACTGAGTACTTGGTTAGGGTACCCAAAATAAAAACTCCATATATTTCTATACCATTATTCATTAACACTTGGTACCTGACTTGAGGCACCCAAATACTAAGCTTAAGCAGTATGCATCATGCGCGTGTCACGTTCATCACTTAGTTATCATTTCATCCCAAACCATATTGTCTCTGCATTATCAACTAACTTATACTCTCATACCAAAATTTGAGAACTCATCCTATTGGTCAAACCCAAACCGGTCATTATTACATATCTCCATACTAAACCTAACTTAAAACTAGCAACCATAAAAAATTGAGTCGTTATATTTTGAATAAGGCAATTCACGTAAAGATTTGACTACAAGAGGCTATAATAAAACCTCACATGACATCATTTTACATTAGAATTATTCTAGGATATTATAGTATAGGAAAAACTAAAGCCCCTTTATTAACTTATTTAAATTAGATTACAACATGATTCATACATTAAAGATAAAATTATTTTATAGTTCTAAACCAAGTTACAACATAAGGAAACATAAAGTGAAGTAACCTATCATATATATCATCAACTTCCCATTCATCTTTTAAGAAAATGAGAGTACATGGACACTCTATACTTAACTATATTGTTTCTTAGTACATCTTGATCAACATATCCTTTCTATTGCACCTATATACCAAAATCATGTGGAGAACCACCTGTGTGAGACCCTAAGTTCCAATGATATAATATAGAAAAACTTGCATAATTATTTCTCACGTGCATATTGTGATCAGATTGTTTAAAGAAAAATTAACCATAATGTAAAATATCTCTACATGGGATATATTTGTCAAGTACCAGTTCTCTTCATAAGGATATATTTAACAAGTAATGACACCATATTGAGCATATATATTAGATACATATGGTTTTCAATCACATAATGTACTTGTAGGATAAGAGAAGGGTAACAACACATTAAGTGTGATTCTCCAATAAAAGGTTAAAGCCCAAGTACTTTGAGGCATACCACTCAAACTACTAACTATTGGATACCAAACCTGATTATCCCCTTAAGATCTAAGAACCAAATTCCATTATATCTCTCTGCTCACCTCAGATCAAATAGTGGTTAAAAAAGGTAGAATATATTTCTCAAGGTCTAATATTTAAATTCAGTCCACATATATCACAGGTTCACCTTGGGTATACAAGTCACAAAACTAAGAAATCAAGATACAGAATGAAAAAAAATCAACCACATACTTTGTCTATCAATATCATTGGACTATTTATCACAACTAAGTCCAAAGTATATTAATGGTGTTAAGGTAAACCAACCCCAAGGTTCCCCATATGTTCATAATACACAACTTCGTGAATCTTCTCATAAATCTAAGATTGGCAATCCATTAAATCTTTTCACTATTTCCCTCACTGATGTAGGGAAATACATCCATGGACGAAGGGTACCATATAACTACATCCACATTTTATTTGAGTAAGCCAATTGCTCATATTTTATTGCACCAAATAAATTACAAATAGGTACATGGATTGAAATTGTAGCATTAATAAAGTATAAAAATTCTAGAAAGATAGAATGTATAACATATATCAAACCATCAAAACTAGGGTACAAGTAACCACATTTGGTCAAACCAAATCCCAATTTATCAAGTTAAGGCGCAACAAGGCCCATCTTACCCATCTAGGCCACTAAAAGGCCCAACACATCAAGTGAGGGAATAAGAACTCTAAACAAGGCACCAACATGAAATAGTTATCCTTCCACTATATCATATAGAGAAAAAAAAGATAGGCCATCACCTAATAAACAAAACATCTAATTATCAAAATTTTGTACAAGATTATGCAACAACATTAAGAAATCACTCATCCACTCTAGGTTTATCATGAGGAACTACCATATTGTTTGCTTTTTAAAATCATTTAATGCAAGTGAATAAACCTCATTTCATATCTCTTTCATGGCTAACTTGATTATCTCTAAGTGTACGTTATTACTTTTAGGGCAAAGTTATGAAACCCATAAAATCACATCATTTTTATACCTTAATAGTTTCACCATCACTCATCTCATATCTAATATTTTCACATGTATTATCTATATCCATCGGTCCTTCAATCATCCTAATGATGATACCCATATGATAACACTCAAGGTATCAACCTCAAGGTGTTAAATCTACATTTACATCCCATATCCAAGATACATTTTGCAATGTCACATTTTATCACACTGTTATTCAATCCTTTGAGATTATATAAAGGCTATATATGGGAAATATATTCATTATATGAGGATGAGAATTATCCCACTAAAATTCTTTATCATGAAAAGCATGCCATCATTTGTTAAAACTCCCATTGGATTGAGAAACCCCCATGTTAGTTTGTATTTTTAAATACACTTCTGAAGTATATCGTGCTATTTCATATAATTATAATTCTTTAATAGTAATTTTATGTATCTTAATTTATGCCTCAATTTATTTTGTACAGCTTCATGAGAAATAAGATAGTTCATAATATAATTCAAAGTACTCATTAGGGCACAATCCACCTATAGTATCCATTGAAAGGTTGATTTCACCATATAAGGCCACATCAAGTCAAAGACCTTGCAGAAATATCATAAATACTATATCTCAATTCATATCACACTAAAAAACCACTATACAAAATTTTAGCTTAATATCCAAAATCATGTGGAAGTTGAAACAATTACAAGAATGCACATAAAAATACCACCTCAATGCATAGATTATCTATTTTGATATAATAGGTAAAATTCAAATGAAAATCCAGATATCATAATTATATATCAACCACTAGTCACTAATAATAACATGTATGTCGATTCTTCCATCGTATAGTACCAAAACACCATATATATGTCACTTTTAGTAACACGTTCACATATATTTCGAGCTTAACCCATGCATGGTTGATGGACCATGAGATTATCATCAGAGAGTAGTTTCACAATATTAGGGAAGAACATTAAACTTCATATTTCCATCTTACCTATCCAAAGTAGTTCATGAGAAATCATCTTTTCGCATATTAGGGAGTTGTAGGGCAACATTAGCCATTTTAGAACATATGTATTTTAGAGAGAAGGTCATTGGGATCAATAATCTTTGTCAATGGGTTAAGTAAGGCTTAAAAATTCGTAATCACATATTTTAGCATACAAATAGTCCATAAAGATTCAACTTTTAGGCATGTTAATCAAGTTTAAAGCAAATTTAGGGATTTTCATGCACATATAGGAAAAGTTAGATAACAAATACCACATCTCTCACCTACATAGGTGATGATCACAAAGTACACATAATGGAGACATTAAAATCCTCCTAGATCCTAGATCAGCCCCCCAAGCTCTAAAATCAAAGCTCCAAGCAAGATATAACTTACGCCAGGATAGAGAGAGAAAAGGAGGTTCTTTGTCTATACGATAGAGATTCCACAACAAAATTCCTTGGGGTTAATATAAAGAAATAATATGAGGTGACTAAAAGATATCAATGAGGTATTCAAATATCAATATTATTTGGTCAAGATTCTATATGAAGCTACCATGCTTGGAAACATCTTAGAGAAGCTTAATAAAAAAATATGCATCAACATGTAAGCCTACTTATGTGGACATCGAACTCCTTGGAGCTCACATCCACTACCATGTGCCACCTACATGTTTTGAGAAACACTTGGGTTGTCAAATGTGCCTCTGGGTCAATAGGAAGGGGTTCTTATAAACTAAAATGGGCGCAATGTCAAAAAAATCATAACTAGTTTCTAGATTTCCCATTATTCAACACAAGATTGTTATTGGTCAAAGCAGTCATCCCATTGATCATACTATCATTCTCATATATTTAGGAATCATGATACCAATCTAAATAGGCTTATTATTAATCTAGCCCTTCCATTGACCAGAAAGTCCATCAATTGGTACTCTCATTGGCCAACAAGCTCATCAGTAAACAACTCAGAAGCCTCATCATTTTTCAAGCCTGCCTTATCATAGGTTTTCAATCTAGGACTTCCATAAATTGAGAGGTCTATGGTTCTCATAATTTGAGATATACATGACTCTAATCAGTTATCGATCCAACATCTCCATTAGTTTATGGAGTCTACTGGCCAACACTCAACCACGATTACCATCACACTAGGCTAGGGTTAAGGATCAAAGGATGGAAACCTCAATCCAAAGAAGGGCATTAGAATCCAAATATCAATCAAACAAGTTATATTATGGTGATTAACATTTACATAGATTATTTGTAAACAAATTTCAAATTAAGTCCTTAATTTAGGAAATTTCTCATTAGTCTACAAATGTAAATGAAATACAAAGGCAAGGCAAATAGTGCTCAACTGGAGTCATATTAGAGTGGTCTCTTAAACAAAAAAAATTCAAATCTTAAAAAACCATAAATATGAAGGAAAGAATAGTTTTATTATATTTTTAGACCATTTCAATCAGGTCCTTGTGTTGTGTTGTTTTTAAAATTAAGTGCACAACTTGCAAGGAAACTTGAAATTATGGCAAACAAAGTGTGAATTAAACCAAGTTTATGATAAATATTATCAGTTGGTCTTGAATATTAATCAAGCATGAAATTATCATAATAAATATATATTATTGGAAGCTAAGGTTAAGATAGTTTCAATATCTCACAATCATAAACCCTTCAAAACAATTTCAATCCCAAAATCCCAACATTAGCGCAACAATCAACAACAAGAAACATGAAACCCTATCTTGAAAGTTCTTATACACAGATAATGTAACATCATCATCATCATCATTATTTCTTACACATCATGATGTTTTTACACCTTACTAATATCTCATATAATTGTGGGAAAATACTATATAACATGAAATGGAAGGGTCTCCATCCTACCAGTCAAAAAGTCACAAGCCACATGTTCTTTACACTCATGCAATAAAAGAGAAAGATGTTACATTCAAAATAATCCCAACATGTATCATATACATACTCACCCACCGATTCCACTAGCACGTTCTTTAAAGTTTTTGTTAAAGTGCTCATCTATTTCCACTTGACACAAATTTTCTTGTTGTTGAGAAAGTCTCCAACAAAAGATTGAATTAGTTTATACAAAAAATATCAAATGTTTTGGGTTTTTTTATCATTCGAATTATGTTGATTACATTACCAAAATATTTAAGTGTGTTCAAAACATCAAGATTCTAAGGTAGGATGAATTCCTAAACATTCATGATTTTTACATGTTCTTATCTTGCAATATTTAAAAGTATAATTAATTTAACAAATTTGATTTTATACAAGAGTCCCATTACATTATTTATTCCATTTTCTTTCTATTTGCATGTTGAAAGTTAGATATATGATATAACTACATGCTTGTCCAAGTACCAGCTTGGCCTCACACCCCAATATTTTCAGCATGGGGTTTAATAATGGTCCCATTTGTTCCATGTTTGATCACTTGTTACCCAAAAGTGATCACATCCTTATATAGTGGGTTAAAAATAGGTAACCAACACCTTTCCAAGTAGCATTTGTGTTCCCCCCTCCTGAATAAGGAAGAAAGATCCCACCCCCATGAAATTTGAGGCAACTTATCGACCTAATTGATCACTGAGTGCATTTTTTCCAACTATGATTTTGAAACTAGGAGATTATATAACTTTTTATCTCATTATACCATTTAATTTGTTTATCTGGTGACTCTTTACATTTAAAACCTTATGGTGAGAGCTACTAGTCCCCTAGGCATTTCAAGGTCATGATAAGGGCATGTGAGCAAAAGTGAATGGTTGATGGAACATAGTTTAAGTAATGAAATGCATATCAAGGGTTGTGTATAAATCACATTAATAATTTGATGAAGAAATAGTAAATCCATGTAAAATAATTGAAACTGAAATTGGGATTTCCAAAAATTGTCTTAGTATGACATAACCTCTACAGTGGTATATATATCAATTTTTATCCCCTCCGTTAATTCTATGAGACGGTGAGAATATTACAATACCTTTGGGATACAACAATCTTGTCTTGTATGTTATATGTTTTGTCTATGAAATGATAAATCTAAACTCCTCACATATTGTATGTCTAGCTACTTAAATAAAAATTATCACTCAAGTTTTTCTTATCATGTGTATGACATTTCTCTTATTGGAAATAAAGATATAAAGGTATAAGAAATATTGATATTGTCTTGTGTAACACATCCAACATGTTCTACAGAGCAATCCAATATGTCATATTTCTCTTTTATTCTACATATAGGAAAAAACATAGTATGTGCCAATCATTCTTTTTCTCTTAACAGTTGCCTTCACATTATCGTGAAGGGGGATTTCATGAAAGCTGACAAAGCAAGATAGGCTGGACCTTCTCCACTTCCTTTTCTTTCTAGTCATTCCATTGTGTCGAATCTGCCTTTTATGTTTCCTAGTCTGTGATGACATGAAATTTTGGTAGTTTTAATCCAATAATTAGTCATTCAAGAATATTCATGTTGATGATCAACATAGGTTCATCTAAAAGGTAGCAAAGTAATATATGAAACATTATGACTTTGATTATTGATTTCAATCTTAGGGCTTTGGTTGAGTCTTTAAGCTAACTGAATGGAATAATATTAAGATTCATTTGCAACCCCTCTCATGTTTTTTGCTCTAGAGACATGAGATCAAGCTAGGGCTTGGAAAAGCATTCTCCCACTTAGGGGTGGTAGAGGTGGTAGATGGAGGTGACCAAAGGTTAGTTGATGGCAACCTTCCCATATCCCCTAGGCATTTCTCCCCTTATCATGTTTGTGGTGAGTGTCTGTGAGGTGGGTTGTTACCTACTACAACTAGCTTCTTTGAAAACAAGCTCTGATTTACTGGTCGGTCTCCGCCCTTTCTCTTCTATTGGGGTCAAGTCTTCCTATGGTGACAGATTTGGAGCTGGACATGTGACTTTTTGTGGTCTTTCAGGTGTATGTTTCTTGTCTCCTTGTGAGCCAAGAAGTCACCAACCACCTTTCCCGACATTGAACTTGTCAGATTGGGTCTTTTTCCCCATTTCTATGTTCTCTTGTTTTATATTGGATCTTGGATTGCTATTTCCTTTCTTAGTTAGTTTAGTGTTTTTACAAACATGTTATTTCCTTTTTCTCACCATTTCAAGCAGTGACTTTCCCTATCCTTTCTTATGGTTCCATCCATTATGGAAGCTGATAGAATGTGGGGGTTCACCTAGATCTATTTTGGATGTAGAGGCTTTTCCTCGACATCCTTTTTTGCTTACAAATTGAGGGAGTGTTTACCAATGTCATGCCATCAACCGAGAAGGATCTATGTTTTTTTATTTGGGGGTATGTTGTTCCAATTTATTTACAAATTATTGGGCTATCTTTAAAATGGATGATGATAAAGATTCATGAGGTATTCTATAAAAAAACTATTCCTATGCCCATCAACTAGGAATCTGAGTTGAATCTCTCCATCTATTTCTAATCTCATATCTTTCAAGTATTGTGCACTTGTACTCAATCTGGATTTACCCCAAATCACTTTGTGGATGTCATATGGCTTTCGTGATATTCAATATGTTTTATCAAAAAATAAAGCTTAATTTGTAAAGATATTGAGATAAGACTTCAATTGAGGCAATTATGTTAAGTTAAGAGCTAAATGTGAAACTAAGAATATGTGAAACTTTTGGATACATTAGAGGACCTAGGTTTGAACTTAGGTTTGTATAATCTAAATAAACCCTCATTTGGATAATTTTGAGTTTTCAAATGGGTCCTTGGGATAGATATTGAGAATTCTACATCATGTACATAAAATAAATACCAATGTATTTTAATTGTTGGATAAGTGGATTTTTAGTTAATACACAAAATTCTAAAAGATTCCAAGACGGTTAATGACCTAGGTAATTAATTACATAATTATCTAGTTTTTACTTTGAAACAAAGTTTAATACAACTGCCATATTAATTTTGACTTGGTATTTTGCCCAATGTTGTATAGTAGATATATAGAGATAACTCCAAAATTTTGGGATTAGTTAAATCTTTGATGTGGCATAAGGAATGCGTTCCTTATTTTGGGTTTTTAAATTAATAAGAGATTGAAAAATGCCGAGGTGGTGTGCACTCGGATCCTGACTCTAGACCTTGGCAAATATGTAAGCAGAAAGATCATCTTCCCTTACCCAATCTCTACAATTTCTTATGTAGAAATAGGAACCTCACTTCCCATGGATCTCTCTCTCTTCCTCTCTCTCCATAGTTGATAACCACACATGTTTTTCACATCATCAAGTTTGGGAGGTTAAGACAAATCCAACCAACCCAAAGGTTGACATTATCTCCTTAGAACTTGATAATGCCCAAACCTATTATTATCTGAAATTATAGATCTCAATGTCATTGCCACTCATTGTGATCTAGAGCCTATATGAGGTAGTGTGAGAACCCTCAAGATTTTGAAATTGCATCTCAACAACCAATTACTAGCAAAAGCCCCCACATTCTCTCCCCAAACTCCATCCTACTCAATGGAAACCAATAGCAAGAGATGACTCCCTTATACACCAGACTAATTCCTCTAACATGAAGCACCATGTTGGATCCTGAAGGTAATTCAAAAATTGAGAGACGATGGTGTTAGTCCTTGTGATACAGTGACCACTCCCATTTGGACCAGTAAGGTCATAGTAGAATTTGGTGATCCCGACCATGCCAAGATTTGGTGAGTGGCCAGATAGCTTCATCATGACCTTATAAACCCCTCTATGCCCTCAGAATTCTTAGCCACGAGGTATTTTTTCCCTCAATTAACCTCCATTTCCATCCCTAAGAACTTGGCCTAGTAATCTTAGCTTTGACCGCCCTCTTCATAGTGAACGTCTCTTCAAGATTGAGAGAGGGATACAAAGGTAAGCACACTCTCTGTGTGGCTATTAAAGCCTCAATCTTGGGGTTAAAACAAGGTTTGACTACTCAACTACTAGAGTCAGGATCAAACCCACAATAAAGAGGGATGAAAAATTCCCGTGGGGATTTTACCTCTATACCCCAATGCACATGATCAAACCCAGTCACTGTGTAGAAGCAACATGGTCATTCTTTTGCTTTAAAGATTTACACACAACACACCCTAGTTAGGTTAATAAGGGTGGTGTAGCAAGCCAGGAATGGCCAAAATGCAATTAAGTTTCAAATAATGTATAAAATAAATGGTTGGTTAGAATACAGACATATTATATGTCATTTGAAAAAATATGAAATATGAAAACAAGGGTTTCCATACCTAATTCAGTTTTAGATTCAAAAAGTGTGTATAACTACATGCAAACCCTAATTTTTTAGAAATAAGATGTTTATATTGCTTAAATGATTTAATGAGATATCATACAAACATGATCGTTAATAACTATATCAAATATGGTTACTTCAATGTATATTTAGGGTTTCCTATTCTAAGGATCTATAATATAAGGAACTTAGGTTTTCTAAAGTTCAACTCTAATTCAACCTTGAACCAAGACTTGTAAGATCAATATTAAACCCTAATCACATCATTTTAATGTAATTATAACACCTAGGTATTATGTGGAACTTTCATATTGGTTTGGATTACATCTTGTTCGAACATAAACATCAATTGCTTGGACATCACCTCTCATTGAAGAGGTATGTGGGTTACGCTGTGAATAATTATTTATATCAAATTTATATTATATTCTAACATTTTCTCAATGTTTGATCATACATGTAACTACTTAAAATTTTCCATTCTAATACAATTATAATGCCCTATATTATCACATATGAATTGAACCTCATAAAGGTGATTTAGGGAAATGATTTATCTTAGGAAAGTCCAATCTTAGAAAGAGTAATAGATACAACCCATGTGATATAAGAGATATGGGTTAAAGGATTAAACTAAAACTACAATCTCAACTATTGCAAACAATTGAATGTTATGATATATACACACACATATATGTGTATATATTGCTACACTTACATGTGAACAATTTTTGTTGCAGCCACGTACACCTTGTAAAGATACACTGACTATGATTTTTTGTTAGTTTTTTAAGGAAAATGTTTAATTATATTGAAGAAATAGAATGATATAGGAACACACCAAAAACAATAAATCTAAAGACACCTGGAGGATTAGATAGTCAATTTCTGTATATCCCTTATTGTGGTATCTTAACTTTTGAAAATTTATGTAACTCTTTAAAGGATATTCTTTCCATTATGAACAATGTTATGATTTGAAATTATTATATGTTATTACTTATTTATTGAGTTTTGACCTTGAAAAAATAGATTGTCGGTCCTTACCTCCTTGGTCTTCCTTCAATGGGATAATAGGAGGAGTATGGCGTCACATAGTCAATTATTAGATGTCCATAAACCTCTAATAATATATATATATATATATATATATATATATAATTCTTATCTTAGTCAACCAAAGAAAGAAAACTTCATATATCTATGAGTCTAGTAGCATTTGCCACATTACCCAGGACTTGATATTTCTAGAAATTACACCACTTTTCTCAATGATATAATAGTCTGACAAATGCGAATTTTCTAATTTAATAGTACCACTTCAATGTCTCTACCAAAAGATGATTTTACCTCAACATCTAGATAATTATCAACAAGAAATGTCTAGGTTTCTCAATGTTATTAAAATATACGAGCACCCTATTTATATTACCATAGAAATGTTAAAGAGTAGATTAAATACCTTGTTTTTAAATGATAACAGGTTCAACTACTAAATTGAATATAGTGTTCATCAAGTCCATGAGAACTACAAGAGTACCCATTTAACCAAGTATTTACAATGCTCATATTTCATTCCAAATGTTATCTTGTACATTCCATTTCATTTTACTTGCATCTAGATGTAGAATCCTCTCAAATTTTCAATAATTTTACAACATATTATAACTAACAAAACATGCATATTATGCAACTTAAAAGGGAAATTATTCTTAATAGTCATCTAGGTTAACCTATACACATGCTTATTTAGATATGACAATAATGTATCTCATGAAATCAAATTAAATGAACATAAAATCAAGAGATGTTCATCAACATGTTTCATTAGGTAAACTATATCAAATTGACACATAATACAAGGCCTTAGAGATAATAAAAATCCATAGAAGACGATGGTGGAGCACTCCAAATTTTGTGTTTTGTGTTAGGATAGTATACTTCTTTGGGAAGATATCATGAAAAAATGCACTAGATCCAATATACATGTCTATTATTGTGCTCAATATATACTTATATAGTGAGGTTGCCTTTGAAGCCTATTGTAAGGAATGGGTCCACACAATGAATCCACTCATTACTCAATCGATTGAGAGTAAACATCCAAATCTTCCAAATTCTAGGGATAGGCTTCATTGACACCAATCATTGTTAGGTCAAAGGTAACAAGAGGTAGGGTTTGCATCTATATCATTGATTATGTGTATTATATGTTCATCAATATAAACCTAAGGTAAGAGGGAGTGGATTAGGGTATATCTTAAACCTTGTCTGATCATTTTTGAAGAACTAAGAATACATACATTCAACCAAAGGGATTATGATTTTGATAGTCATGACACCATATTTTAGTATGTTACATGACGCTAACCCTTACGGAGGAATTTTATAAAAAGTAGCATATCCATATATAAGATGTAAAACCCTTCCATTGCATAAGAGGGGTTTCCTGATCTAACAAACTTAAGAGGTGTAAAGGGTGTGTTAACTATTCTTTCTTCACTTTCTCTTAATCATCACCTACACCAGAGTCCAGGGTTTTAGGGTTCATATATCTAGTCATGTAGTGATCCTCTTGGGGTTTTCATAGTTGCATCAAACCTCCTCAATTATGACTTATGTCAATAATTCATGTATGAAAATCTAGAAAACTTTTGTGTCTGTATATTATTATAAGGGATTTTTTTTCTATGGAACACTTTTTTATGAAAATTTTAAAAAAGGTTCCAGAAATCAAAGTGAGAACTGAGCAACTTTGTCCAGTGAACCAATATCTACTTGTTCCATAAGAATTGTATCTTACATACAACTATATGAAGTTTTACTACTTAAGATCCTCATTGGAAACTAGCATAATTATATATCCTCCTTTGATACTAATTTGAAAACATAGGTAGTTTCCAAGGTGGAGATCTTATCTATATATCTTCCACAAAATATAAGGGTCCTAGTAGGGATGTAAGGGAGAAAAAATTTAAATAGATAGATTAACTAACAACATATATATGATACCATACTTGTAAGGAGTGGGTCCTGATAGAGGAGCCACTATTACTCAATCGAATTAGAGCAATCATCCACATATTATAGAGTCTAAGATTATGTTTCATTGATTCAAGCATGGCTAGCTCAAAGATAACTAGAGTCAACTTTTATATCAAATTCATCAATTATATGTGTATTATATGTTCATATGAGGTCAACTACAGTATGAGGTGTATTAGGGTACATTTCTAAAGAATAAAACATACATGCATTTGAAATATGGAATTAGGGTTTCTATAGAATTATTTGTGTTACACCTAGATTGGAAACTTTAGTTATTTCATTGAGATAGGTTTTGCATCTTATAATATTGACATTTATTGCTTCATCGAAAAGATACTCATTGAATTTTTATACAAAACCACCTCCATTAAAAAAGGAGGAGGTCAAAGTCACTAACAAATAAGTTCCTTCTTTCCTTCTCCATCCAAGATGTCTTTATTCTTTTACATCCACTTTGTCTCATGGACATTATCATGTATATCAAAGCAATTTTATCTCAGTATAAATCCTTATAAACTATTCCAAAACTAAGCAAAGCTACTCTCATTAGAGTAATGAAATGTCATCTTTTTTCTATTGCAATCACATTATTAAACTAATAATATAGAGATTTAATTATGTGTGTTGTTTTCATATACATAATCATAATAAAGTGGGTAGTCAAAACTACATGAAACTAAACACGAGCATATGAAATAATGACTAACAACTAGAGGAATTTTGTAACTATAGTCTTTTAAATGGGATTTATATATGTAATTAATATGTTTGAAGGCCTAACTCTATGTATGTTACATACACTATCAATTTAGAAAAAACGACATCGATAGATCAAATGTATCTTTGGACTCACTCAAAACAATTACACATCCTACTTCAATCAACAATACATAATGGATTTATATTAATTTTTTGAATTGAAAGCTATCATGTGAAATTACATTTAGACCATATCCTTACTAGATGATCCAAATTAAGAAATCCATGTACCAAAATTGAGTATGCAACTCATAAATGAGCAACTTATACATAGTAAAACAATGAAGATGATAAACACATCTATACGAAAGCCCCACGTTAATTGTCTATCGCATATCCAAACAATAGAATAATTTCTTACACTCATGTGATATGACTCAGGAATAAAAAATGAAGAGAATCCATCAATTTGACAACCTACTCATTCAAATTTCTAGCTCTTAGCCATTCAGTCTCTACGACATTAAGTAGTTGTGCCATCAGTTACTATGCACATAACATATAGTACTAACATTTTTCATCTTGGTAAACACCACAAGAATACCTTGTCTAGGTGCCAATTCATGATGGACACAACAAGACATCATGCATCAAGCATAATCAAAGGCGATACAAAAGATTGTGGTTTTGACTTGTGTGGTTTGCAACATTTATATACCAGCTTAGAACCAACAATATGAGGTACTTAATTGTATTTTATTAGCAACTGAGACATAACTATGATGTGTAAGTTATAAGTAAAACTGAGTGAACAAGTTTGGGTGATTTGAAAAAAACTGAAGACAAAAACCCTATTTATATGAATAAAAAGAAGAGTTGTAGGTTCCAATATGATGTGCATTAACATAAAAAGTATTTTAGTTGTTAAGAAAAAGTCAACACATTTTTTCAAAAAAAAATATGACTATAAATATTAGTCATTCTAGAAAACATGTATAAAAAATGAAAGAAGCATAACTCCAAAAAAATTCAATCGAAACAAACATTAAAAATGATATACAAAACTTACAACAAACACACAAATCTAATATCTAGTCTCGTAATAATATACCTAGTATACATTTTTTTTTCAAATCCAACAAGTAACATATCTAGTGATTATATATGTACGTGTCAATATATATAGGCCAAACAAGATAATTATATAAACATTGAGATATTTGTCTCAAGAGAATAATAAGCACACACATAGTACCTTACCCACAATTGGATAATATTACTATGCTCTAAGTAAAATAAAACTTTGAAGCTCCAGAAGAGATAGGTAAATGACATGGAAATTTGATATATTAATTAGTATCCATTTGTTTGTATAAGTATCGAGATATAATATTTAGATCATACTACCTCCAAAATATATTATATAATCTTGGACAAGTCTATTTAAGTGCACATGATTTCAATGCACATGAACAACATAAAAAGAGTAGGTAGAGGATCAAAAGCAAGTACTATTATAATTTTTCATGATTGTCAAACAAGGATCATGATTATATCTACTCTTATCCTTTGATAACCCAATTATTGCATTAGATGATAAGGCTTTTTTCAACCCCAAATACCTTTGACACTATCAAGGTATTTAAGATGTCTAAGTAAATTAAATATGTGCAATGTATTTTTCATATCAAAATAGACTTCTCAAGATGGTATCATGCTTATTTTGTAGTCTTGGTGAGGATCATTTTAGAAGAAAAATATATTCACAACTATTAAGAAACCAAAATGTGACATTTCAACCAAGTTCAAACTACTTTTTCCAACTTAATGTTATCGCTATTAGAATAATAGTCTTTCATAGGAGGGGATCTTGTAACATGCTCAACTAATTCATATGAATGAGAATGATTGTGAGCTCCAAAAGATAAAATAAGGGTTCCCATTAAACAAATCAATAACACACCTAGGGCATACATCAATATTTTTATGAGTGGGAACCCCTCCCAGAATAGGCCACTTTGTGACCTCCCTTGGAAGGTTAAACCTGGGGGACCTCTCCTCCCACACATTTGGATCACCAAACAAGTCACATGAGAGGCCGACTGACACAATGGGAAACTCATTGTTGAGCGACGCTTCTAGTAGGATCAAATCCGAGAACCTTTGTGAGGGGCCCCGAGCTGCGACCAGCTGGGCTACCGCTCACTGACTTGTACATCATTTTTAGAACTTGATAAGAGGGATAAAAGAAACAACATCTGTAACATATCGGATCTTGGACCCTACCCTAGAACTTTGACCTTTTGGACTTAGCCAAACAAGTTTAAGGGTTAGACCTAAATGATGTTTTGTATAACCTTAATGAACGAATCACCTTAATGTAATCTAATGTTCTCACATAGTCTTAGACCAATAATGGACACATAATATATGTCACATGAGGTAATAATGTATTATATAAAATTTTGTAGAAATAATCACACATAACTCGTTTGGTGATAATATTAAGTTTTTGAATAAGTAATAATGATAATAATGAAATAATGTGAAAATAATGGCCACAAATATTAAAGGTGACATAACTCATCAAAATAAATCCCAAAAGTGGAATATAAGTTAAGAATCATATTCCTCGGGCCCCAGTTGCCTTGGGAGTCAAGTTTCACATTATTCACATAATAATAATTAATTTAATTTAATTTAGAAGGAGAAGATCCGAGTTTTCCCCAAAATATCAAATAAAATATTAAATGACCCCAAAAGAGGAAAATAATCTTAGATTCGTAATCTACATAATAAATATAGACTTTGAGTGAATTTTCATCCAATTTGGAAGATGTTTGGTTAAAAGATGAAATTAGGAGAGAGAACATTTGTAGAACCTTAAAAGTATTAAATAAATGTACAAACCTCTCCAACATGTAAAATTAATGGCAAATTCGTATCCAACACATTAAATATGACTTGTGGGTGAAGTTTCATAAATTTTGGAGAATCCTCTAATCATTAATGCATGAGGAAAGAGAAAATAGTATTTGATTTATCTAACACATTAAAAGTTCTCAAAAGGTAAATCTAATTGCATATTCGGATTCCTCATATCAAAAATAGGTTGGGTTGTCAAATTTCATTAAATTTGAGATTCGTTTGCACCCTCAAAAGAAGAGAGAGAAAAAGGTAAATCATTTAATATGTCACTATAGTTCAATTCATTTTTAGATAAGGATTTACATGTCACACTTTATTAAACATGCACCTCAATCTAGATCGTTAGATCCATGATATAATGGCTCATGTATCATCTCCTAGCTCAAGTCAGAGTAGGAGTACATGCCATGTTTTTGTGATTTTGATTTGCGGGATATCTCTCTCGATTCTTGATTTTTTTGACGATTTCTTCGCCCATGGATTCTAAATATGATTCCACACCAAACTATCCCTCATTTGTTACCAGTTGTTGAAGATTCAGGAAACACCCAAAAACTTGGGTCCCAAGATCTCACAGCCAAGGTGAAGTTGCCCTTAGAGTTAACCATATAAATAGGGGGCCATACCCCCATCTTCGTCGTGCTTTAACCAATCTTTCTCTACTTTCAATTTCGTTGCTTGTCCTCATTTCGATAGTCAGCGATTGAGTTTTCTCTCCTGTCTTTGTGGCACTACTCTTGGTATCTCGGTGGTCTTCACAACCCAATTGATCCTCTAGGTGAGTTCAGCTAGTATTCTTCTTGCTTCTCGTGCCTTCAAATCGATGATTTAGCACAAATCAAGATTTTACCCAATTTAGTCGGGTTGTAGCTGCTATTGCTGCTTGCGCCATGGTGGGAATCGAGAGAGGAGAAGGATCCCCTCGGTGATATCTCGCTTATACACTCAGTCTTTCCTCTTTCTTTGTTGTTCTCGACCGGGGGCATTTTGGTCTTTTCACCCGACCTCATTTTCTTTCTCACATTTAGAGGCTTTCCAACTTGTTGTGGGGCCAGCTGAGTTGGTTGCCCATGGTTGGGAAAACTCAGTCCATGCACTCACCCTCCCTCTCTTTCTTTTCCTCTCTCAATGCAAATCTCTTACGTGGAATTTTCTAATTGGTTGATTTTGAAAAATTTATAACTACTTATCTACTTATCCAAAAATTACAAATAAATAGTCTTGGATTCAGAAAAATAAGATCTATCTTATGGTGTTGGTTTTGTCACCTAAATATAATGTTGAAAATATGTGATTTTAATGGATTTACCTAAATGAGTAATAACATGAAAAAATTCGTAACTAAATATATATAGGTCAGAAAATTATAATAAAATATGTTTTGGGTTCATAAAAAGGTAACCTAAAATATGGCATGGTTTTGATGCCTACATTGCATACAAAGAAAAATGTAATTTCTAAGGTTTGAATAATTAATGTGGTATTGACCTAAAATTTGCATATATCCTTAATAGGTTCTTAAGAGGCCTAGGCTTGGACCTAGACTTAGCTTTGGATAGAATAGACTCAAAAGTAAGGTATGTTTGCATCCCTGATTATTATTTATTGAGAAATAACCTATATTTATCATTCTCTTGGTCTTATGGACATTAGCCTACACATTATCTTATTCTTTTGGAAATTATGCCATGTGAAGTATCTTATTTGTTACTGATCTTTTGATCATGTTTGGACATTGTACTTCTTCTTTATTATTCATTGTCCATGTTGGAACTCTTTATGATGACATGTGATTTCTTTTGCCCATTTATGAGGTGATGTATATGTTGGCCACTTTTATGGTGATTTTGTAAGATCTGACTATACTTTCTACTTGCCTCTACATTAAACATGATATGTGATTCAGTAGCACTAGAGTAGTGTAGTTGCATTTGTTTTTGGGAATATGTCTATGTCCTACTCGGGGAAGTATGCTCCTATTATTTTTGGTATGGAGGTGGCCCCATACCAGGGTTTCAAGTTTGTGAGGCTTGGCCCATGTTATATATTTGGGAGTTTTGCAGAACGTAATTCACTATCAGGTTTCAAGTTTGTGAGACTTGGCTGACATTGTTGTTATATTGTTCTAGGGCTATGCTTATCTCACATGCATGCAAGATGATGATAATTGATGATGGGTTGTGTGCCCTAATTCTTTATGTGTTCTAGTATGACACAATTTTATTTATTTGGTTATGGCAAGTATCTCTTTTGTTGTGGTTATTTCTTGTATGCCCAATTGGGTAGCCTTATCTTTTCTGTGGGAAGCCTTTTATATTTTTTGTTTCTTTATTTCATAATATTGCTCAATTTCCTTTTTAGTATGCACATACCGGCCTTTGTTGATGACTTCTATTTTTCTCCTCTCGCTGTGGTATGCTTCCGACCCTAGGTGAAAGATATGGAGGAGGTGTCACATAGTCTTAGACTTAGCTTAAGGAGTTAAAGCTTGAAGACAAAGTTATTAGGTTTAGATTTCTCTCTGCTAGATCCTTATGTTGTATCTTTCATGTAAATCCTTTTTGGGAGATTATGATGTTCTTTTGTAATCTTATGTGAAATTGAATATAGTCAATACTTTATTTATGTTGCTATACTTTGGTTGTTTTGAATACCATACATAAGATTGGAAAATTTTACACCCACTCTAACATATCTTTTGGGTGTATTTAGACTGGAGGTTTCATTCTTCAAATTTTTAGTAGGGAGTGGATCCCCCCTGGGTCCCACTCCTTACAACATGGTATCAGAGCCATGGTAGTCGGAATCTGAATATTTCAATTTTGTCTCCCTAATCAGAACCCTTGACTTAGATAGTTAATTCTATGTGAAATGTTCACCCTAGATTTGATCATAATTTTTTAGGAGATAATGAAGGTATCGTGATGAGTAAACCCTAACGATGTGATGAGGTTAGATGATCATACCCTACCAAATTGGTCTTGGGTGACATGAATCTTTATATGCAATGGGGTTTGAATTAAGGATGAAATTAGGTTATGAGAATAAGGTAATGTTAGAAAAGGAGATCTTGCTTTGGAAATTGTGACTTGGTTTATCGCATTGATTTCGGTACCACCTTTGTTTTACCTCCAATGTTTCTCATTGGAAAAAAAATTATTTTCATTATACTACTATATGTACAAAAATTTTCTCTAATTTTCTTGATGATTTCTTGAACGAAGTCACAATGATATATGTGAAGTTTTTCTAGAGAAACCCTAGAATTAGTTGGCATAGAATCCTAACCCTAGTTCTGAAGAAGTGACTAGGAATATGTGAGATAATATTAAGGTGTAGCATACCTACCCTTTGTACCCTATGACTTTTGGATCTTAGGATTGTTAGGTTAGAGACACGAGGACATAAAACTCAACCCTAGATGGTTCTAACTTGTTAGTTGGATACATGAACAACATAAATATCTAAAACATTCACAACTAAAGGTTATGTGGGTAACCCCAAAAGTTGTTAGTTTCACTTGTTAAGTTAAATGTTTTAAGGGGTGGAGAGTAGTTGGTTATTGATGTTTTGATCAATAGATTTTGAGGACAAAATCCTTTTAAGTGGTGGAGTGATGTAACATATCAGATCTTGGACCCTACCCTAGAACTTTGACCTATTGGACTTAGCCAAACAAGGTTAAGGTTTAGACCTAAATGATGTTTTGTATAACCCTAATGAACTAATCACCTTAATGTAATATAATCTTCTCACATAGTCTTAGACCAATAATGGACACATAAGATATGTCACATGAGGTAATAATGAATTATATAAAATTCCGTGCAAATAATCACACACAACTCTTTTGGTGATAATATTAAGTTTTTGAATAAGCAATAGTGATAATAATGAAATAATGTGAAAATAATGGCCACAAATATTAAAGGTGACATAACTCATCAAAAGAAATCCCAAAAGTAAAATTTAAGTTAAGAATCATGTTCCTCAGGTCCCAGTTGCCTTGGGAGTCATGTTTTACATTATTCACATAATTATAATTAATTTAATTAAATTTGGAAAGAGAAGATCTGAGTTTTCCCCAAAATATCAAATAAAATATTAAATGATCCCAAAAGAAGAAAATAATCTTGGATTCATAATCTACATAATAAATATAACCTTTGGGTGAATTTTCATCCAATTTGGAAGATGTTTGGTTAAAAGACAAAATTAGGAGAGAGAAAGTGTGTAGAAACTTCAAAGTATTAAATAAATGTACAAACCTCTCCAACATGTAAAATTAATGGCAAATCATATCTAACACATTAAATATGACTTGTGGGTGAAGTTTCATAAAATTTGAAGAATCTTCTAATCATTAATGCATGAAGAAAGAGAAAATAATATTTGATTTATCTAACATATTAAAAGTTCTCAAAAGGCAAATCTAATTGCATATTCGGATTCCTCATATAAAAAATAGTTTGGGGTGTCAAATTTCATTTAATTTGGGTTTCGTTTGCACACTCAAAAGAATAGAGAGAAACAGGTAAATCATTTAATATGTCACTATAGTTCAATTCATTTTTGGATAAGGATTTACATGTCATGCTTTATTAATCAGAGACCTCGATCTAGACTATTGGATCTGAGATCTAAGGACTCATGGATCATCTCTTAGCTCCTTAGATCAAATACACCAAGGGACATGAAAAAATATTAGTAATTTATAGGAGTTGTTTCCTTAAATGAGAGGGTACTTCCCACTCAATTGTTAACATTACATATGAAGGTAGTCACAAGTTGTATTAATCGATCTCAATGATACCAATTTAATTCATATAAAACTAAATAGATATTTTAGATGCTTATTAGTTATACAATCATATCAGGGTTTAGGAATAAGGAAAATCTTTCAACTAAATAACTAAGTGAAAAAGGCACATTCAAACGAAAAAATTAAGGATCACGACACACTTATTTAAGTATATGGTTATTTTTTTATTTATATTCATAACTAGTCAATATTTTTCCTTATTATCAACAATGGATAGGGCAAGCACTATGTCCATGGCCTAAATCCTCTTCCCTACTAAACACTTAACTAGAGTTGTAGCTAAAGCCTAGAACCTCCAATGGATAGGGTTGTGGATACGTCCCAACACCCCTTTCTAAAATCTCCAAGGAGTATGTCCAAGACCCATAACTGACACCTTATACATAGTTTTGGCTAAGAGCCATCCTCTCCTATATAAATGGATAACATCTATAGCATAAGGCATGCCCTCTCTTATCCTACATTGAGAATGTTGATGTGGTTTTAGGTCTGAAGAGATGCAAGATCCATTGTGAAACAAAAAAAATAGGTGGACAGTGATTGATGGGCCAGGAAAAAGAGGAGCCACACAACATTTGTTAGGAAAAATGAGAAAAACCATGAAAAGTTTTGGAAAGCAAGTGAACCAAGAATCAATAAGTTAGAGATTGTGTAAGGTGTAAAGTTACACACGGGAAATGTATTAGGAACACCATGACTCCCCTGAGGTATAGTAAATCCTAACAAGGTTAATATGTTGCATTTTTCCCAAATGGGGGTAATTTGGGCAAATATCAAAACAAAATGATAAGAAGAAAAAATCAGAAAATCAAATGTTAGAGACAACAAATGTGGATGGGTGATCATCAACCCTGGGTGATCATATCATCACACTATTGAGGGGTCAAAAAGAGAAGAGATAGAGGGGATGTAAGAATAGGATAATAACAACGTGCAATAGAAGATGTTAGTGATATCAAAATGTACATGTGATCATCAAATCCAGGTGCTCATATCCTCACACAACTGTGTTGTCTCTAAGCGGGGAGGAGAGAGGGACCTACAAGGTTGTTAGGCCCACACTAGTTTTAATGTTTTCAAAGGTATATGGGAACTTATCCTCTCTTTTTATTCTTGGGTTTAGAGGTAGGAAGTGATAGACGTAGGTGTTGGGATTTTAGGAGGATGGCCTTTCTACATATTGAAGGATCCTCTTAGTGGTATCCCAGAGGAGTAGTCTTGGAAGCCACTCTTTTTTGTTTTTCGACCTTTAGGCATACATTAAACTCTTTCCTCTATAAACAGGTTACCAACAAAAGTCTCTGGTGGCCAGTCTTCGTAAATGGTGGTTGAGGGACCATTTTTATAGTGGTCGGTTCTATCTAGGGTTACGATTCAAGTGGGGAGTCTCAAAGGTGTCTAGGAGCCAAGGGGCACACATCAAACGGGCACCTCTGTTTGAAAACATCTAAATGTGTTAGAACATGGTCTAGTTGAGTCAGTCGATCCAAGGAGCATTGGGAGTGAAGGGAACACATTAAATGGGCACACCCTATTATAGAGACTTTTGGATGCATTTTGAATGTGACCCAATTTATAGGGTCAAAGGGAAAAGCACCATGGAGAAAGGAGATGTGATAGTCGTGCCCCCCTTTATAAGGGCTCTTATATGTGGATGGGGGCTTTGTTGTGGGCCTACAATTGATTGAGAATATGGGGTGCGTGTAAGATGATATCCCTGCTCAATATCAGTCTCTATAGGCACATTGGATAGGTTTCACTATATGGAATTGAGTTGAAAATCCTATGCTAGGTGATGGGGACCAAGTTATTGAACTTTATCTGGTTGGGGCCATAGTGACAATGTCCAAGAAAGGTTTTACATAGAATATTGTCCATCAATTGTACGTCCTTTGTGCACCCTTCCCACTCATGGGAATTTTAGTTTCTAAATTGAATGAAAATGATCTCTAATCATGAGAGGTGTGTAGTCATATCTCACTATTTTTCCAAGTAATTGTTTGTCATACTGATTTTCAAATTGTATGTTGATATTCGATCATGGGTAATTGTCATGATTAGTTAATACTTTTTATTATTGAATTTGAATAATCATTTTTGCATATTTACTACCATTAAGGTATTAATCATGGATCTAAGATGTTCATATTATTTTCTATCACTCCATAGTGACATTTAACACCTTATGACTAGATTTGGTGAATATGGTTACACCCATTATTCATCTATGAATCTTTTCTAATTCTAAAGTTCTTTCACATATCTACATCTAGTTCTTCTATCATTCAAATTATCACTTGTCATTGTCTCATTCATTCAACAATCAAGATTGGGTTTATTAAAAAATAGAGTGCAAATAGTTCGACCCTCTCAATATGAGGTCCAAAGCTCTGTGGATATGCACTCATGATAAATGGATGAAGACTTAAGACTATAATACATTCATTCTTTGTCATGTATTCCCCGTGATACATGATCATTTGATCATAACTATACTGATTTAGTGAATAAAATAAGTCTTGACAACCATAAGTTGCTTATGTTGGTAATACTTTGATAATTTCTTGCATATGATAAAAGTAAGAATAAACATGCTAACATATTTCAAGGCTTTGTAAATTTGATGAAAACTACTTTCTAGCTGAAGTAAGGCTTGAAGTGGATTGCTTATAGAATAAGGTTTTAAATCAATTTTCACATTTTAACAAGGCTTAACCAAGAGGTGCAGACCAGAGTTAGGTGGCTGAATTTGTTGCTTTAGGGTGTATCATGGCTTGTTTGATTAGTAGAGCCAGAAATGCCTTTAAAAGGGCTAAAATGAAAAAATAGGGTTTCTTAGGATTGGGAGTTGTCCTGTATGATCAATCCACATGCAAGGCATGTGGCTAGCCTGCGGACCTCCTGCTCCCCTTATGAGGCTTAGCATCCCACTCCCCTTATGAGGGTTACATCATGCTCACCTAAGTGAGAGTCAATATCACCTTAGTTAGGATTAGTATCCTACTCACCTCAATGAGAATGTTGTGCTCGTGTCTAATAATGAGACTAGAGTCAAGCTCACTACATTAATACTTGAGATTGTGATAACATGGGGAGACTTGAAATCAATCTAACTATTTTGAGACTTGAAATTTTCCTCACATAGGGAGACTTGTTGTTGTGCACACCTTAATGAGGATCAACTCATTCTCTCCTCTAGGTGACTTCAATTTATGAGCACCTTAGCACCTGAGAGAGACTTGAAGTCAAGATCCTTCTAGAATATATTTATATCTTTTTCAAGTTGTCATTGTGCTTGACACTTAATATAGAATGTCTATCTGTTATGTCTTGTTTTCTCTTTGTAGTTGGCCTAAATAGAATACCCCCACTCCTGTTTGCATCAAACTTGTAATGTGTTTGCTTTGCCATCAAGCCTATATTATGTTCATCTATTCCTATTTGCTTCAAACTTGTAATGTATTTGCTTCACCGACAGACCTAAGGAATGTATTCCCACGTCCTATCTACATTTGTCTTGTCATTTTCACTTTGTGATATGACCAAAGGAACATCTGCCCATCCCCATTTATGCCAATTTGGTATCCCTTCCAGTTGCCAACAAGCATAAGGAACATCTGAATGTCCTTGTTTATGTTAGCATTGTCTTATTTTTTTCTTCATTACTAGGACTAATGAACATCTAGTTGTTCCTATTTATGTTAGCCTATTCTCATTTTTCTTGTGTTGTTTGTACCAGGTTGAGCATCTTTTTTATTCTCAATTGATGCATAATTTTGGAATGCATTTTCAAGCACGTGCATGTTCTTATTTTTCTAAATATATGGTCCATATGTGTGTTATGATGTTGGTATAGTAACATGTTGGATTTAAATGCACTCAAGAGGGGGTGAATTGAGATAAATCACTTAAAAACAATTAATTAGACCTTCATGATACCTCACAAGATAATATTACAAGTATGAGAGGCAATAAAGAGAGAGAAATTAAACAATCCACAAGTAAAGACACTATTTATAGTGGTTCTGACTTCTGCGTGAGAGGATGTAGCTCAACTACCTTGAGGGGTCAGTGTTTAGGGGTTTCAACCTTGTGTTACTCCTTATATTCCATATTGAAAGTTATAATAGATGACCACCCTTTGATAGACCAAGGAACAACTAGCTTTCCTTCTAGGACAAGGGAGCCAACAACCTTACAACAGAATTATGTATCCAAGACCAAGAGTCATCAACCTTACCAAGGAATTACTGGTGTGATCTGATCAAGGCTACACACTAACCAACTTAAGGTGGCTAGATGCAACCCTAAGGGAAAACACACAAATCTCTCAAAATTTGTATATGGACCTAGTCCAATTCACAGACTCAACTAATCACACATTCTTGCAAGCACACAAGGTCATGTTGTAGTATAGGCTAGTGGTAAGATTAGGGTGGATCCTCAGGGATATAGGGGGCACTAGAGCTAGGCTAATGTTAGCTATGTTCCTAAAGCAGAGTCTAGGGTTTGAGGGTTTAAAGTTGGTTTTGAGTGATTATTCTATGATTGCAAGCAACAAAGAGCAAGAAAGAAACTAAGTTATCAAAGACCCTAGATAATCTTAAGCAAGTTATAACTAAGGAACTAAGAAAGACAAGCAACTAAATTAGAGCAAGGGGTTACACTACACTAGCAAGGCAATTTATCAACTAAGAAACTAGCTGAGCAACAAGACAAGCAAGAGCCTAAGTTATCACTAGTTAGATAAATTAACACAAGAAAGCTCAAAGGATCCCTAGCTACTTGAAAAAGAACTAACTATCAAAATCTAATCAATTAACTAAGAATTGAAAAGGGTAATTGACTAAGCTATCATTAACAAGCTAAGAAGGAAAAGGTAGATGTTAAGAAGTATGATGGATAGGTGGGCTATTTGGAAATGAAACTTGATATTAGTTGGGGGAAGGTCAACATAGCATGCAATTCTCACATTTCAATCTAGATTACCAAACCAAACAACAAGGCAAGTGCTATTAGAATATACCTTATACTACTAGTTGGAGAACTAGGGTTAGGTGTAATTATAATATGACTTGGCAAGTCTAGGTTTCTAGGGTAAGTGGTATTAGGGAAATTGAGAGCCAAGGGTAGGAATGGTATTAGAGATGAGGGTGTTTCACCTCATGTTGCTTGCCATCTAGTCTTTAGGAAACTCTAGGCAATTGCACTAATCAAACTTACACTAGCTACTTAGATCTCACACTTACTTGTAGAAGAAGAGAGACGTATGTAGGAATAAAGGGAGCTAGCTAGGGATCCACTAATAGGACCTAGGATCCATTCCTAAGATTGCCACATACATTCCATTTTCCCCTAGAAGCTAACTGTCATCAAGCATCACAAAATAAGTAATACATGCTTAGAAGCACAAACCACATGCAAGATAATGGGAAATGAGATAGAAAAAAGAGGAAATCATCATAGAATGAAATTATGTTCAATACAAGTTATTTCCCCCCAACATGGTATCAAAGTCACATTTTAACCCCAAACATCCCACCACTAGTGGCTTAGCTAGACGTGCTCAAAGAAAAGATAAAAGCAATGCGAAAAAGGGGGTAGGAATCCATGGAGCTTAGAGTAGCTTCTTCTTCTTCACCTCCTAGATGTTGTAGGGCGTGGCTCCTCCTTCAAGGGGGGTAAAATGCATGGAGATATGTGGGATTATGGTAGGGAACCTAGAAAACTAGGTTTGTATGGTGGAAATGGAGTGGAATATGGAGTGGGAGGTAGGTGAGTGGAGTAAATGCAAGGAAGGAGATGAAGGAGCTCTAGAGTAGCTAGGAAGAGGCTAAGGGAAGCTAACCTTCATGTTGTGGCCGTCACCTATTATATATAGGTGGTAGGGAAGCACTAGGGTAAGTAGGGGGAAAATGGAAAAAATAGTGGATAAAATGGGTAGGTTTAGGTGGTCACAACGTCCGTGGTGAGGTGCCACATCCGTGGTGGGGGTTGCATGGAACGGTTGTGGGCGGTGGAATGGCTGAGGTAGAAAGTGGAGTTGGAAGTGTAAGTATGTATGGTGGCCACACCTATAGCGGGGTGCCACGGTCATGTTGGGTAGAGGATGCCACAGCTGTGTGGGATACCATAGTCGTATTGGAGGAGGTAGCCACAGGTGAGGTTGCTCTGAGGTTGTTGTGTCTTCAGCTCACCACAGGCATGGTGAGCACCATGGGTGAGGTGGCCTTCAAGGGCCACAGTCATGCTGATGGCCATGACTGTGGTTATTCACATGTAAATTGAACCAAGTCCCTATTGATTTTTGGGATCTTAATGCATAAATCACCATGATCATTTTGCTAACCACGGGCGAGGCAGGAGGCACTGGCCATAACCGTGCTCAGGTCCACATTCGTGGGGTCTTTAGTGACCACGGTCATTTTGATGACCACGACCATGGTCATTCATGTGTAAATTGAGCGACTTCCCTGTGACTTTTGGAACTTAATTCACCACGACCGTGTTGATTTGCCACGACTATTTTGGGGCTTCTTGGTGCTGATATCCCTTCAACTTCTTCATCTAGCCTCCTTTTGATTTGAATTTCTCTTGTGCATCCAAGGGAAGCTTGGGGAAGATATAGGTCCACTCTTGGCTTGTAAGAACCCAAAGACATTCTTCATCTCTCTCCCATGCATCAGTGCATGCATAAGTGCCTTGAAATACACACAAAAGGAGGCATAAGTGCATTTGTCATAAAAATCATATCGGAGGAAATAACTTGTAATCTACAATGTTCAGATGTGATTATCATGCAAAAAGACATAGGATGAAGCCCTAAAATAGGGTTGCATCACCACCCCAAACTTAAAACATACTTGTCCTTAAGTATGCTCCAACTTAATCTCTCTCTTCAATTTCTTCCAATTAAATAAGAATGATAGAATGCATTGCAACAAAATATTATTGACTAAATGGTCTTAGAAGTGACTAATTGCATGTATTCCACCTCTCACCTCTCCGCTTGCACAAACAAATCATGAAAAAAACACTCAGCATACAAACTTCAAATATACAGAATAGAATACACAAGCTTTCCATATGTCCTTCATGTAATTTTGGGTAAACCATTTCATGTTGGCATTAAACAAAGATGACTAGGAATGTTGTTTCACTTTCATGCATTCAATCTTATGCCTCAAACCACACCAAATGACCCACATGGGTCTAGAAAGGGTAAAGTGAGCTAGCTTTGATGTTTTCCAGCTCAATGGGTATGAAAAAGAAAGAAATGATTGTGGTAAGGGATTGGAGTGCTTTTACACACTCATCTTTTCTTTGTTTAGATTCTCTTAAACAAGAGCATCTTTTATTTTATTTTTCTTTTTTCTTTTATTATTCTCTTTTATTTTTCCCTTGGTGTAGATAGCGCATATGGTGGATAGAGTGAAGGGGGGAGATGTAGATATGACCACCCCAAGCTTTTGGAGGTGGACAAGGCTAAATGTGTGCACTAATGCATCCTTTCATGAGGCAGAGGGATATGAAGATGGTGAAAGAAGAGTCGGGTCAAAGAGGGGTCATTGGTGTAGTCCTCAACATAAAATCTCCTGCATGAAAACTAATCCAACACTTCATCAAATGATATCACACCAGATGATTGAACAACATGAGATTCACATTTATATCATGCGATTCCATAGGCTCTTTCATAGCTTGCTCAATTCACAAATCAACCAAGACATTCACAAACTTGAGAGAGGTGATGCACATGTAAAAAGTCAACAATTAAAACCATATAGCAAAAAATTCTAAAAATGTGCCATGCATTTGTCAAAGATCACCAGTTTCAGTTCAAAAATTGGAGATTAAGTTAAAACATGCTTTAGCAAGAACATCCAAATTTGGGCAACATTGGCCAAAATGGTGCCAATTTTCAATCAATCACATTTAAACCTACATTTGGGGAAATTAAAGCATAAAGAAGCAAATCCTAATTAAAACACAAAAAATTACCAAAATCTACATGAAAATGCAATGCATGACATGGAAGAGAAAAAAGAGCTTTTTTTTTTAAAGTTACACAAAAATGCATGAAATTAAACTACATGTATGCATGAGTGCTAACAAGAAGAAATCTACACTATAAAGAGTAAAATCAAACAATCCAAAATCAGGTGGAATAGGTGTAAGCAAAAGGAGAGATAAAGACAGGGTGGTGTATACCGCCCTACCACCCCAAACATTTGAATCATGCTATCCTCAGTGTGAAACTAAAGCTTAGGACTAGTAGGGTGAGGATCAAGGCTGGTGTTGCAGATCATAAGGAAGGTTTCCCTACTATGGCTGGTGAGGCTGCTCTAACTGGTGTTGTTGAGGAGGTGGAGGACCTGGACGAGCTGGAGGGAACTAGTAATAATGGCCCCAATATGTGTCCTGAGGGGGAGGGTAGGTTTCTAGATATCCCAAAATACCACCGCAAAAGTCTTCACCCCATTCGGGGTTTCACTGTGCATGAGCATGGTGGTAATGTTTCAAGTGGTTGACCAATTTATGCATCTATTGTTGGTCCTGCCACATGTACTATTGGATGAGTTGCATGTCTTGTTGTGTCTTCTGATTACCTTCAAGCTATGCATGGATGGATGACATGTCATATGCATTTGGTGAAGGCTCCTGCAACTGGATGTTGCCTCATCCCTTCTTCTCACCCTTTGGGGCTATCTTCTTTACTCTTCTCCCTCTTCTTCTTATTGTTGTGCATTTGACTCTCCCACTTGTGCAACAACGGGGTTAAAGTTTTCTCGGGGCTTGCCTTGCTCCCATAGATTTAACTTGTCATGAAGTAAGTCGGTGGGGGGGCAAGGAAGAGAGGAGTGGGAAAGCATGATAGGCCAACTCAAGAATTCTTTGTGGTGATACAGATTTCACATTATATATCAGCCTCTTGTTCTTGATTGTGATCATTTGAGAGTGCACAAGGTACTTTAAATCAACAAATTTAGCTCCTTCGGCCTCTTTAAGTCCGGTGACATCAAAGCCTAGGAATATAGCAATTGAGGTCACAATCCCTCCCATAACAAATAGAGTTTTACTTTTGAAGGGAATTGTCCTCATGTGATCTATCAAGAGCGACCCTAGGTTGATGCACAACTTCTTATTTATACCATGAAGAACAAAGAGGTCCTTTTGTGAAATGCTTCCATGATTGTCATACCACCCTACAATTGTACCGTCAGTTTTTTTTTGCAAATATCTGACCAATAGATTATAGATGTACATAGTTTTTGACTTGCCAGGAGTGTATGTCGAGTGTGCTGTCAAACTATGCTAGAAGTCACCATTGTCTAAGTCAACCTCTCTCTTGATCAAGCCATCATTCATTTTGTTGGCTTCTTTAGGATCCTTTGCAAAGATGTAGTTCAACTCAGAAGTAGTCAGCGTGTGTATTCTATTGAACATTCCAAACTTGATGGATTCCTCCCCTTTTACCTTTACCTTCTCTAGTGTGGCAAAGAATTACTGAGTCAACTCTACGTATGTGGATTGTGCTGTGAAAAGAACCTTCCACAAACCAATTTTCTTTAGCTTCCTTACCACCTCTACTTTGATGCCCAGGTCTATAATTACCTTCTCACACCCATATCTTGTGGAGATTACTCTCCTTGACATGCATTTAGGAAAAATAGGTGTGATGTGTAACTTCCTCTGACCCCTTCCATAAGAAGTCCCCTCAGGAGCCTTACCAAATCCTTTCAGTCAGTCTGCCTCCAGGTATGCCAAAGTATCCTCTGGCTCAGTATCCAACTCCTCCTCATCATTGTCATCTTCATCTTCCTCATCCTAATAGGATCTTGACCCCGAGCTCATGTCAAGATTTAGCAGTACATGTTGCTTGGGGTATCATTGTAGGTGATTCTCCTCTTCAATCATCAATTGCTACCTTGCCTTCCGTTGCTGCTGTTGCCTCTCCCCCAATGAGGAGGTAGAGTGGCATACTAGGGTTGTTCGCAGAGGTAATCTCAAGGAAGATAGGGCTGCAACTCCCTTTCCCCACTTCTGGTGAGTTGTGATCTCTAGGTCAACCTCATCAATCATGTCATCAAGGTTCTCCTCGGATCCCTCCTCCTCCTCCTCCCTATATGTCTCATCAGTGATATGGTGGCTATCTGATGATCAGGTGTGGGATACACTCATGGATGCCGAATGATGGATTTGTTGGGAAATGGAGTTTGATGGTGATGGAGTGTGGGATGGGATGGAGACTTGAGAAGAGGGTCTCTTGGTGCACACTTTGCCTCCAATGATCACCTCAAGGCTCTTTTGAGCCCCCTTCTTCACAACCTTAGTAATTTCCTTCATTGAGTGGAGATGGTGGTGGTGGTATGGCTATGATTTTCGGATTTTTATGGAAGAGGTGAAATGGAGGTTGAGAGATGGGTGGAATGGGTTAGGATGGTTGTTGTGATGGTGGAGGATGGACTTTTTGAAGGTTTTGGGCGAAAATTGGTGGATTTTTGTGAGGTTTTGTGTGGGGCGGATGTGGGTGAGGTGGATAATGAAAATGGAGATGGTGGCTAGATTGATGGAGGATTTGGGGTGGAAATGGTAGAGGGAGAGGTGGTAGAGGTGTAGGAAGTGATTGGAGGTTGATTTGTTGGAGGATTTGGGCCGGAGAAGCGGGATTGGGGTTGTTGGGGGTGGAGAATGTCACCACGGTCAAGGAGAGATCGCATAAGGGAGTTAGAATGTGGATGGGGCTCATGGTGTTTCTTAGAGTTTAAGTGAAAAATAGGTGGGGTCGGGTCCCGCCACGGTTATGGTGGGGGTTTGGCAACATGGTCGTGGCGAGTGCCATGGTCATGGTGGGCGGTGAATGTAGCTATAGATCGCCCCTCACCACAGTCGTGGTGGGCACCATGGTTGTGGGTTGCTCCTCTTGCATCAGTCGTGGCGGTCACCACGGTCGTGGCCGTCACCACGGTCGTGGCCGTCCATGTACAAAATCACCTCCATCCCTGTAACTTCTTCAATTTTTTGCACTTAAATCACCAACCGTGGTGGTATCCATGGCTATGTTTCTTTCATTCGGACACGCCTGTGGTGGTGACCATGGTTTTGTTGTCCTACATGGGGCATGACCATTTTGAGCTCCACGACCGTGGCCATTCCTTCAAAAAATTAACTATGCTACTATAACTTTCTTGAGATTTCACAATTAAATCACCATGGCCATTTTTTTGCACCATGGTTGTGGTGGGTCTTCATTATGTAATTTGTCAATTCAAATTATTTATTTTTGCTATTTTTGTAATATTTTGGTTCTTTGCCACATTTTGACTTCAAAAACCATGTCTTTCCCTCTCTTAAACCTGTCACCTCCATCTTTTCAAAACTCAAATAAAAACTATCAAGCACAAGTGTGCATGTGTGTATTTCATGGAAAAAGAAACCAAAAATATCAAAAAGGGAAGATTGGGTGAAAAAGTTTCCAAACCTAGGTGGGTTGCCTCCCAATAGAACTAAATTTCATGCCTTCAGTTGGGTTTATTGATTCTTGAATTCTTTCACCCTCTAGGAACTCTTAAAGCATCTTTGTAGTAAATATCCTTCTCATGTGCATTCAAGCACATCTCTTTGTCAAGATGGCATTTCTCAACTAACATCACAATATCAAAACTTTGATTGGCTCTATCCGGTCCAATTTCAACAACTACCTTCAATCTTTGTCCATTCATGGAAAAGTCTCTTGCTCCATCCTTCTCACATATCATAATAGCTCAAGATGGGTACACATTCTTGACTAGGTAAGGTCCTTCCCATGTAGACCAAAGCTTCCCGATAGAGAACTTCATCCTAGAGTTGTACAACCATACCCATTGCCCAGGCTCAAAATCCTTCTTCTTGATCATCTTGTTGTGAAGAAACTTTGTTCTTTCCTTGTAGATTTTAGAAAATTCATAGGCCTCATGCCTCATCTCCTCGAGCTCATGAAGCTGCAATTTTCTCTTCAATATGGTAGCGTCTCCATCCATATCCATGGCTTTCAAAGCCCACAAATCTTTGTGTTGCATTTCTACGGGTAGATGGCAACTTTTTCCATAAACAAGCTTAAATGGTGTGGTGCCAATTGGGGCTTTATATGCAGTCCTATATGCCCACAAAGCCGCATTGATACGTAAAGACCAATCCTTGCAATCTAGCCTCACCGTCTTCTCAAGAATGAGCTTTACCTCCCAATTAGCTAACTCGACTTGACCACTTATTTGAGGGTGGTAAGGAGTAGCAACACAATGATTCACTCCATGTCATTTTAACAAACCTTCAAATGTGCGATGGATGAAATGGCTTCTACCATCACTAATCATGGCTCTTGGCACACCAAACTGGCTGAAGATATTTGACTTCATAGAATCACACACCACTTTATGATCATTGGTTCTAGTTTTAATAGCTTCAATCCATTTTGATACACAATCGACAAAAACTAAGATGTACACATATCCAAAGGAGGGAGAAAATGGACCCAAAAAATCAATTCCCCAAACATCAAATACCTCAACCACAAGAATGGGTGATAGAGGCATCATGTCCCTTTTTGAGATAGTGCCCAACTTTTGGCACTTCAAACAACATTTGCAAAACTCATGAGAATCTTTGAACAAAGTTGTCCAATAAAATCCACTTTGAAGAATCTTGGTAGCTATACGCTTTCCACCGAAATGTCCTCCACATGCACTGGAGTGGCACATGGATAGGATCTCTTGCTTCTCACTTTTTGATACACATCTTCTAATGAGTTGATCGGGATAATATTTGAAAATATGTGGGTCATCCTAAGCATAGTTCTTCACCATAGAAAACAGTCTCTTACTCTCCTCCCTTGTCGAAGTGCTCAATATCCTTCCACTACCTAAGAAGTTAGCTATGTGTTTATACTACGGTTTTTGGGTGGATGAAAGTAAGAAGAGTTTCTCATGCGGCATTGTTTCTTTGATGCGGTTTATATCATCATACAATGCTTCAATGCAGGAGAGATGGTCAGTTGCAGAATTTCCTACTCCCTTTTTATCAACAATCTCTAGATCAAACTCTTAGAGTAATAGAATCCATCAGATCCATGTTGGCTTAGAATATTTCTTTTTCATAAGGTACTTCAAGGATGCGTGATCAATATAAACCACCACCTTGTTTTGCAAGAGATAATAGAAAAACTTGTTAAGAGAAAAAATCACGACCAACAACTATTTTTCTGTGGTAGTGTAGTTCCTTTGAGCTTCATCAAGAGTCTTGCTCGCATAGTAAATGATATGTGGAATCCGACCAATCCATTGGCCCAGCACAACCCCCATTGCCATACTTGATGCATCGGTCATGATCTCAAATGGCAAGAAGAAATCTGGGGGATGCATGATAGGAGTAGAGATGAGCTTGTTCTTCAAGTGGTTGAAAGCTTGAACACTCTTATCATCGAAATTGAATTCCACATCTTTTTCAAGCAAATGACAAAGTGGCCTTGAAATCTTATTGAAGTCTTTAATGAATCGAAGGTAGAAACCTACATGCCCCAAGAAGGATTGGACATGTCTTATGTGGAAGGAATAGTGAAAGTGGATATCAGGCCCACTTTGGCCTTATCAACTTCAATTCTGGATGTAGAAACTCGGTGACCCAAAACAATTCCTTCAGGCACCATGAAGTGGTTTTTCTCCAAGATAGTACCAAACGGACTTTAACACACCTTTCAAGAGAAACATCTAGGTGAAGCAAGCATTCATCAAACATCTTACCAAACACAGAAAAGTCATCCATGAAGACTTCAAGTGACAAATCAAGCATATCGGCAAAGATGGGTGTTATACATCTTTGAAATGTTGAAGGAGAATTGCACAACCCAAATGGAATCTATAGGCAAAAGTATCACTTGGGCAAGTGAACGTCGTCTTCTCTGATCGGAAAGATGGACATCTATTTGGAAGTAATTAGAGTACTCATCAAGAAAATAATAGAAACTCTGTGCAGCTAATCTCTCCAAGATCCGATCAAGGAATGGAAGACGGTAATGATCTTTCTTGGTCTTTTCATTCAATTTTTTGTAATCCATGCACATCCTCCACTTGGATTGCTCTCTCACGGGCATCAATTCTCCATCTTCATTCTCGGCGACTGTGATCCCACCCTTTTTGGGTACAACTTGGATGGGACTCACCCATGGGCTATCAGAAATGGGATATATGATTTCAACATCAAGTAGCTTCACGACCTCTTTTGCTACAATCTCTATCAACTTGGGATTCAATCGTATTTACATTTGATGGGTTGGTCTAGCATCATCCTCAAGGTACATTCTATGGACACAAATAGAAGGGTCAATACCCCTCAAATCATCTATGGACCATCCGATGGCCCAAATGTTCTTCTTCAAATCTGCCATCAACACATCTTCTTGCTCCAAAGAAAGAATAGAAGAAATGATCACCAGGAGAGTGTCATTGCAGCCCAAGAATGCATATTTCAATCCTTCAAGAAGAGGCTTGATCTCAAGAATGGGAGGCTCTTCAAGGAAATTCTTCAATGGTTCAGAAATGGATGGGAGGTCTTCACTTGCAGCCACTAAGGCCAACTCTTCTTCCTCATCCTCATCATCATCATTGAGAAATTCCACAATGGGATCTAGACCTCTACCTTGTGTGACGGTTTGAATCCACGTAGGTAGACACTCTTCTACTATCTCATCAAGGAACTCAATCAGATAATAATCCTCTTATGTAGCGCCTATCACCTCGGTTTTAGCTTAAGACTTGAAAATATTCAATCGGATCTTCATGTGCATGAAAGTCACTTACATGGTGTCGATCCTCACATGGATCAATGCATCAACTATAGCTAGGAAGGGTCTCCCCAAGATGATATGCACTTTCCTCGAGTCTTTTTCCATGTCCAAAACAATAAAATCAATAGGAAAGAATGTAGATGTCTCATCATCAAGTCTGACCAACACATCATCAACATGCCCTCTAGGCATTTTCATAAATCTATTGGCCAACTACAAGGTATAGTGAGTGGGACCCAATTGTCCCATTTGTAGTTCAACAAACACATCATAAGGCATCAAATTTACACTAGAACCCAAGTCAAGAAGAGCTTGGTCTATGTGATGTGCTCCAATGTAGCATGAGATGATGGGAGCACCAGGATCTTTTCTCTTCCTTGGCACTGTGTGTTGTAGAATTGAGCTCACTTGCACAGTGAGCTTGACCTTCATCGGCATTCTTCCCATGGTCTTCCTTTTGAACGTGCACAAGTATTTCAACAATTTGGCATAAAATGGAATTTTCTTGATCGCATCAAGCAAAGGAATGTTGATCTTGACCTTCTTAAAGGTCTCCATGATGTCCTCTGCATGTTTTTTCTTCCTTCGTTCGGTGGATGGCTCTTCAAGTGCATCAGGGAATGGAGGGAGTTGTGGTCCCAACTAACTCAAGTCAACAGTATCATCAAGCGATATCACTGGAATCATGGTATCAACTCTTGGTATCACGATATCAACTCTTAGTATCACGATATCATCATCTTGAATCTCAATATCAACATCCCAAATCACAATATCAACCATGTCATCACTGGTTGTTCTATCAACAGAAGTACCATGTGGATGCTCCAAGGTCCTACCACTCCTAAAAACTGTCATTGCCTTCACATGCTCATGGGTAGTGGAAGAGGAAGCTTGTGGATTTGGATATGGATATTGAGGTGGTAGTGGCCTTGAGTGTGGTGGATTCAGGTTTTGGAGGACAAATTATGGTTGGGTTGTTGTTGTGGTTGTTTTGGTGGATGGGGTTGATATTGTGGAGGGGGCTATTGGTATGAGTGAGGTGGAGGATATTGATAGTTGTAAGGGGTTTGGTGAGGTGGAGGAGCATATGGATGTGGTGGTCCTTGGTACTGGTGAAGTGGGGGTATTTGGCCTTGTGGTGGGACATAAGCACCTTGAGTAGTGCTCACATAACCGTCATCATTATTTGGCTTGGCCATGGGTTGAGACGGGAGGCTTCCATCTTCATGGAGGGCAAGTGAAAGGGAGATTTGATCAAGCCTTTGTTCAAAGAGGCTAATAATTGTTTTTGATAGGACACCTCTTTCTTCACTTCATTGAGGTTCCTTAGCCTACCTAGAACTTCTTCTTCAAACTTAGAGTTGTACTTGGGACCTTGGTGCTGCCTTGGTTGCCCTTGCCCCTTCTCATTTTTTTGTTTCCAAGAGAAGTTTGGATGATTCCTCCACTCGAGAGTATAAGAGTTGGACATAAGGCCTTGGTTGTTTTGGTTTCCAAAGGCATGCAAAATGTGCACTTCTTCTTCTCAACATCAACTGCCATAGCGGATTGGCTAGAAGAACCACCAGCCTGGTTCTTCATCATATTCATCATATCCGCCATCATTTTCATCATGTTAGGGTTGGCTGTAGTATGGGCTAGAACTACGAGAGGAGGTGGAGGGATGCATTTCTGGTCACAATGTTCCCCTTTAATTGAAGCCCGATGGAGAGAATTCTCAACAAGGTGCTCAAACAAGGGCCATGACTCCTCAGGTGGCTTTGCCATGAAGGTGCCTCCACATGACGAATCAACATTGTTTTGGCTTAACTTTACTAGCCCAGTGTAGAATGCTTGAACCAGCTTCCACAAAGGCACCTCATGATGGGGGCAGTCACACAGTAGCTTTTGAAACCTTTCCCATGCCTCGTGGAAGGGTTCATTTTCCTTTTTTGAGAAGGTAGTGATACATCTTTGCATCTGGGTCAGCTTGGAAATCAGGAAGAACTTCTTGAGAAACTCATTCTTTACCGCGTTCCATGTCACCAACTTAGGTTTTGAGATGTACCATTCCTTGGCTTTTTCATTCAGTGAGAAGGGGGAAATGGTTCTACGGATTGAGTCATCTATGGCGGTGGGTGTGCAAAAAGTGGAACAAGTTTCAAGGAAGTCATCGATATGGTGGTAGGGGTTCTCATTCTTCATCCCATAGTATGTAGGAAGGAGTCCAAGAGTGCGGGTGGAATGGAGAATTGTTGACCTGACTTTTGGTCAACTAAGGTGGCAATTAGGGAGTTGTAGTTCCCCAGGGTGATGTATTCATGGAGAGGGCGGTTGGGTTGTGGTTGAGCATATCCATGAGGTATTTTAGCTTCATGGTCACCCATTTTGGCTGCTTGGTGTTGCTTGTGGATGCTTTGTCATCTCCTTCTACCTATCTCGGGGTTGTATAACACCAATCCGGTACAAGTTGAACGTGTATTACGCATGCACAGTTGTCACCTACACAATACACAAACAAGAAACAAAATCCAAGTTAGAACAACAATATGCAAAAGTAAACAAAGAATATAGAATAGCAATGTTGAGGGCAATATGAAAGACTAATCTACACTAACTAGCTAGGCCAAGCGCATCTATCCCCGGTAACAACGCCAGAAATCTTGGTGCGATCTGCTCAAGGCTACACACTAACCAACTAAAGGTGGCTAGATGCAACCCTAAGGGATAATACATGGATCTTTCAAATTTTGTATATGGACCTAGTCCAACGCACATGCTCAACTAATCACATGTACCCACAAGGGCACGGGGTCGTGTTGTAGTATAGGCTAGTGGTAAGATTAGGGTCGATCCTTAGGGATAGAGGGGGCACTAGAGATAGGCTAATGTTAACTATGTCCTAAAGTAGTGTCTAGGGTTTGAGGTTTTAAAGTTGGTTTTGAGTGATTATGCTACGATTGCAAGCAAGAAAGAGAAAGAAATAAACTAAGTTATCAAAGACCCTATATTATCTAAAAGCAAGTTAAAACTAAGGAACTAGGCAAGACAAGCAACTAGATTAGAGCAAGGGGTTACGCTACACTAGCAAGGCAATTTATCAACTAAGAAACAAGCTGAGCAACAAGACAAGCAAGAGCCTAAGTTATCAGTAGTTAGATAAATTAGCACAAGCAAGCTCAAAGGATCCCTAGATATTTGAACAAGAACTAAATATCAAAATCCAAGCAATTAACTAAGAATTGACAAAGGCAATTGACTAAGCTAGCATTAACAATCTAAGAAGGCAAAAGTGGATTTTAAGTAGTATGATGGATAGGGGGCGTTTGGGAATGAAACTTGATATTAGTTGGGGGAAGGTTAGAATAGCATGCAATTATCACATTTCAATCTAGATTACCAAACCAAATAACAAGACAAGTTCTATTAGAATATACCCTATCCTACTAGTTAGATAACTAGGGTTAGGTGTAATTCTAATATGACTTGGCAAGTCTAGGTTTCTAGGGTAAGTGGTATAAGGGAAATTGAGAGCCAAGGGTAGGAATGGGAGTAGAGATGAGGGTGTTTCACCTCATGTTACTTGCCATCTAGCCTTTAAGAAACTCTAGGCAATTGCACTAATCACACTTACACTGGCTACTTAGATCTCACACTTGTAGAAGAAGGGAGATGTATGTAGGAACAAAGGAGGCTAGCTAGGGATCCACTAATTGGACCTAGGAGCCATTCCTAATATTTCCACTTAGTTAAGTGTTCTCAAGCATCACAAAACAAGCAATTCATGTTTATAAGCACAAACCACATGCAAGATAATGAGAAATGAGATATAATAAATAGGCAACCATCATAGAATGAAATTATTCTCAATAGAAGTTATTTCCCCCCAACATGGTATAAAAGTCACACTTTAACCCCAACGAGCCCACCACTGGGGGCTTAGCTAGACATGCTCAAAGAAAAGATAAAAGAAATGAGAAGAAGGGGATAGGAATCCATGGATCTTGGATTAGCTTCTTCTTCTTCACCTCCTAGCTATTGTAGGGCATGGATCCTCCTCCAAGGGGGTGAAAATCATGGAGATATGGGGTATTATGGTAGGGAACCTAGAAAACTAGGTTTGTATGGTGGAAATGGAGTGGGGGTAGGTGAGTGGAGTAAATGCAAGGAAGGAGATGAAGGAGCTCTACAATATCTAGGAAGAGGCTAAGGGAAGCTAATTAACCTTCATAATGTGGACACCACCTATGTATATATAGGTGGTGGGGAGGCACTAGGGTAAGTAGGAGCAAAATGGAAAAAACAGTGGAGAAAATGGGTAGGTTTATGTGGTCACTATGACCGTGGTGAGATGCCACAACCGTGGTGGGAGTTGCATGGCATGATCGTGGGCAGTGGAATGGTCAAGGTGGAAAGTGGAGTTGGAAGTGTAAGTGTGTATCGTGGCCACGGTCATGGTGGGGTGCCACAGTCGTGGTTGGTAGAGGATGCCACAGCCGTGTGGGATACCACGACTATGTTGACATGCTTGGTTGCTCTGAGGTCATTGTGTCTTCAGCTTGCCATGGGCTTGGTGAGCACCATGGGTGAGGTGGCCTTCAAGGGCCACATTCATGCTAATGGCCACGATCGTGGTCATTCACGTGTAAATTGAACCAAGTCCCTGTTGATTTTTGGTATCTTCATGCATAAATCACCATGGTCGTCTTGTTGACCACGGGTGAGGCAAGAGATGCTGGCCACGACCGTGCTGGGGTCCACGACTGTGGGGTCTTGAGTGACCAAGGCTATTGTGATGACCACAGTCTTGGTCATTCATGTGTAAATTGAGTGACTTCCCTGTGACTTTTGGAACTTAATTCACCACGACCGTGGTGATGTGCCACATCCGTTTTGTGGATTCTTGGTGTTGATCTCCACTTCAACTTATTCATCTGGCCTCCTTTTGCTTTTGACTTACTCTTTTGCATCCAAGGGAAGCTCAGGGAAGAGATAGGTCCACTCTTGGTTTGTAAGAACCCAAAGGTATTCTTTGTTTCTCTCCCATGCATCAATGCATGCATATGTACCTTAAAATACATAAAAAGGAGGCATATGCGCATTTGTCATAAAAGATCATATTGGAGGAAATAGCTTGTAATCGACAATGTTCAGATGTGATTATCGTGCAAAAATACACACGATGAAGCCCTTAAAAAGGGTTGCATCACTTACCCACCCTTGCAAAGAGTATTCAACCTTTACCAAGGACTTACCCATAGTTGCAATGAGTCTTTGGCCTTCAAGGAATTACCCATTCTTGACTTGGATCTTCTAACTTTGACTTCACATTCCAAGGAGAATATTTCACCAAGGACATTCTGACCTTCTTCTTCTCCTCTCCTTGCTAAGAGAGAGAATCTTTATTTTCATTAGAGAAAGAAAGATTGATAGGTACATGAATGATAGCCTTACAATATATACATGTAGGTGTATCTCTCTTATAGATTTTCTACTCACTCTAATGGATTTAGTAAGTGATTAAGCTCAAGAGAGTGGATAGGGGATATTTAGGGCACTTTCTCTCTCATCTATAGTACTAGGGAACTTGTAATTCTTAGATGCCTATGGGATGAAGTATAAGGATTCTTAAATATAAATAAAGAGGCCTCCTAGCCATTATAACCACTTAGGATGAATTTCTTACTTTGGTGTGAGTCCAAAGGATATATTTCACCTTTTTTCACCCCTCTAACAGATTTACTACATTGTAGAAAATGCTTACTATAGTGCAGTTAGTTGAGTTTCTAACTCAATTGACAAATCTTGCTGTTTTGGTCATTTTCAAGTTGGTCAAGTTACATACTGGCAAGAAACTTAGATGAAAGGAGGTTTGGAAAGTCCATGAACTATTCTATTGGTCAAGGTTTATCCAGGGAAACTTGGCTGACAGCACTTGTTATTTTGGGTGTTTGAACACCCTCCACGTGCAATATTAATCCATACTAATTGAGTATTTTCCCCATATGAGCTTAATTACAAGTCATAGAGTCATTAAAGTGACTTACATTAAAGATCTAAGGAGAAAACTATATATTCTTGAATCTTGACCCCGTGCATGAATGACTTGATCTCTTCAAATTAGGATTTGAAAGTTTGAGCATATCGAGTGTGTCTATTGGATCTGGAATAATAGAATCAAAGCATAAAACAAAAGTAAGTGGAATGGTTTAGTCATCATCAAAAGAAGAGATTAGTTATTTAAGACCTTGAGTCAACGTTCTCCCCCTTTTCTAAATTGGCAAAGCATTCCTCAAATGTACAAAAAGCATTTAAGTAGATTCATACCTTTGAGGAACCAAGAAGTTTCAATGTAATTGAGTTTATATGTTTCCCCTAAATTTATGCTAATTGAGGTCATGTACTCCCAATCAATTTATTTTGTTTCTCCTATAAGTTTAGCTTTCATAACATTTATGGAAACTACATTTGCACCACATATATGTATTCTCCCCCTTGCCATATTAAAAAGTTGAGGGTTGGTGAAGAGATAAAACACAAGTTGTTTAAAAGGGAGGGTTGAAGAGAAAAAACAAAGGTCTTGTCCAAGAAATATATTTAAAGCAATCCAATACATGCAATTCAACAACCATATATGTAGATCTATCAATAATAAAGACAAGGATATGTAAGCAACTCAAACTTGTATATATGCAAATCAATGAGCAAGTTTGAGTATGTAAGAAACAAGATACAAGCATAGAACAAGATGAACACTACTAGAACTACATTTAGAAAAACTAATAGTAGATGTTATCACAAGCTAGGAATACTAGTATGGTCTCGGTTATAGAAAAGGATGCACGTATCAAAACATTCTATGAGTATGTCTAGATAAATATCCATACAAAAGAATATGAAAATAAAGAACCATGTGTAGATATTACTCACTAGAAAATACCACAAAATACACATTACTACCTACCACTAAGACAACTCAAGGTTGCATCAAAACAATATATACAACTAGCTATATGTAGCAAGTTGGAGAACAAAAAAAACAATTTAAAGCACAACCAAGAGTTCCAAAGAAACCGTCATTGAAACATGCATAAAAACTCAAGAAAAGTAACTACAAGCTATATAGATATTTCACATGTTGAAAACATGAGGATTTAGTTGTATGCAAGATAGACAACATAAAGCATGGAAATATTCATATCAAGAAATGGTACATTGGGTGTGTCACAATAGAATCTTGTAATTTGTTAAGAAAATCTAATTGAGATAGAAATTCCTCATAAAAACATTATGTGAAATGGATGCACCCTCTCTCTTTCTTTAGGATAGCTCCCTTCCATCTTTAGGATCCCTCACCTATGGAAGGATCTACCCCTGGTGACAGGGTCACATCTGCCTCCTCAGAGACGATGGTCCCTAGAGTGTTGGGCACCTCGACATCCACTTCCTCTTCTCCACCGGTAGTTCATTCGGGCTCCCCACCTAGTGCCCCCTAGTTCATCTACGTGGGTTGATCCTTCCACTGATGTCATAGTGGGACAGAGATGGGAGGATACCCTCTATAGGACTATGGAGTCTCATCGATGCTATCTACCGGTGGACTTTCCCAGAGTTCCCAAATGCCCAAGTTTTCGTGAGGGTGGTACTAGTCCATGGATGAAACTCACTAACCCAGTGTTGGCTTCCATGGATGAGTTCCATCGATGCACGATCACCATTCAGGTGCTAAGGAAGAGATACCATATCATGCAACTGTACGGATGGCTTCTATGCTCTTAGAGGCCCAAAGGTGATGTTCAATTATTGTCGATCAAAGGTGGTCTCTTCCTGGCGTTGTTCGCCTTAGAGGATGATTTGAAGTGTTTGCTGGAAGAAGGCATGTGGTTCTTCGATAACCAACTGGTTATCATGAGGTACTGGACACCTGAAGTAGATGTGAGAAGGGCGGCACTATCTTCAAACCCCATCTGGGCCACATTGCCTGATGTTGGGGCAAATTAGACCAGGTGGGCTATCACCATCATTGCCTACGGCCTCGGTACACCTTGGGACATTGACTTCCTAGACAAAGGTAGAAATGTGGGTGCGGCTCACATATGTGTGGAGATGATGGCTGACAAGGTGCCCCCCAGTTGTTATGGTGTAATTCCTTAATGGTAAGGAGATCGAGGTGCATGTGGAGTATGATGCTGTGAAAGACTGGATTTCTGGCTTAATTCCGAGGACGGAATTTCTTTTAAGGTGTGTAGGATGTGATGGAGTGGAATTTTAGAATCCTTTAATGTCCGATGACATAAGTGATTTTATCTCATGTTGAGTTATCTTAAGTGTGACAAGTGCTTTAGTAAGTTTTGGATGGTGATATCTCTATGGAGAAAATATCTTGATGATTGGAGGACTCTAGAGGAAGCTTTTCATGTTTGAACCTTGTGAAAATAATAGGTATATAAATATATTTTGAATCAAGGTATATAATGTTTGTAGCCTAAGTTATCAATGTGTGGACATGTCATGGAGGCGCAAATCTTCCTTAGGATGCAAAGTCACAGATTGGCTATGTGGAATCAGAACCACATTAGGATTGGTCAGATCTGACGGAGCCTTCAGTTTGAATGGAATGGAGAACGTGGGAGAGAATGAGACTAGAACTTTCCCACTACCGCACGTAGTGATCATGTGTGGAGGACAGACCCCGAGCGGGTAGTTATCCTCGCATCCTCCAGAATGATTCAATGACTTCTCTTTGTGCACCTTTGCCTAGCAAGAAGAGGGAGAAGGACGATAGGGAGAGTAACCCAGCTCTAGCCGAAGAAGAGCCTCATAGCTAGCAGCAAGCAGGCTAAGGAGAAACTGAAGGACCATGAAGTTCAAGGTAGGCACTGCTGCTAAACTCAGAAGTCGACGGAGACTATAGAAGCAGACGTGGAAGGTCACAAGTATCCTCGCGGGAGTAAAATCTGCGTAGAGGAGCATCTCACCACTGTTCTCACGCCGGAGAGAAGAACTGGCGCCGGGGTTTGTACATACGGGAGTGCAGGGACTCAGTAGTGAGGTCCTCCATCCCGCAAGGAGTCGAGGGTTGCCAGACGAGGATGAAAAGAGCAGCGCCAATTGCTGCAGGTTCCTTGCAGGAGTAGACCCCCTTGCGGCGGCGGTGGCTTGTACCCTGAAGAACAGGGTCTCACGGCACACGAGAAAGGGAGAGAGAGAGGCTGCCCGTAGACCTGACTATCGTGGCGGCGCTTGGTCCCGGTGGTCAGCGAGGAGGAGATCTGGGCCTTGTTTGGACAGCTGAGAAGCCACTGATGCAGAAGGAGGTCCAAAGAAGTTCGTGGCGTTAGCAGGTCGAATTCAAGGAGGAGACACGCAGTCGAGGCAGAGCATGCTGTTCGTCGGAGGAGCTAGCCGCGGCGGCGGAGGCCCTCGCGTAGCAGAAGAACGAAGTCCCATTTGGGACTTGGACGAGCACGCGATGAAGAAAAGAAGTGAACCAGGCTGGGTCCAGAACCTGAACCGGCCACAACCCTAGTTGCCACATGGCGGCACGCCATTGGCTCAATGAAGGTAATTAATCCGGAATACTCAGATCTTGCATAATTTGTAGAAAATAGCTCGTTTCTCAGAAAATTACAAATGAGGTATCAAAATTCTCAGAAAAATGTATAGAACAATATGCAATCATAATATCAGGCTTTTGATGCACGAGTAACAGTGATATCATGTAAGATATATATTGCTTATTTAATGAGTAATAAATGTCAAATGATGATATAAAATTATGGAAAAATGTCAATAAGTCCATAACCATGTATTTATCACATATGATGTCAGTTATGGTCATGATGATGTACGAAATCATATAATTTGCTTAATATGGCTAATTAGGGCTTTTAACTCTAAATAAAATGCCATTAATGCATACATGCTCAATAAATGGTGAAATTTACAGAGAAAGCTCATATCAGTATATTGAACCTCAGTTTTAGTTATGAGATCATAATGATGAACAACATCCATGTTATATGAAGATGAATATTAATACTTGTTATAAAACCCTAATCTCGGTTAATGGTGTAACCTAGGGTTAATTAATGTACACAAAAATGTTATGGAAGATAATGTTCAGATAATGAATCATAATCTGGAATATGACATCAGTATGATAATTATAAGACAAGAATGCAAGTAATGATGCATATACCTTAATGAGATAAGAGAAACCCTAATGGACATAATTAGGGTTAAGATGAGATATAATAAGATGAGAACCTGATGATAGTATATGGTCTTGTTTTGATCAGGTTTAACCAAAGATATAGTTGACATGAGGGATATGTGATGATTAGGTTTGTTCTTGATCAAGGTACGCCATTACCTCTTACTTGGCTTATTATACAATATGCTTGTGTTATATGTGTAGTAAAATACTTGGCATATGATATTGGATGAAATGATTGTTCTTGTATGATATGTTGCCTGATTTTCCATACTTATTGCTATGAACACATGAAACATAATATATCTATTCCATTATATTTAAGAACTTCAACTCTTTGGTAGTAAAGTGCTGGAAATAAGTACTTCAACTCTTTGGTAGTAAAGTACTTGGAAGTGATCCAACTCTTTGGTAGTAGATCACATTGTCAAATGATCCAACTCTTTGGTAGTAGATCATAAAGGCCTTAATGCATTCAACTCTCAGGTAGTAAATGCATGGATGATATAATGGAAAATGTGCTTAAAATATGTGTTCTCTTTTGTTGATGGACATCTTCGTGCAAGTATATGAATGTCTTATATTTCTTCTGTTACTGCCAAGTATATTAGTTTTATCTTATTGCCAAGATATGATGAGAGGTATATAAAAGACACGTAGGCGTACTCAGTACAATATTCTTGAAATATTGTGCCGACGTGTACCGCATGTAATCTTTTGTTTAGGTTGTGGTTATGATCTTGAAGATCCAGGATAGAGAGAGTTGTGTGGCGAGCTGATGTACAGGTGGACCTGTTGTCTTAAGATCCTGCAGTTTAGATGTAGTACATGTATATGTATAGTTTGTTGTTCAATATGTAATATCAAATGTTGTAACAATTCATGTTGTAATTATATGTTGAATGGTGAACATGTGTGTATGGTTTTATTATTGTTCATGTACATGTGCTACTGTGTTTCCTTCTGACTCCCTTGATTTTCTTCTTCTTAGTCTAGTGTGGGATGTCTAAATTAGAATTCTCGCTGAGGTGAGGGTTTCAATTTGGACGTCACACATCAGATTAAGTTTTAGAAAATTCGGGGACGTCACAGGTGGTATCAGAGCATGAACAATAGCAAAGCCTGACATTTGCTCATTATGCAACTCAAAACTAAAGCACCTTGAACCTTAATAATTCTTAGGGTTAGATTAGTTGTCTTTTAGAGACTAGATCTGACCTAGCCTCTAGGTTAGCACCTAGATGTCTGAGAACTAGGGCTAGACTAGTGCTTGTTGAGTAGCAAGTCCTTAGATGTCGTTCTTTACTTGTAGTGTAGTGGTATGGGACGTTGCACTATTTGGAAATGACATGCATCAAGGGAAGAGAAACCCTAGACATATGGCACTCGTTGTCTAGAGTAGCTACACTAGTCTACACCATGTTCTCACCCCTTTCACTAGTTTTCATGACACTGGACTCTCTACTATGTGTGGGACACTCATTTTGAGGATTTGGTTTTTGATTCCAATCGGATTGAACATCGATAGTTTTCTCTGACGTTTGTTTTATCGGAGAAAAACTATATAATATTTTATTATGTATATGTATTAAAAAAATGTTTCCCCACATATGTACGAGTAGGAGGTGGTCATGAAACCTAAGTGAAAGTGAATGACATCAGTCTAGAAGAGAGAGTAGTTCTAGATTAGATGTCTAGAGCCTTGTTTGGAATATATGATATATGGAATAGATGAAATAAGTTTTGATGATATGATGTAGGTCTTATATAGATGATATAAGATAATATATGATGATTTATGTTCGTCTTTGAGGACATGAGTTAGGTTTGAGGTTTTGAGATAAGTTTTGAAGATGCAAGTATGCATTCTTTTATGAGATAAGATATGTTAAGCCGAGATAAAGTTGAGAGTCGGCATGAGCCTCAAGCTCTTTTACAAAGGAGGACCTCTGGTGTTAGGACCAGTTTTGGGGTTAGCTCAAGAGAGAGAGAAACCCACAGGGAGAAGGTCAAAGAACCTAGACTCCACGATATGAGATTTATGAGATATGTGATATGATATGTCCTAAACTAGACTACTCCTGAGTGATTGAGTTGAGTTGCTTTATGTATGATTCCTATAGTCTTCTTAAACCCTAGATGTCCTTGGGAAGACCAAACCCTAGAGACAAAGAGAGGCTAGTTATATGTGCATATGTGAACATGAATATGAGTGCCTACTATCTGGGTGAGGGAGAGAGCCCAAGACCCTAGAGGAGGTAGCTATGTTAGCTTCTGAGAAGCCTCATGCTCGGGTTGGTGGTTTCCCATATAGGAATCTAGTGGTTGCATGTATAAGAGAGTTTTGGGTAAGCATGTGTCATGGGTAGGAGACCTATGAATAGTATGTTGTAGCATGTTTTGGTTTGTGCTTATATGGCTAGAGCTTGTAAGTCTATCTCTGGTGATAATGAGGTAGACTTGGTAACCCTAGATGAAAGAGGGAAGATAAAGCTTCGTTTATGAGATACTCATAAAGTTGAGTTAGCTCAGAGAGACTGAGCACGACACTACCCTCATGAGATGAGCCAAGAGAGCCTCAATTGGACTAGATGATGTTTTGATATGTGTTTTATTAGACACTCACCAAAGTTTGTTTAGCACAACCATGATAGAATAATTGTAAGGATGCAATCTAATATCAAGATGTGATATATTGCATGATGGAAACTTCGAGATGCTTTAATAAATATGAATGCATAAACAGTTAACCATACACATGAATAATGATGCTAAAGTGATATGGTTGGTTAATCTTGTGATGAAATCACTAGTAGCTGTTGCAATTTATTATGAGCAATGAAATAAAATCATATGAATGAAATATGTTACACGAAGTGTTAAGCTTAGTGCTTAATAATGATAAAAATATAGTTTGAAAGTTAGCACAACATAATGATGGTGACACCTCAATATGATTCAGATGGATAAAGTGGGTTAACTTTAGTTAACTCCCTCCTAAAAGGCATATGTTAATGTGGAACATGTTCTAACAACTTAGCTCAATAAAATGTTGATGACATCTAAATATATGGGTTAACTTTAGTTAACTCCTTTAGAACATGGTAATATGATGTGGGAACCCTAATGCATGGGTTAAGATAAGGATGCAACCCTTAATATATGAGATATGGAATGACATAAGCTAATTTTCTAAACCTTGAGTCAACCTCGAATGGAGTGTTTGTGCACCAAGATGGTTGTAAAACCCCCCTAATAGTGCTTTGGATACATGGTTCTAGGTAACCTTGTGGATACGTTACACCTAGAATAGTTCCTATATGTGGATGAAGGTAAAATAAGGTTTTACCTAGAAGTATGATTATGGCTTACTTTCGAGGACGAAAGTTCTTTTTAGATGTATATGATGTGAAAGACTGGATTTCTGGCTTGATTCCGAGGACGGAATTTCTTTTAAGGTGTGTAGGATGTGATGGAGTGGAATTTTGGAATCCTTCAATGTCCGATGACATAAGTGATTTTATCTCATGTTGAGTTATCTTAAGTGTGACAAGTGCTTTAGTAAGTTTTGGATGGTGATATCTCTATGGAGAAAATATCTTGATGATTGGAGGACTCTAGAGGAAGCTTTTTATGTTTGAACCTTGTGAAAATAATAGGTATATAAATATATTTTGAATCAAGTATATAATGTCCGTAGCCTAAGTTATCAATGTGTGGACATGTCGTGGAGGCGCAAATCTTCCTTAGGATGTAAAGTCACGGATTGTCTATGTGGAATCAGAACCACATTAGGATTGTTAGATCTGACGGAGCCTTCAGTTTGAATGGAATGGAGAACGTGGGAGAGAATGAGACTAGAACTTTCCCACTACCGCACGTAGTGATCATGTGTGGAGGACAGACCCCGAGCGGGTAGTTATCCTCGCATCCTCCAGAACGATTCAATGACTTCTCTTTGTGCACCTTTGCCTAGCAAGAAGAGGGAGAAGGACGATAGGGAGAGTAACCCAACTCTAGCCGAAGAAGAGCCTCATAGCTAGCAGCAAGCAGGCTAAGGAGAAACTGAAGGACCATGAAGTTCAAGGTAGGCACTGCTGCTAAACTCAGAAGTCGACGGAGACTATAGAAGCAGACATGGAAGGTCACGAGTATCCTCACGGGAGTAAAATCTGCGTAGAGGAGCGTCTCACCACTGTTCTCATGCCGGAGAGAAGAACTGGCACCGGGGTTTGTACATACGGGAGTGCAGGGACTCAGTAGTGAGGTCCTCCATCCCGCAAGGAGTCGAGGGTTTCCAGATGAGGATGAATAGAGCAGCGCCAATTGCTACAGGTTCCTTGCAGGAGTAGACCCCCTTGTGGCGGCGGCAGCTTGTACCCTGAAGAACAGGGTCTCACGGCACACGAGAAAGGGAGAGAGAGAGAGAGGCTGCCCGTAGACCTGACTATCGTGGCGGCGCTTGGTCCCGGTGGTCAGCGAGGAGGAGATCTGGGCCTTGTCTGGATAGCTGAGAAGCCACCGATGTAGTAGGAGGTCCAAAGAAGTTCGTGGCGTTAGCAGGTCGAATTCAAGGAGGAGACGCGCAGTCGAGGCAGAGCATGCTGCTCGTCGGAGGAGCTAGCCGCGGCGGCGGAGGCCCTCGCGTAGCAGAAGAACTAAGTCCCATTTGGGACTTGGACGAGCACGCGATGAAGAAAAGAAGTGAACCAGACCGGGTCCAGAACTTGAACCGGCCGCAGCCCTAGTGGCCACGTGGCGGCACACCATTGGCTCAATGAAGGTAATTAATCTGAAATACTCAGATCTTGCATAATTCGTAGAAAATAGCTCGTTTATCAGAAAATTACAAATGAGATATCAAAATTCTTAGAAAAATGTGTAGAACAATATGCAATCATAATATCAGGCTTTTGATGCACGAGTAACAGTGATATCATGTAAGATATATATTGCTTATTTAATGAGTAATAAATGTCAAATGATGATATAAAATTATGGGAAAATGTCAATAAGTCCATAACCATGTATTTATCACATATGATGTCAGTTATGGTCATGATGATGTACAAAAACATATAATTTGCTTAATATGGCTAATTAGGGCTTTTAACCCTAAATAAAATGCAATTAATGCATACATGCTCAATAAATGGTGAAATTTACAGAGAAAGCTCATATCAGTATATTGAACCTCAGTTTTAGTTATGAGATCATAATGATGAAAAAAATCCATGTTATATGAAGATGAATATTAATACTTGTTATAAAACCCTAATCTCGGTTAATGGTGTAACCTAGGGTTAATTAATGTGCACAAAAATGCTATGGAAGATAATGTTCAGATAATAAATCATAATCTGGAATATGACATTAGTATGATAATTATAAGACAAGAATGCAAGTAATGATGCATATACCTTAATGAGATAAGAGAAACCCTAATGGACATAATTAGGGTTAAGATGAGATATAATAAGATGAGAACATGATGATAGTATATGGTCTTGTTTTGATCAGGTTTAACCAAAGATATAGTTGACATGAGGGATATGTGATGATTAGGTTTGTTCTTGATCAAGGTACGCCATTACCTCTTACTTGGCTTATTATACAATATTCTTGTGTTATATGTGTAGTAAAATACTTGGCATATGATATTGGATGAAATGATTGTTCTTGTATGATATGTTGCCTGATTTTCCATACTTATTGCTATGAACACATGAAACATAATATATCTGTTCCATTATATCTAAGCACTTCAACTCTTTGGTAGTAAAGTGCTGGAAATAAGTACTTCAACTCTTTGGTAGTAAAGTACTTGGAAGTGATCCAACTCTTTGGTAGTAGATCACATTGTCAAATGATCCAACTCTTTGGTAGTAGATCATAAAGGCCTTAATGCATTCAACTCTCAGGTAGTAAATGCATGGATGATATAATGGAAAATGTGCTTAAAATATGTGTTCTCTTTTGTTGATGGACATCTTCGTGCAAGTATATGATTTTCTTATATTTCTTCTGTTACTGCCAAGTATATTAGTTTTATCTTATTGCCAAGATATGATGAGAGGTATATAAAAGACACGTAGGCGTACTCAGTACAATATTCTTGAAATATTGTGCCGACATGTACCGCATGTAATCTTTTGTTTATGTTGTGGTTATGATCTTGAAGATCCAGGATAGAGAGAGTTGTGTGGCGAGCTGATGTACAGGTGGACCTGTTGTCTTAAGATCCTACAGTTTAGATGTAGTACATGTATATGTATAGTTTGTTGTTCAATATGTAATATCAAATGTTGTAACAATTCATGTTGTAATTATATGTTGAATGGTGAACATGTGTGTATGGTTTTATTATTGTTCATGTACATGTGCTACTGTGTTTCCTTCTGACTCCCTTGATTTTCTTCTTCTTAGTCTAGTGTGGGATGTCTAAATTAGAATTCTCTCTGAGGTGAGGGTTTCAATTTGGACATCACACATCAGATTAAGTTTTAGAAAATCCGGGGACGTCACAGATGCCTTTCCAGATAGATGCCACACCTGTAAGGTGTTTGGTCATTTTCATGGGTGTTTCCCGGGGCCAAGGTAGGCAACAACAACTAATTTTCCTAAATCCCTATTAGCATGAGGTAGATCTGCTAGTAGAAGACCTCACATGAGAAAGAAGAACAATCATAATAGATGTGGAAGGCCATCGCAATAGGCTAAGCAGACTTATGTTGAAGCAATGAGCATGTTGGAGGTGGTGACTGAGACACATTCTGAGCCCCCTGTCAGGGAGCCAATTTCTGAGGCTCCTTTGGGGGAAGTTGGCATGGAGGTTAGTGGAAGTGAGAAAGGTGGAGTGGGGAATTAGGTGTTACCCAGTGAAGACAATGCTCCTGTGGTAGAGACACCCTCAGTTCAGACTAGAGGGCACTCCCCAATAGTAAGTAACCCCTTCTTTGTCCTTGAGAACCTCGACTCTGATCTCTCGATAGAGGATATGGTTGGATCATTGACACAAGGGGAACTAAATAGACAAAGTGTAGGAAGGGGAAGGAGAACCTCCTCTAGAGTATCCACCTCTAGCTGATGTGGTAAAATCCATAATAGATGAGCATCCTCATGTGGAATGTGAGGGGTTCCTCTAGACCGAAGAGGCAGAGGGTTCTGAAGAAGACTATTAACAAGATCCAAGCTACCTTCATCGTATGTTTGGATACCAGGATCAAGCGTGCTTACACTAAGAAGATCCCTAAAATCTTTCATAATGGTTGGGAGTACACTTCTAACCTCCAACACATTGAGGGTGGTAGGATTGCGGTAGGATGGAATAGAGAAGTGTGGGACTCCCAATGTATCTATGTTGAGGACCAGGTGATGGTATTATGTTGCATAAATGAGGGTGGATTCCATTGTGTTAACAGTTGTATATGGTTTTAATAGTGAAGTGTGCAGATGGTTGATTTGGAAGATGATTGTCAGCTCAACCCAGTAAGAGCTTCCCCAGATTGTGATAGGTGATTTCAATCATATCCACTAGGCGGCGGAGAAGGTGCATGGGTGGCAAATCGATACCAGATTCTATTCTATGCAGATTCAATGCGGATATGGATGTGGTGGATTTGGTTTAGGTGAATATGACTGGGGGTATTACCACCTGGAAGAACAAGAGGAGCCCTAAGTTTAGAATTGTGAGTAACTTGGACATATGCCTAGCTAATAATTGTTGGGTGAATGTGTTCCCTGAGGTGAAGGTGGTTCTGGGAGGCCACCCGAACAATGACCACACATGGCTGACCTTGAACTTGACGAATTTGAAGTAGGATAATTGACCATTCTGGTTTCTAAACTATTAGATGGATTGGCCAAGTTGCTCAAAGATTGTCAAAGAGTGCTGGGAGGAGGAGGTAGTAGGAAATCGTCTCTTTGTGGTGTCTGAGAAGCTGAGAAGAACTAAGGTGGCATTGAAAGCCTAGATCAAGAAGATTTGTGACATCCCCAACCTTTTAAAGAAGGCTAAAATGGAGTATGATAATTCTTCGACTTCTCTGAGACATGAACCTCTTAATCCTGCTCTTCTTGAGTTGGAGAGGAAGGAAGGTGCTAGAGTGTTGTAGTTGGAGAAGGCAGAGGAGGTTCTCCTTTGGCAGCATATTCATCTTGGGTGGATCAAGGATGGTGATCGTAACACACAAGTGTATCATAGGGCAGTGAAGAAGAACCATATGTTGGATTGTATCCATGTGCTCCTGAAAACTGATGTCGGTTACTAAAGGCCCTGATGAAGTCAATGTGGAGGTTGTGTCCTTCCTCAAGCAGTTGTATAACCAAGACATGGTCTATAGACCTGGGTCTAGCATATAATACAGAGTCACTGGCACCATGAACCACATTCTATGTGGACCGACAAATTAAGAGGAAATCAGAGATGATGTGTTCTCCATTGGGGTGGATAAAGCCCCCAGACCTGATGGATTTAATGGGAAGTTCTTCTAGAAATTTTGGCCTTATTATTAAGGATGATATATGCAGGGTCGTTCGGTGGTTCTTGGTGGGTGGTGCTATGGTTAGAAAGGTTAACCATGTATTTATTAGACTAATTCCAAAGAAGAAGATACATGTCTCCATGGAAGATTATAGACCTCTTGTGTGTTGTTTGGTGCTCTATAAGATTGTGTCTAAGTTCCTTGTGAGAAGATTGAAGAGTATCCTTCCGAACATCATCTCTCCAAATCAATTAGCTTTTGTTTAAGGGTGATCCATATCTGATAGTATCCTTCCGAATTTCTCCTTGAGTTCAACTATAGGAAGAAATCAAAGAAAGCATGCATCGAACTTGATCTGGATAAGGCTTACGGAAATGTGGTGTGGCAATCCCTATGGGACACTATGGAATCCATGGGGTTCTCACCTAGATGGATATACATGATGAAACCATGTGTACAAACCACTTCGTTCTCTGTCCTGGTGAATGGGATTCATAAGGGGTTGTTTGGAACCTCTAATGGTTTACAACAAGGGGACCCACTTTCCCCTCTCCTATTTACTATTGTAATGGAATCGTTAACCTCTCTAATTGATGACGCTCAGTTGAGAAATGAATTCAAAGTCTTCAATTCTGGTGGAACACCAATGCTATCATATCTTATCTTCGTCAATGATGTCCTTCTCTTTGTCGCTAGCCATGTGAGACATGAGACATCTACGCAGGTTGCAACACATTCTCAATAGTTTTGGGGGAAGTATTGGGCTATATATGAGTGATATCAAATAGAGAGTCTTCCTATCCAGGTTATGTTCTCTAGAAGAGGCAGATTGAAAGTTGTGATGGGTCTAGAGGAGGGTGTGTTCCCTACCAAGTACTTGGGTATACCTATTTCTGGAGGTAGGGGATCCAACATGATATATACATTGGTTTTGGACAACCTCTATGATACCATGGACTGATGGATGGGCTTGGCTCTCTCCCTAATAGGTAGAGCTATGCTCATTAGGAGTGTCTTGGCTTTGAAGATCTTCTTTTGGTGCAAGCAAACTGAACTGCCGTCTTTCATCCTGGATAAGATCAGGCCCATCTATGGTAGTTTCATTTGGGGAGGCAAAAGACGTGTTGTGGCTTGGTCTACCATTTCCAAACCTAACCAACAAGGGGGTCTCAATCTTCTGGACCCACACAGGTGTGTGGTGCAAGCTTCAAAGAAGAGGATTGATGATTTTATCATAGACCGTCATCTCCTTGGGTCAGATGGCTTAAGCTGTGGTATGGCTCTGATCTTACCTCTATCTCTACTGGAACCTCGAGGGTCTGGAAGGCGATGTCTAACTGTTGGACTGCGGTGGAGCACCTATATCTGATGATGGGTGAGCGGGGCACGAGACTTACCAGGAAACCATGGGATGTGATGTTCCATGGCCCTCAGGTTCCTTGGTTCCAACTTTTATGGAACTGATTCCATTGTCCTAAATGGAGTTGTTGTCTATATGTGGGTTCTTGAGGAGTTTGCTTAATAGGGACAAAATGAGAGACTGGGTTTTGGCTGGAAAAACATTGCTTGCTATGCATACGTGAAGAGGAGTCCCATTTACATCTTATGTGGTCCTATCCATTATCTAAATACATCTATATAGGATTTCCCTAAAGTTGGGTTGGGGTGGCTCTCCCCCGGATAACTTGGATGAGTCTATTCCTTAGATCCTGGAGATAACAACTTCCAATCATGCATTGAGGTGATTTGCGGGTGTATGCTTGTCCTCTATGATCTTCCTGGTGTGGAAGGAAAGGAATATTAGGTTGCACACCGACAAGGAGAGGGATTACTTAGATATTTTTTATGATCCTATTTATAGTGTGAGAGACTATTATCAGGTTAGACCTCGTCTTTGTAAGGGGCTTGACCACAGTGTGCTGGAACATTGAGGATTTTGTAGAGATGCCCCCTCTATTTAGTGGTATACAGGGTTTTGGGAAATGGACACCCCTATACCTTTTTTCTCAAAGTAACATTTTAGCTCATAAGAAAAAAGAATATTTATTACATTGTTCTATCGACTGAGTTTCTAGGAGGGAATTCTCAACTAATAAAAGTTGCTCACAAACCCAAAGGATTCCTGGCGGTCGAGTTTCTTCTTGACAAATTCAACTAATAGCTAATGTCCAAATTGAAAGATATGCATTCAAATAATTCTAAAGGCTATATAAAAAAGTTAAAAATATTCAATCGTGTATAAACAAGTTATTAATACACGTATACGAAATTCTTGAGCAAGGTTATGATGAGAATCACAAATTGTAAAAATTTACTTAAAAACCACATGTAAAGTGCATACAAATTTGACAAAAACAACCAATGTTAGTATATGAGAATGAGTATATTACTTATATCCTTACCAATTATTTTCCACTTGTAGCCAACACATACACCTTTCATCTTTCTTCTTTTTTGTAGATTGAGAATTTTCAAAACAATAGCTCATGTCAATCTGTTTGCAAATGACCTATAAAAAGAAAGATAAACGGTACCCAATCCCACTTTTTGGGTTTGGGTCGCTAGATGATACCATTGTCAGCACACAAAAATCACCATGAGGAAATTCTCGAGTTTAATATTTTAAAAAAATAACCCACTTGAGAAAAAAAAAGTAAATTCTTAGTGTAGAAAGGTAGAGATCCCAAGGAACAACATTTTTAATATATTAAACCAAAAGAATCACAATGAACAATATTTAGAATCCATTTTGTGGATAGTGATTAAAACTAAAACAAGAAACTTAAGTGGCAGAAATAAAACTAAATTATCAAGAGAATTAAGACTAAAAGAAGAAAGTAAACTTGCAAAGTAAAACTAAATTATCAAAAATTAATTTCAATTATTAAGATTGGATGCCTGAGTTTTACCACCACAAGCCTTCATAATTATCTTCAAAATTTTATTCCCTTTTTAAATGAATATTAGATTAGGATCATGTAGATTTGTTCCTTTCAGAAATAGATCACATGGATCAACCCATCCACAAAACCTGTGATCTCAGTGCCTATGGGTCATGGTTCAATCATTCAACAAATTTTTGTCCAGGATCTCATCAGGAAACTAGTGAGTCTCATTCGAAGTTCTAGTCCATAAGTCTGATATCTTGTCATTATAGATCATAACAATCATGAACAATGAGGGGTCAATTCATAATTCACTTTTTAAATGAATTAACACACATATTTTATTTATTTAATAGAACCAAATTTATCTAAGACAAGTTACAAGATCATGGGACTACTCCCTATGTCTAAAAAAAGGAACTAGTCCATATTTATCATAGAAGCAGGACAAAGATAGGAAGAAGAGAAACCATGTTGCTAGCAACAATTTTTATAGACTTCATGAGGAAGAACACAAGTCTATCTCTCCTTTCTTAGCTCAGTTCTTCTAGACAGGTATGAGCTAATCAGGGGGTGATGTCTTGAAGAATGGAGGTTGACCTGTATTTGTAGTAAATGGTGCCCAATATTAGATTTGACTTCCTTGATAGATTTAGCTTGGTCAAAGGTATGTATTACATTCTTTCCTCCACAAGAAACCATATAGCATTGGCCAACTTTCCTTTGTGCCAGGTTAACCGATTAATATTTGACAACACTAATGGCTTGTCGCCAAATGAAGAAATTATTGAATTGTCTTCTTTTAGTAATTTGACCATTAAGCTTCTTTGACTCTCTTTGTTGCAGATTCTACTATAGATAAGTTGAGTAGCTGGAAAGCTACTTGACTGACTTGCCAAGCTTCCAAAAAATATATTTTCTTGTAGATCATGAAACTCCCTTTCTAGTACATTGTTAAACATTAAAGTCTGCACTGAAATGAAAAAGATATGTCTATTTTAGTGTGGGATATGTCAGGAACTATGGAAAATTCTACAAGTGAGTTGACTGATTGAAAAGTTAGTCAACCAACTAGCCAAGATACCCAAAAATAAACTTTTCCTATAGATCATAAAATTCCCTTTCTAATGCATGTGTAAAAATTAAATTACGCATTAGGAGGCAAAAAGATACGAATATTTTAGTGTGGGATATATGCATTACGATTGTAGGAAGTTGGGCAAACATCCTGAGAGTATTTTTTTTATCTTTAGAATGAATGGATACAATTGTGATGTTTTCTTACAATGACCAAACGAATCTAATAAAAACTCCAATTAACAAGAGAAAAGCTAAATTAAGACAATTAATCAACAAAATACTCCTAAGTAATGATATAAAATGTAATACAAAGGGATAAATATGCATTTATCAGATACCCTGAATTTAATTGTTGCTCGTCTTAGAGAAACATTGAATCACATAAATATTCATGACACATACTCACATATAGATGGTTTGCATATCTGCTAATCCCACCCTACACAGTTCTTTTTATACTTTAAAATCACTATATCTATGAGGATCTCTTCCTGGAATGTTTGTGGGGCATCAAACTTGAACATAAGAAAAGAAATACACAGATACATATATAAAAACAGCATTAACATCATCACTGTCTAGGAAACAAAAACTTCTCTATCACCTTTTGCTCTCAAAACTATATGATGCAAATATATAAACTCTTGGCATCAAATATATAACGACCTCGCCTCCCGGTAACCCCCAATTAAGGGAGACCAAGAGGTCAGAGTCGTTATCCCAATTTCCCAGATCATAGGTTTGACAAATAATCAGTAATAATTATTAAATTCTACCATGACTATACTGAAAGCTGGAATAAAATAAAACTTTGCATACCTTTTTCAAAAACTTGGATATCTAACTTCTATCGACATCTGGACTCTATTCTAACTAATCCTCCTTGCAGTTTATTTCATAATTTCACAATATGCCACTTTACTGTTTCTCCTTTTCAATTTGTACCTAAAACGCTGACAAACAAAATGTCGGTCAGCATAAATGAATATGCAGGTATGTGGGGGAAACAATAATCTTTCAATTAACTATAACAACATATTGCAACCAATTAGGATTTAACAAACAACTTTACATTTTAAGCATTACTGCTCAATCCATACATACCCTAGCATCTGCGCTGTCCCTACAGTGGACCTGGATGATACCTTCCTTATGGTAGATCCCCATTAAACCCCTCATGATCCTACCTAATAGGTGAATCAATTTCTAGGGTTGAGTCGCAAGGCACTACCCATAGGTAGCCCACTCCTTAACTCATGGTGTGCTAAAGAGTCGCATGGCACTACATGTGGGTAGCCCAATTCCTAACTCATGATAACCTGATGTCCTACTTAACAAGTAGGCCCTGCACCAAGTTATCCTTTTCATCATTAGCAAAGCCACAGAGGAGGACCAGGATCTGAGCTAGTCATGCATACATATTTATGGTGATAATCATAGTCACTTTATAGTTGCATGAAATAAAAGTCATCCAAGAAGTTATTTTCAAGCAACCGATAAAACATCTAGGAATCACTATCAAACTAAAGCGATTAACCATAAGCATAACCACATGCCTGATCCAAAGCAACTTGATGTCTAAGAAATAATATTCAAGAACAATCAAACAAGCAATCATCAATATCCTGAAATCAATGCACAACATCCAAGTGTCATTGTTTTATCCAAAACATTCTTAAGATAGGCTTGGATGCCATCCTAGGATATCTAGGCCAACTTTAGGGTTTTATTAGGGTTTTAGCCTCCATTATGCATTTATCACTTTTAATGCTCTTTTAGTTCACAAACCCTAATTTCAACATCATAGGCACAATTGAAAGTCAATTAAGTCTATTATGCCTCTTTTACACTAAAACTATCATCTTTATCCTTTTAAGTCATGACACAATCATTAGGCCCAATTATCATCTTTGGTTCCTTTCAAATTAGCAACTTATATTTTACATAGTCTTGTTCACATATGAACTCTATTTATCACTAATTCCACATTTATCCATTAGAAAGCCCTAATTACCATATTAAGGGTATTTATCCATAATTAGCATCTTTCATACTCGAATTAGCTTAGAATCATCACATATCAGCTTTATTCGTACATTCAAACAATTAAAGCCATTAAGAATCATAATTGCTAACATTAGAGTTTCAAGGTCCATTAAAGCTTACTTATGTACATGGAACCCTAAATTAATTAAAGATTATCCTTTTAGATCTAATGTGTCCCTATTATAGTCAATAAGTTAATATCAACTTTAGTCATCCATATAACCCTTCTCGATACATTAATCATCTTAAATTAGGGTTTCTGAATCATTAATGCACTAAAGATTATAACTTCCACTACATTTCAAATTGCAAGAGTAATTATCTTATAAATCTATTTTAATGGATTCATCACATTTTTCTGAGAAAAATTGATATATTATACGTACCAATCCGAGCTACCATTAATTAGATATGAAAATTGCAAATTTCACTTACTTGGACCAATGGCAGGCTGCCACGTCAACCTTTCAATGCAACACGTCGCCCAACCGAGAACATAACCAAGTTATGCTATTGTCCTCGTGCAAGTCATCGGCCCTTCACACCCTAGAGGGGTATATTCATCCAACGGTCGATAGGTTGTCTTCAACATCCAGACCACCGCATGGCCACCGATGATAGTGGTTGGTGTGGCTTCTCCTCCCCTTCCCAAACCCCGATGACCACCAGGGAAGGTTTGCCTACCTCCGTCGCACCTCCACACATCCAGGGATGCCCTCCGCTCATGGCCAGAGCGGCTGGCTCATGTTGGCCGGGTCTGCAACTCGCGGCCGGTCTTACAGTCGTGTTGATGTTGTTGTTCTTAGCCTAGGGCACAGTGACGATGGTCGGGTTTCTCTCCAACAACGTGGGGCATTGTTCTTCCATCGCAACCCCTACACGACTCCTCGTTGCTCTAGGGGTTGTACTACTCCCTATGTTAGGGTTTTGAGCAAAAACAAGGAAGAAGAAGGGAGAAGGATGCATAGGATCCTCTTGGATTCGACCAAGGGTGCTACCCCTTATATAGGGGAGGGTACCAAAGCCCTAGGGTGCTTGCCCACAAAGAAACAAAGCCCTTTCCCAATAGGAAACCAAGTTCCTTCATTAGGAAGAAATCTTCTCTCTCTTAAAAAAGCTCTTTGATATTATTTATTTTTTAGATATTAGGAATTCAAAAATTATCTTTTTCTTCATCTCTAGGCTTGACTTTTAATCCATTGGCCACGAAATTATACTTCCTCATAGAAGAAAACACCTCGTTTTAATAATACCACAAATTCATTAATTATGTATCACATTATCCTCTTATTTTTGTACTATTTCCATTTTTCTCTTTTTTCTTACTCATTGGGACTCCTTGGACCCCAAGAAATCCTAAGATTTCGAAATTCCTTTTTGTAAGGATACTTATCATCCTTCTAGATGCATCTACATTCTTCATTTTTCATTATCTTACTTATTGCTTTATTAAGTTATTTCTTTTCAAGGATTTCTCTTTATCTTTCATTTCCTTTTTCCTCTTTTCATATTTCTTTTACTAGATATCACATAGAAATGAAATTTATTTAATTGTGGCCATTAATTCCACTTTCTAGAGATTTCTATGTATTTCTCATGATTACTTTTCTTAATATGCATTATCGTGTATCTTTTCCTTTTATTTGGACTTTTCTTCTTTTCTTCTCTTTTATATCCACTATTGATTTAATCTAATAATAGAAATTACAAAATTCCTATCAAAAGAGAGTTCTGCAAAGAAATCCATCTTTTGAAGCAAAGCATACAACCTTTTCAATTAAGTCCATATTCACAAAATCTTTACAATTCAATTATGAAAACATATGCAAAATTGAGGTTGTAACATCCTTCCCCTCTTATAAGAATTTTGTCCTCAAAATTCCATCAAGCATACAAACAAATCAAGAAGACTTTTCCATGTCCATCATTAGCCCCTATGTGGCTTTACCCTATCCATGGCACTTCCAAAGAACCTTTATCATCACATATTCTTTTCTCTGAGTTCTTTCACCTTGGCATCTATAATCCTCACAGGTGACTCATGACATTTCAGCCTCCCTTGGGGCTCATTAGGTTCATTGCTTAGTACCTGACTTGGGTACCTCACATAGTGCTCTAAATTGGACACATGGAACTCATCACACTTCACATTATCCTGAGGGGTAAGGCTAAACATAACCATCTCTACCAATCCATCTCAAATGGACCCATGTATCGGGGACTCAACTTTCTCATCTATAGCTCAGAGGGGTTGAATTTTCATATCACATATTCTCCCACAGTGAACTGCATAGTCTACTTTGCATCAGCTCACGACTCATGTTATCACTAGGCTCTCTTTTCTAGCCATTGCATAATCAAATCGACTTCATCTGCACACATTGTGGTCTTTTCTGACCTTCATGAGATCCCTTCACCAACATCATCTTAATGAAGTGGTGACCGACACAACCTCTCTTACAAAGCTTCTTTACATCCCAATACTGACTATGTTGGTTATCATCACATCTCTCATAGGGCAAGAACTCCCCCCATGTATCACCCTGAATGAGCACACCTGCTCTCATCATACCCTCTTGTCTGGATCATAGTAACCATTAGTTAGGGTTGGTAAACTATACTAACATTGAGTTCTTCATGTACCTACTTCCATCGCATGGAAGTAAACCTTTAGATCACACTCAAGGACCTTTGAACTCGCATTATGGTGTAGTTGAACCATCTCTCTCTTACATGTAGTTCAACTGAAACTGTCCCTTAACATTACTCTGTCTTTCTCTTAGACTATGCCATTTAGGTAAGGCGATCCACTATAACTCATATTGCATCTTGACCTTCCTTGGTCCATGGGAGACTTATCACAACATCCATAGTGATGAACTCCCATTCCCTCTCGGGGACTCTTTATCCTCTATATCAACTCACTGGGTTACTGGTGTTCGTCCTTTTCCTCTTGGAATATATGGCGACAAGCCACATGCAACTTCATCTCAGATATCCATAGTACTACTGCAACTTACTATTTTAGTAGTACCACAGTGTATGATGAACTCAAAATCATGATCTCTTATATGTCATGATTCCTTAAGGTTGATTCCTCAGAAACCCTAAAACACTCTAGTCAGGGTTTCATCACCTTCTTTCCCATAGAAGTGCATCTGAGGTTCTACAACCATCCTTTAATCATGACAAGCCCTATGCTGGCTAACTAAGAAACCACTAACTCGATCAACGGATCTCGTTACATCTTAGTGTTAACCAAACATATCTCACAAACTTAGGGTTCACTTAACCCCCTCTTCCAGCCTGTCCACTAGTTAAACTAGATAGCTACCTCTCAATAAGAGCATCTGTTACCACTTCACATCCTTATGTGTTAGGTAATGTTGGAGACATACACCTCCATGTATTCCAATTACTATCTCATCTTGAACTCTAAGTCTATCTTCATCAAGAAAACTCTGAGCTCATCCTCTTGGTTATCGAACTCAACCTCATATATTCCACATGGCTCATGATAACAACATCCTCATAAGATGACTACCTTACTTCTCTTGATGTTTGTAAACCATCCACATATTGTACACTCCATAAGGGTACATTATTACCTCTATCCTCATACCTCATAGAAAAGTTTGCACTCAAATCATCTTTATCCCTGGTGTATGGTATGCGTACTGTCCTATCTCTCACTCCCATAACAAGAGGAAATAAGCATTTGGCGGCTGTCCAGACACAAAGTTCTTCCTATTCCAAGAGTAGAGATGGTGCATCCCACATTTCCAGTACACATTCAAATCTAAGTTGAAACATGCAACATATGTCTCTACATCATGATCATCTCAATATCAAAGTTCCATGGAAAATTGATCTCGAACTCACTTGGGTCACCACATAATCCTTGGTCATGCCTCTAGGTCTGTAAGGTGATGACACTTTTGGGGTCATCCCTCTTCCCTTATGCATCTAGAGAGTGCCCTCCTCATCTTCCCTTTGGGTCCCATGAGTTCATGAAGGTGATCAATCTCATAACACATGGCCCTTAGACAATGATAGTTGTTACCTCCCGACCCTATGGTCATGTGCAACTAGGGAATTAGGAAACTCCTATCTCCATCGGTCTTATCCCTACCTGACCCTAGGATAGACTTAGGAGTCTAAACATAGCACATATCTAACTTGAAACCTTACCCATGTGTTCATCATCTCTCTTAGCATTCGTGGTTTGACTTACATCCTTTCATAGGATCATGGCAACCTACATACCTTAGTCAGGCCCCATCCCCATGCACTTAGAGATGATCATCTATGGGTCTATAGGTTCGTTCTCATACTATGTACTCTCCACTTAGCTCCTCAAGATCCTATGAGACCTTTTTAGGTTACCCTAAACCCAACAAAAGCTAACTCATGCCCTTCAAAAGGTTCCCTTCCCAGGATGGGAGGAAACTATCTCTTGATAGCAACCAAGGTCACAAACGCCCCTATGTCTAGGGTTTACCTCGATGTGAGCATGCTTAGCCCAAGCAAGCTACTAAGGTATGTAGCTAACAAGCAGACCACCTACTAAACCATGTTAGGTCTCCATGATAGGTCATACTTATTCTTGTTCCTCAACATTGGATCATCAGCATACATACATATGTCACCCACCTATAAGTTGGGGGTTTCATCAAACATATACTTTAATCTGAGGGGTTTCCCTTTCCTCTAAACATGAGGAGTTCCATTCTCGAATTTATAGAAACTCAAATCTCATCATGAGCATCAGGTACACTACTTCCCCTCTTAGGTCTAGGAACCCTAGGTTCACTTTTCTGATGTCCAACTGCATGCTCAAGCTTGTAACCATGTACCAAGCATGCACAAGGTACGTCATGCACTTCCTATTATCATTCCACTTGAAAAACACCTCAGAGTTGAGTCCTCCTCAAGGACAACCATCTAGGTATGAGGCCTTCCAACTTATTACTAAACCTCCTCAGGCACTAAGGAACTCTTTTTTCTATCTTTAGAAGGTAAGCACATATATCATCTGCACATAGGTACCAGCAGCCTCATCCTTCTTCTAGGGTTTAGTTCCTCTAAAGGCAACCAAGAACCACAAGGACCATGCATAATGCAACCACAACCATCCATTAGGTCGTAACATACTAAACTCCTCAAAGTTCCTCATATCCCAGAGTCTAAGCTTCCATCCTTCTTGCTCGACTCTTGCTCTCCCTCTCTAGAACTAACCCTACAAACAACCTTGCCACTGGAGGTTCTCTCTCTAAGGTGGATCAAGCTCATATGCATACACCTATATGGGTGACACCTACGTTTGCTCGAGATTATCCATAGCTCTTTATGTTTATCCCATAAGCTATCCAACATGCCTTTCTGGCTAGGGTTTTAACCTACTACCAGCACTACTGACGTACTCAAGGTCCATACTCTTCCATGCTCATATAAGCCCATAGGGTTTCTATATGATCATCACTAACCTCATCAATGAAGGAGTTATCCTTCACCCTAACATGCACTACCCTTCCCAGGGTTGGGTCGCCAAGGTACTAGGCCATCCAACCTCACATGGCTCAAACTATCATAGGGATTCAAAACTTCCATCTCATCATGCCATCTCTCTCTCTAACCACCACTTAGGGTTAGCATCATCCTCATAGGATGTGCCATGTCTCTACTTATAATGGAGGTATCTACCTCCAAGACTAACTCTCTCTACTCATCCTCCTGACAAGAAGTTCTAGCCTCAAGTTTCTCCTGAGGGCATGACAACATATGTCATACGACCTAAGCATGCAAATATTCTTTAGTTTACACTTAAACTATTAAGCTTATGTCCATGACATCTTATTTACATGCTTGTAATTAATTTGGTGGAGGATTCCTTAACCTTATTATACATACCCTAACCTCAAGAGGGTGAGGAAGAGAGAGAAAAATCCTAAACCTTAGAATCTTAATTGAATTAGGGTTGAGAAGGGATGAAAATAGATGAGAGAGTATTAAAGGTATCTTATTTCAAGTCAGATCCTAAGACATTGGCCAAGAAGTCACATAGATCTGGGAGTCCTCGTATTCTGACTAGTAGTGAGGAGGAAAATCTTGCCAGCCCCCAGACGTGATCCTTTTCTAGACACATCTATCTTTCAAAAAATCTTCTAATAACTCCCTCGGGTTATACAGAGTTTGTAAATTTAATAATTACTAAAGATTAAATGAGGAACCAATGCTCTGATACCAAATGTAACGACCCCGCCTCCCGGTAACCCCTAATTAAGGGAGACCAAGAGGTTAGAGCCGTTATCCCAATTTCCCAGATCATAGGTTTGACAAATAATTAGTAATAATTATTAAATTCTACCATGGCTATACTAAAAGTTGGAATAAAATAAAACTTTGCATACCTTTTTCAAAAACTTGGATATCTAACTTCTATCCACATCTGGACTCTATTCTAACTAATCCTCCTTGCACTTTATTTCTTAATTTCATAATATGCCACTTTACTGTTTGTCCTTTTCAATTTGTACCTAAAATGCTGACAAACAAAATGTTAGTCAGCATAAATGAATATATCGGTATGTGGGAGAAACAATAATCGTGCAATTAACTGTAACAACATATTACAACCAATTAGGATTTAACAAACAACTTTACGTTTTAACATAACTACTCAATCCATACATACCCTAGCCTCTACTCTGTCCCTACAGTGGGCCTGGATGCTACCTTCCTTATGGTAGATCCCCATCAAACCCCTCATGATGCTACCTATTGATGCGATGATTTTGAGTCGCATTTATAGACCGATTTCATATGTGTTTTGTGCCTTAATTACTCATTTTCATGGATATTATTGCATAATTCACTTTATTTGGTCTTTGCCATCATTTTATATCAAATCCCCTTTATTTCATTATTTTAAGCATTATTGATCATCTTATCATAAATCGTGTGGATTTATTTGGTCTTGTTGTGCAATTTCAGGAAAAACAAGTATCTACATCCGTCGATACCATCGACGGATGTCGATACCATCGACCAAGCCACAGGTTGTCAGCCGAGAAGAGCAATACAGAGTCGATACCATCGACACCCAAGTCGATGGCATCGAGATGTCTACAGGCTGCTGGCGAGGATGAAGTCGATACCATCGACGCAAGTCGATGCCATCGACACAAGGAGAGCTACAGCGTCGCTAAACGAGAACAACCGACGCTAAAGGAGTCTATACCATCGACACCCAAGTCGATGGTATCGAGATCATCACAGGCGCTCAGAATAAAAGAAAGGAAAGCTGCCGCTAATCCGCTGGGTCGATACCATCGACCCGCGTCGATGGTATCGACGCCGGCAGATATGTGTTGGATTTGTTTTGATTTCGATCGGATGGCTGTTGTTATTTGACGACCTAATTAGGGACTTATACCTAATGACGGCCGCCCAGACGTGATCATCATCTCATTTTTAGATTGCACGAGTGCCGAGGAGGAGAAAAAGGAGAACGGAGGCCGAGAAGCTCATCCCGGGTGATTCGGACGCTGCCGAAGACAATTTCCACCACCGACAGGCGGGGAAAGCTTGTGTTCTACGCCAAGGATCCACCGGTTCTTCTCCGTTCAGGGGTTTTCCCATCTATTTCACGTTTTTCTTATGAATTCCCCAATTTCTACCATGTATTCGTGTAAGATGAACATGAGAGGCTAAAACCCTCAATCTTTAGGACCGGGAGTAGCCCGGGGATACATTGTATGATGATTTTAGATTGATAATTCATATTTTTCTCTCATATCCGTGGTATAAATTCGTTTTCTCTATTTCTATTGTTATGCTTGATCACCATAATAATAAATTAATGCCCTTAATCACTTCGACAGAAGAATTAACGGTTGAAAAGAGACGAATTCTACATTAATTAATAAAACCCTTGACAAAGGAGTTGTAAAATTAATGGTGGGAACTGAGGGACCGATCTTAATGTGCTTAGTTTAGGGGAATGATTACTATGACGATGGAATCAACCTAAATCTAAGTAGTGGATTACACCACGATAGTGGGTAATGCTCATTACAGGCCACTACCCGGATAGAGAGAGAAGTGTGAGGAATTATATGAAATCTAATACAATATTGACCCGCGGTGAAACCGCCATCCTAAAGATATCCCTTTTAATTGATTAAATTAACCTTTAATCGATTGTTTTCTTTGTTTGATTTTTATTTTCTTTCAATTTGAACAACAAAACCCTACTTTGTTAATCGGTCTAGCTGATTGCGATTAGTTAGTAGAAGTCTCCAATAATTCACGTATCCCTGAGTTCGACTCGGGCCTCACAAGGCCTATATTACTCGACGCGTATACTTGCGTTTAAGTGCGTAGTAAAATACACGTCACCTATCAGGTGAATCAATTTCTAGGGTTGAGTCGCATGGCACTACCCATAAGTAGCCCAGTCCTTAACTCATGGTGTGCTAAAGAGTCGCATGGCACTACACGTGGGTAGCCCAATTCCTAACTCATGATAACCTGATGTCCTACTTAACAAGTAGGCCCTATACTATGTTACCCTTTTCATCATTAGTAAAGCCACAGAGGAGGACCAGGATCTGAGCTAGTCATGCATACATATTTATGGTGATAATCATAGTCACTTTATAGTTGCATGAAATAAAAGTCATCCAAGCAGTTATTTTCAAGCAACCGATAAAACATTCGGGAATCGTCGTGAAACTAAAGCGATTAACCATAAGTGTAGCCACATACCTGATCCAGAGCAACTTGATGTCCAAGAAATAATATTCAAGAACAATCAAACAAGCAATCATCAATATCTTGAAATCAATGCATAATATCCAAGTGTCATTGTTTTATCCAAAACATTCTCAAGATAGGCTTGGATGCCATCCTAGGATATCTAGGCCAACTTTAGGGTTTTATTAGGGTTTTATCCTTCATTATGCATTTATCACTTTTAATGATCTTTTAGTTCACAAACCCTAATTTCAACATCATATGCACAATTGAAAGTCAATTAAGTCTATTATGCCTCTTTTACACTAAAACTACCATCTTTATCCTTTTAAGTCATGACACGATCATTAGGCCCAATCATCATCTTTGGTTCCTTTCAAATTAGCAACTTATCTTTTATATAGTCTAGTTCACATATGAACTCTATTTATCACTAATTCCACATTTATCCATTAGAAAACCCTAATTACCATATTAAGGGTATTTATCCACAATTAGCATCTTTCATACTCGAATTATCTTAGAATCATCATATCTCATCTTTATTCGTATATTTGAACAATTAAAGCCATTAAGAATCATAATTACTAACATTAGGGTTTCTAGGCCCATTAAAGCTTACTTATGTACATGGAACCCTAAATTAATTAAAGATTATCCTTTTAGATCTAATGTGTCCTTATTATAGTCAACATGTTAATATCAACTTTAATCATCCATATAACCCTTCTTGATACATTAATCATCTTAAATTAGGGTTTCTTAATCATTAATGCACTAAAGTTGATAACTTCCACTACTTTTCGAATTAGAATAGGAATTAGCTTCTAAAACTATTTTCAATGGATTCCTCACATTTTTCTGAGCAAAATTGATATATTATACGTACCAATCTGAGCTACCATTAATTAGATATGAAAATTGCAAGTTTCACTTACTTGGACCAATGGCAGGCTACCACGTCAGCCTTTCCATGCAACACGTCGCCCAGCCGAGAACATAACCAAGTTACGCTATTGTCCTCACACAAGTCGTCGGCCCTTCATACCCCGGAGGGGTATATTCATCCAATGGCTGATAGGTTGTCTTCAACCTCCAGACCACCACACGGCTGTCGATTACAGGGGTTGGCGCGGCTTCTCCTCCCCTTCCCTGACCCCGACGGCCACCAGGGAAGGTTCGCCTACCTCCGTCGCACCTCCACGCATCCAAGGATGCCCTCCGCTCACAGCCAGAGCGGCTGTCTCATGCTGGCCAGGTATGCAACTCGCATTCGGCCTTACAGCCTTGTTGTTGTTGTGCTTGGGCTAGGGCATGGTGACGATGGTCGGGTTTCTCTCCAGCAACATGGGGCATTCTGCTTCCATTGCAGCCCCTACATGGCTCCTCGTTACTCCAGGGGTTGTACTACTCCCTATGTTAGGGTTTTGAGTGAAAACAAGGAAGAAGAAGCGAGAAGGATGCATAGGATCCTCTTGGATTCGGCCAAGGGTGCTACCCCTTATATAGGGGAGGGTAGCAAAGCCCTAGGATGCTTGCCCATGAAGAAACAAAGCCCTTTCCCAATAGGAAACCAAGTTCCTTCATTAGGAATCAATATTCTCTCTCTTTAAAAAACTCTTTGATGTTCTTTGTTCTTTAGATATTAGGAATTAAAAAAATATCTCTTTCTTCATCTCTAGGCTTGACTTTTAATCCATTGGCCACGAAATTATACTTCCTCATAGAAGAAAGCACCTCTTTTTAATAATACCACAAATTCATTAATTATGTATCACATTATCCTCTTATTTTTGTATTATTTGCATTTTTCTCTTTCTTCTTACTCATCGGGACTCCTTGGACCCCAAGAAATCCTAAGATTTCGAAATTCCTTTTTTAAGGATACTTATCATCCTACTAGATGCATCTACATTCTTCATTTTTCATTATCTTACTTATTTCTTTATTAAGATATTTCTTTTCAAGGATTTCTCTTTATCTTTCATTTCCTTTTTCCTCTTTTCATATTTATTTTATTAGAAATCACATAGAAACGAAATTTATTTAATTGTGGCCATTAATTCCACTTTCTAGAGATTTCTATGTATTTCTCATGATTACTTTGCTTAATATACATTATCTTGTATCTTTTCCTTTTATTTGGACTTTTCTTCTTTTCTTCTCTTTTATATGCATAATTGAATTAATCTAATAATAGAAATTACGAAATTCCTATCAAAAGAGAGTTTTGCAAAGAAATTCATCTTTTGAAGCAAAGCATACAACCTTTTCAATTAAGTCCATATTCAAAAAATCTTTATAATTCAATTATGAAAACATATGCAAAATTGAGGTTGTAACAAAATCACACCACTGCATTTTAAGGGTGGACTTCTTATAGGTTTCTACAACAACCTATTTGACATCACACACTCTGAATCTCATACTTTCTCCATCACTCTCCACATCACAAACATCACTGACAACTTCAGTTAGATCTTTACTGGTATTTATGGAGAACCTGGTTCGAACAAAACTGAATACATAGCATAAATGATGCACATCATAAGTATTTACCATGACAAACCCTAGCTTATAGGAGGGTACCTCAATCTCACAACTAGAATTTATGACAGAACCAACCCCACATCTACTACAGGCTACATGGCCACATTAGACAAATCCTTCCTAAGTATGTTACAAAACTACAACATGATTGATCTCCCACCTGCAAATTCCTACTGCACTTGGACTCGCCAACAACCTGGGCAAGACTTGACCACTTCATTTGCTCCATTAAATGGGAAGATCAATATCCCTACTCCTTTGTAACTATGGCTCACCGACCCATCTCGGACCACTTCCCCATCATCATAAATACCAAACAAGAAAAATGGGGACACAAACCTTTTTGTTTTGAAAACTTCTGGATTACATATCCAATATATCTAAACCTTTGCCAGAGAAATTGGGCCTTATATGACACTCTTACCATAAATATAGGCTATCACATTCACAACAACACCAAGAGTGTTAGAAACAAACTAAAAAGTTGGCAAAAGGAAACTATCGAGAATCTCTCACAAAAACTTGTTGATCTTAAACAGAAACACATGTTCATAGATAGTGATCCTACAACTGACCCAACCCTTGTTCTCATAGTAAAAGTTGAGCTAGATCACATTAAACTCTGCCTTCACACAATTTGTAGGCAATGAGAAAAAATTAAATGGGCAAAGGAGGGTGATAAAAACACCAAATACTTCCACAAAAGTTGCAATAACAACACTCGCAAAAATAGTATAGCTAAGTTAAACATAAATGGAACCATCACATCCAATAAGCATCTGATCACTATGCACATTGTTCAACATTTCAACTACATTTTCAATACTAACCACAAGCCTACCTTTCTCAATTCCATCCATTGGAAGAAATTATGTGGATGTTATATCACCTCACCACAGACCATCATTAGCCCTTTCACCACTGATGAACTAGACTTGGCTGTCCACTCACTCGAAAGAAAACAAATCCCTAGGCCCTGATGGTTTCAATACTGAATTCTATCTGGAAAATTGGAACCACATCAAGGGAGACTTCCTGATACTCCTAAAAGCCATACATCTCAACACAAGAACTCACAATATTCTCAAACACATAAACCACACATACGTAGCCCTTATAAAAAAAGTTACTCATCCTGATCAGATCTCACAATTTAGACCCATCACCCTCATAAACACTTCATATAAGATCATTACCAAAGTCCTTTCAAACTGCATCAAACCCCATCTGGATAACATCATCTCACATAATCAAAATGCTTTTCTAAAAAACTAAAGCATTCACGATGCTTTTATCATGGTTAATGAAACCATGCACCTCTGCCACAAAAACAAAACACCTCTTCTAGCAATCAAAATAGGTTTTGAAAAAACCTTTGACTACATTAACTGGGATTGTCTCATCAATGCCATGGCTAGATATGGCTTCCCAGACACCTGGAACAACTGGATCCATGCATGTATCTCCACAAACTACTTCTCCACTATCATCAATGGATCACCCTTCAGTTTTTTTTCACAACACCAACGGGCCAGACAAGGTGACCCTCTCTCTCCATACCTCTTCATCATCGTTACATCCATCCTTACGAACATGATAAAACCATAGCCTCTCCCCTTGAGTGTCATGAAAATATCATACAATTTGCAGATGACACAATCATTCTTGTTAAGCCTGAAGACTCCACCATCATAAGCACCATTCATATCATTGGCCTTTTCTCATACATCTCGGGTCTTAGAATAAATCTCACAAATCTTCTATCAATGGAGTGAATACACATTAGAATATCATTAATAGGTACAAAGACCTTCTCAAGTTTAAAATATAAAACTTTCCCATCAACTACCTTGGGTTACCTATAACCCCACACCCTATAACCCATTCCATTTGGAACCCTATCATTGAGAAAATTCAAAGAAAACTTAACTCATGGACAAGCAATTTCCTTAATCTAGCGGGTCGACTCACTTTCATAAATAGTGTCATAACACCTATCACTACCCACTTTCTTAGATGCATCCCTTTTCCCACCAAAACCAACAACATGATTGGCAAAATCAGAAGAAAATTCCTTTGGAACAACCACACATCAAACAACTGGAACAAACATTTCCATTTGGTCAATTGGGGCACAATCACTGCACCTACCAAATATGGGGGATGGGGCATCATAAACATCAGAATTCATGCCATTTTCCTTGTAAAAAATCATAAACATCCTTATGAACAACACAAAAAAGATCTGGAAAACCTTATCCTGCAGAAATATTACAAAAACAAACAACCTTGGCATAAAATTACACTTAACATCTCCTCCCCACTTTGGAAATACATCAAAAAAAACTTGGATACAATCAAGAATCTCATATGTACCCCCCACATGCACATCTGAATATCAGTTTTTGCGGAGACCCTTGGTACCATCACAACACCATCAAAAATCTAAACTCTCATATGCTCATCCCTTCATCTCTAAAAAATCTCAACATCGCCAAAGCACTCAAACATCTTACCAACACTAGGAAAAATTCACTCAAAAGACATCTTCAAAACCAAGTTGACAACAACACTCTGAGGGACATAATTCATGAACTTGAATATAACATTAACAACAAGATTTCATGGAAATGGGGATCACTTTACACACCTAAAGAAGCATACACCCACCTCACCTATAGGGTCATATATCAAATATGGTGCATTTCTAGAAAACAAAATGGCCACAAAAACATAAAATCTTCTTTTGGCTGCTCTCAAATAAAAAAAATCCTTACTGACCATAACCTCACCCATAGAGGTTTCTTGGGACCAACAAGATGTTATCTCTATAATGAAGAAGAAGAAGCTGCACTTCATCTCTTCACAAACTGCACAGTCACAATGCACATTCTGCTTTTCTTCTTCCCACTTTCTTTAGACCTTAATAACCTCCTCACACCAATGATTATACCTAGATTAAAACCCCTACCTCAACACTCTAGATATCATCCAGAGGATTTGATTGTCTTTACCTTTTGGAATATTTGGCTAGAGAGAAATAATAGAAAATACAATAACATCTCTAAACACACCCAGTTCTTGCTTACTGACATTAACCATGCCTTATATGTTCAAATTGCACTACAGGATAGGCCTCTACTTCAACTCAGGTGATACCTGCTGAAGTCGGTCTGGGTAACATTTTTGGAGATCAAAACGGAGGTGGATGCTACTCCCTAGAGGACATCATTGCAGAAGACACCAGTTTCTGAAGATTTGATCTATGTGGGGCATGGAGATACTTTCTTAGCCATACTTTTCATCTACTTTCTAAACTTTATGATATGAGGCCTTGTTTAAGGGGTGCCTCCCCCACGTACAATCTTTTTTGAGTTGCATCACCATGTTTTTCTTTTAGCTTTCTATGGTAGTGGGGCCTCATCACATCGGATGCCTACCTAAATTTTTCCTTTTTTAGCTACTTTCTTGTGACATTATGTGTTTCTAAGCATTGCTTTTCCCTCTCTATTAATGCATGGACTTTTATTAAAAAAAAGAGAAACATCGAATCATAAATAATTACCAAGGAATACTGACATCTTGTCCTCCTCTTGTTTGGTGCTACTTTGTTCTCACCACCTTAAATGGCCAAGCAAACCTAATTTCCTTAAATCACATAACATAATTTTTTAATTGCCTACCCAAAGTTACTCACGACTTGTTTTCATTTCAAAACTCACAAAGAAAAAATATCATATTCTTTCTACTTTTGGTACTCCCGCATCTTCTCATAAGTTCTGCATAAGAGCATGGTTTATTGAATGGTTAATTTGGGGTTGTGTGAATTCCCTTGGGTAGAAAAGCAAAGCCAATGGAGATATGGAATAGGCACTATCTCCTCCATTAGACTCGAGATATTTTATTTCTTTGTTACAATTACATTGATTGTATTTTTTGTATGTGCTTTGGCACATATTCTTGAAAGTATGCCCCTATTAAATTCAAGCGAGGTGTGGAAGAAGTAGTGAAGAGGAAAATGATGTGCCACCCAGAACTTGGAGTTTGACACATTTTTCTACTTTTGATTTTTTTGTAAATGGAGGGGTAAGAAGGTAGTGGAAATGTAGAAGAGTTTGGACTTGTGGCAGTTTGTGTTTCGAAATTCAATGCATTGGGAGTATCATGGAATCAGTTCAAGTTTCACTGTAACTTGTGATAATCAAGAAATTTTACAAGCTATGTACAAATTTTAAGTAAGGACACATTACATTTGAATACTATCTATCCACTATGGCTTGCAATTATTTCTAAAAAATGCTATTTAAGGTCCTATGTGACAAATGATTTCTAGCAATGGTAGTTTATGCAAATGTTGCAAGAAGATTCACTTATTTAGGGGGTTTATTGATAGTCATGCATAATAGGATGACAAGATACAGGTGAAAACATGAGAAGAAAAGGAAAAAGTTTTAAAATTTTTAGGATAAACTACATTTCATAATGAAAAATACTAAAAAGAAAAGATAGAGTTGGTGTGATAGGTACGTACCACCCACCTCCACCTCAAACTTTAAATTTTACTCATCTCAAGCAAAACATAAATCGAGAATGGAGGGAAGAATTTCACTGAGATCATCAAGTGTCCTGGTAACTCAAAGAATGTCCAGCTAAAGGGAGTGTTGACGAGAGTTGGGGTCTTGAATAGAGGAGCTTCATTGTGCACCCAGTGATTGGGTGGTCGTGGAAGCTTAAAGTGACTTTTAGGACATTTGGAGGACAATTGACTTTCTCCTTGCAATCCTTCCAGTAAGATCCCCATATATTTCTTTGTTAGTAGAGCAACTATAACACATGTGAGAGGATCTTTAAGGAAAGGCATATAGTAGGAATGGTGCCTATGGGTGTTCCACAGGATTGGTTCCTCCAAGAAGTATGGCTATGGACTACCTTTCTCAGAGGCTAAGGTAGTAGGAGAAGAGTCCACCTCATGTAATATCGGTTGTGTAGGATGAGTTGGAGGATCAGGATCTGGATTCTCCTTATAACCTAGATCTACATGTAGTAGACATGGTGTTGGCATGGGAAAAACTATTTTATCAGCCGGGTATAAATTTGTATTTGGTCGTTATCTTCTTAAAGAATTATGCAATCGATATTGTGATCAATGGGGGCATCTGGGTCCTTTACCACATCAATGTGTTGCTCTGATTCCTTCATGAAGTATGTGCCCAACTCAATGATCTCAGAAGGAATCACAACAGATAAGGCAAAATCACAATTTAATGTTACAGACATGTCGACTACTTCTAGAGGTGGAATGAATCACCTCATTGGGTTCAACCATATATGGAACAAAGAAGGGCTCTTTAGGAAAAATCCTTTCTTCAAAATAATCCACCAATTCTTCACGGGATGGTGATGGTACATTATCCAAAAAAAGCTCAACTAAATTTGGTTGATCATTATAAATCTATGGATCTGGTCTTGCAATAGGGAAGGGTGGTGGAGCCTTAGGTTGTTGGGAGATTGTTTGAGCCAATCAATCATCAACCTTTTTTTACGCAACCTCTTTGCTAATAAGTTTCATATCATAGGCATCCATCCACTCACTCTCAATCTTATATTATTGATCATGGCCCCATGTAGTTGTTGCTTGAGCTGCTAGGAATTCCTCTTGCATGGGGGACTTGGACTCTATAAGAAATTTGTCTATCTCTACTGTAACAACCTGATCCACCTTGCATTGAATCTATACTTCATCCATTTTTTTGAAAGAATGTCACTATCCGGCTCAAGAAGAAAGGTGATCATTTTCTTAGGTAACAAACAAAAGTTTATAAAAATCTAAGATAGAAGGAAAAACTAAAAATTACAAAATAACTAAGAAAATTATAAAACAAACTAGAAATTATAAAAAAACAAACTAATATTGCAAAAACAAACTAGAAAAAGAAACCTAATTATTAAAAGGAATTGGGTTTCAAAGAAACTTCATTATCCCAAGCAGCGACGCCAAAATTTAATATGCATCATCAACACAACAAATTCACTAGGTGGAAGTCCCACGTTTTACATTTTAACAACAAACAACCCACTTGAGAACAAGCAAGTAAATTCTTATTATAGAAAGATATCAGTCCCAAGGAAGAAAAAATTTATAATATTAAATCAAACCAATCACAATGAATAGTATATAAAATCTAGTTTTTAGAGAGTGAATAAAACTAAAACAAGAAAGTAACCCGACATAAATTTAACGAAATTATATAGACAATTAAAAATAAAACAAGAAAGTAAACTTGCAAAGTCAAACTAGATTGTCAAGAATTAATTTCAATCAATGAGATTGTTGGAAGTCTGGGTTTCAACACCACAAGCCTTCATAATTATTTTAAAAATTTTAGTTTCCTTTTTAAATAAATAGTAGATTAGGATCGTGTAGATCGGTCTCTTACAGAAATATATCTCATGTATTAAGCTATCCACAGACACAGTGATCATAGGGATGTCAACGGAGAGGGTATGGGGAGGGTAAGGCTCTACCCTTACCCTTACCCTTCATAGGGTAGCGGGTAAGGGCAATTAATCTTCTTAGCAATCACCTTACCCTCCCATTACCCTTACCCTCTTCCCCACATGGTAAACAGGGAGGCTTAAGGGTAAATGTACAATTTTGATATAAAATGAATTTATAAAAAAGATAACTTCTTTTAAGGTGGTGTGTAGGGTGATAAAAATTAAGCCACATTTTTCTTGTCTTGTAGTTTTGCAAATGTGAATGTAAGCAGGATAATATTATACTTGTACAATATGTTTAGACATTGGTCCAAGAATAACTTATTTTAAGGTGGTGCGGTCATCCTTTTCCCATTGTTCCACAGCCCTATCAATTGGTTCAATATTCAATAGTAATATACTACAAGCATTTGAGTGTGAGTGGGGGTGGGAAGAAAGTCGCAACCCACACGCTTTCTTATTGGAAAAAATGGGATGGAATCAAACTAAAAGCTTGTATATAGTTATATATTTTTGTTAAATAAATGGGGGTAAAAGGATAAAAGGGTATGGATAATGCACATCTTACCCTCCCCTCTTAATTTGGTGCTCAAAAGGGGAAAGAGTAAATAGGGAACAAGTAACAAAACCTTTACCCTTACCCTTATCCTACAGGGTATGGATAAAGGGTAAACGGGAAATAACCTCTCCATTGACAGCCTTAAGGGATCTTGGTGCTTGTGGGTCATGGTCCAATCATCAAACAACTTTTCATCTGAGATCCCACCAGGAAACTTATGAGTCTCATTCGAAGTTCCGGTCCATAAGTTCAAGATCTCGTCATTATGGACTGTAACAATCATGAAGAAAGCGGGACAATTCATAATTTACGTTTCTAAATGAATTAAGACACATATTTTATTTATATAATAGAATCAAAGTTAGCTAATACAAGTTATGGGCTCATGGGGCTTCTCATATGTCCCAACAAAAGGAAACTACTCCATATTTTTCATAGAAGCAAGAATAAAGATAGAGAGGAGAAATCATGTTGCTAGCAATAATTTTTGCAGACTCCATGTGAAAGAACGTGACTCTATATCTCCTTTCTTTGCTCCATTCTCCCAGATAGGAATTTAATATAATAGGGGGTTGATTTCTTGAAGACAGGAGGTTGCCTTGTATTTATGGTAAATGATGCCCAACATTTAGTTTGACTGTCTTGATATCTTTGTGCTTGGTCAAAGGTCCTTAATTACATTTTTTCCTCCACATAATGTATTGTCCAACTTTCTTTTGTGTCCGATCAAGGAAGTTATATTTGACGACATAATTGCTTGCCCCAAATAGAGAAATTTATTGAATTACCTTCTTTTAACATAACCATTCAACTTCCTTGACTCTCTTTGCTGGAGATTTCCACTACAGTTGAGCCAATTGACTGAAAATATAGTCAACAAAATGAACAAGTTGTCAAAAAAATACATTTTTATCATAGATAATGAAATTTTCTATCCAATGTATATTTAAATATTAAATTCTACACTAGGATACAAAAGATATGATTTTTTTGGTGTGGGATATATCAGACACTACAAGAAAATCTATCGATAAGTTGACCAGCTAGAAAGTCAATTGACCAACTAGCCAAACTACTCAAAAATACAATTTTCATGTAGATCATCAAATTCCCTTTACAACGCATGTTTAAAATTTAAATTTTGCACTGGATGCAACAAATATGAAAATTTTAGTGTGGAATATATATAAGGCATTACAAGAAGTTGTGCAAGCATCTTTTCATGGAAATTTTTGAGACTTCTTGATCTTTGAATTGGATGGACGAAATTGAGATGTTATCCTATAATGACCGAGTAAATATAATAAAAACTCTAATTAATGAGAGAAAATCTAAACTAATAAAATTCATTCTAAAACTAGAAAATAAAAAATACTCCTAATTAATGATCTAAAAGATGCAACAAAAATGGATAAATATGCATTTATCATTATCTTAGCCACCCAAATTGTATTGCATTTGGGTTATTTACTAAAAGTAAATATATAGAATAATGACTACTTTCCTTGAAATAATTGTAAGTTCCCTTATCCTTAGAACTAGAGGCTTATTCTTTGTAAATTAAAGGTCCTTTACCATTGTTGTTCCTTTGGCTAACATAAAATCCAATACATATTTACCATTTTTCTTGGTATCACGATAAAACATTTCATTAAGACTTTTTACCATTTAAGAATCTTTTCAAAGAGGATGCCAACATATGATTATAATGCATAGGAGAAGTACTAGTAGAAGACAATTGATTTCTATCATCTGTAGCATAAAAATGATCGATATCTATGAAAAGAGATTTAGTCATGTAAAAATATTTTTCAATATGAAGATTGCCAATATCATTCTCTATATTAGTAGAACTAGTAAAGATTCAAGAACATTGAATTTTGCAAGAATTTGTGTTATCTATTATAGTAATCTTAGAAAGATGAACACCATTTTTAGATTTCATTCCCTGAAAACAAATTATTTGTCCTCATTTTCAATTCAGATATCATCGATATCAAACACGAGAGAATTCAGAAATTTAGAATACTCTTCATTTGGACTGGGCATAAAAGTTTGAGATTTCGAGAAACTTAATCTTATCAAGAGAACTAACATTTCCAATTTTAAGAATCTTTACTTGACTAAGATAAACATAAATTTATATATCAACATCATTGAATTTAATTTGTGTTCTAGATTAAACTTCTAGAGATTTTCAACATCATCTTGCAAGAAAATATCAACATGTTCAATTGTATCTTTTTCTTCATGCATGTTATCCACAATCTTAATAAGTTTTTTTTCTTTTTATGCTTAGTAGACTTAAGAGAGGCACAAGTAGCATGAATAAGTTCCATAAAAGATTCTTTAGATAAAGAGTTTATATCTATCTCATTGAATCTCCAATTGAGCTTTCCATAACATAAAAATAGCATTATACAACTTTACTTTCACTAGAAATTTCACTTGAGCTGAAGTTGGAGGAGTCACTATAGCTCTTATGTCCTTTCTTATTCTTCTTGTTCTTCTCATATCTTTCCTTTTTTCACCTTGTGACTATGGGTTTTTCTGCCATGTGGACAATTTTGATGTAGTGACCTTTCTTTCGACATATGAAGCAATGAGAGGAGGAAAAAAGCATGGTTTTTAGGATCTACCTTTGGAGTACATCACGTATTATTCACCTTGAAAGTATTTTTGACTTGATGAATCATGAAAATAAATCACCTTTTCCTTCTTCTTTTGATTCTTTTCTTCAAGATCCTCTTCTTCTTGTGAGTTGAGCCTCATGTCATATGATAAGGTCAAGTAACTTCGTTTCTTCTATCAATATAACCTTCTCATCCCATCGGCAATTAAGAGAGTGGAGAATTTTGCAGTTCATATTACCATATTTCATGGTGTTGTCTAGGAGGCAAGACCATTTACAAGGGTGTTTACCTTTGAATACAATTCAGCCACACTCTTTGACTTTCCCATTTTGTAGCCTTCAAATAGTTGAGTACAATTTAATTTTGTTTCCTTCACTTGCTTCGTTCCCACATAAGTGAGACATAACTCTCTCCATATCCCATAGGTCATGTCACAAGAAGATGTCTGGTAAACTTTGGTTTGGAAGAGAGTGGCATAGAGGATGTTTATGTCATTCACATTCAAGGTTTCTTTATTCAAAGTAACAACATCCCATTCTTCTATATTTTCATCCATTTTCTTGTAGGGAAGGCCCACCATTCTCCACAACTCCAGGCTCAATACTTGAACATGTAATTGCATTTTGCTCTTCCAATATTAAAAGCTTCTCTCAACAAAAACCAGAATGTTGAAGACAAATCCCCCTTCTTGATTATTGCCCATCTTCTCCTACTTGTGGAAGTATTTCTTGAAGAAAACCTTGGTTAGATACCACTTGTTGGATCTAAATGGTCTCAATATGGGGTGAATTTATATAAAACCACTTAAATAATAAAAAAACAGTAGGCCTTCAACATATTCCATAAGATAACATTGCAGAAAATCAAGGGAGAGAGAGAGATTGACCAATATACAAGTCAAGATACTATTTATAGTGGTTCCATCTCAAAGCATGTAACTCCACTACCTAGTGGGGTCAATATCTAGGGTTTTCAATCTTGTGGCAATGGTTATATTCTTTTTTTTGGCAATGGTTATATTCCATTATAAGAGTTACAACAAATGACCATCCTTTTCTAAATCAAGGGATAACTACATTCCCTTTTAGGTCAGGGGAGCCAACAACCTTACAAGGACTTAATTATCCATGTACAAGAATCTTTATCCTTACCAAGGACTTATTCACTCTTGCAATGTGTATTTGGCCTTCTCTAATGACCTATGCACTCTTGCAATGAGTCTTGGGCTTTTAAGGACTTACCCATTCTTGACTTGGATCTTCTGCCTTTGACTTCACCCGCACCAAGTCAAAGCTTTTCACCAAGGGCCTCCTTCCCTTCTTATCCTCTCTTATCTAATAGAGAGAATATTCATCTTCATGAGATAAAGAGAGATTGGGAGGTTGATGAATAAGAGTATCATAAGATAGACATGTATAATTATCTGTCTTATAGATTTCCTACTCACGCTAATGGATGTAGTAAGAAATTAAGCTCATGGGAGTGGATAGGGTTTCTTTGGGGCACTTTCTCTTTCAACTATAACACAAGTGTTGGGAAATATGGCTACAGAGAAGGTAGAAAATTTTAAAATTTTATCTACCATATTCCTATAATCAGTAGATTGCGTCAATAATTATAATGCAAGAAGGATGGTTTTGAGGATATACCTGGTCCTAGAGTAAGTCAAACAATAATCCTCATCATCATAGATGCACAACTCTGAATCTTAGTTGCACTGGGACTCATCTGATTGTTGCTCCTCCTGGTCAGTGCCATGGACTATAGCCACAAACATCAACTTCTTCAGTAGCTCCTCTTGTCATGGACTGCTAGTTGATGTTGTCATTCAAGCAGCAAACAAGGGCTTCCCGCCTCTATGGTAGTCCACAGAGACTGCCTAGAACTCCTGTCCCATTCTACCACACTTCATGCAGACTGAAGGAAGGTTCTCATATTCCAACCTATATTATTTTCCATTGAGATGGATGGCCGGCAAGAGAGGCTTTAGGGTGTCCACTTCCACTGCTAGTCGGGCGAACTTGCCACGGTGATTGGATAACATAGTTGTGTCCACCTTGATTGTTTTTCCGACGACGTCGTCAATGCTTGATAGAAGTTGGTACTGGTAGAGATAGATCGGGAGTTTAGGGATCTGTAGCCAAACCACGAGCTTTTTAGGGATATGATCTACCGGTAAGAAGTCTGCTGACCAAGACTGAATAGATAGATAGTTACCAAAAATTATCTAAGGACCTTCAGTCATGGCCCTCTTGAAATCTTCCTTGTTCCCAAGTTGGATGATGAAGTAACCCAACTCCAAGTCGATGACCCAAAATTGGTCGTTGATCTTCCAAAGTGACATGATGTGATTGACCAGGGTAGTGAAGCCCACCTTGATCCTGACCACCTTGATCACAATAGCAAATCTCCAGGGTTCAAGGAGAGGCGGTAGGGCCGCTGGATTGATCTGGAAGTTGGGTAGAGTGCCACTTTTGTCAATGTGTAGGGAGACTGGTCTGATCGGCGGGGTCTTCACACCACCAGTGATGTGGCATCCAACTTATGAAAACAGGATTAATTAATGCGGAAGTGAATTATTAGCAGCAGAATTACTAAAAATCACTAAAAATTTAAAACTTTTTGTAAATAAATCCACAAATGGTAAAACTCTATCATAAAGGACCAAAGTAAGTTATTTCCATTCTGATTCCTCAGTACATCTCTGTATCATCTCATCTCGAGAGTCATAACATTGACTGCCCAGTTAAATTGTACATGAGTAGTATACAAAATCTTGAGGCATCAAACCAAAAATCTCAGATCTAAATCAAACCATCTACTGACTCCTAGGACCTGAGAGTACAGAGACGACACATAGGACTCTTTCTATATATACAAGACTTGACAAACAGTGTCTCCACCTGAGGATCACTACTGTCCTTGTTGTTGTTGCTGCTGTTGTGACTGTTGTTGCTGCTCGCCCACTAAAGGTTTTCTTCTTCCTCGGCGTCTACCTAAAAAGTTGAATCCCACGGGGGTGAGACAATTAAAAATTGTCCCAGCGAGAGTTATAACTCTCCGTCAGAAGCATTATTATTGCAGATATTAAAATAACATTGGGCAATAGAATTATAAATATTCAACAGCAGGTAAATCATTGAATAAGATATGCAGAGTAGTATTCTCTATGCAATCATTTCAATTATAACTTGATTAAGCAGCAAGTCATTCATTTAATAAGGAATACGAAGAACCTGTATATCATTTATCCAACTATGATATAATAGACCATGTATCATCAACCATTGATTCTCGTAATTCAACCCTAAGCAAATATGATACACAGCTGATTACATTTTACAATCATACTTATGCCTTGAGGAGATGAGGTATATCGCTCATACTCCAACCGACCATTGCGAAATCGAAATTGGTACCATACATAGGTCAATAGCAGAGTCAGATTCCCATGACCTCATCTTCCTCAGTCAGTGTGAGGAACAACATGCAGGACATCGTGTGTCTCTGCCATTTATATAGCTTTCCAGGGTATACTGGCAACTTCGCTATTAGAGTTACAGTGGCATGCTATACTCTCTTCGCAATCGAGAGATTTCTTATTATATCACCTCAATTCAGCATTAACATCATCATCGGGAGATTAGTGATACATCATCCCGGCATATACATATAATGAAGGATTGAGAGATTTAATGTTATACTCACATCAATTCCTCCATTAGGGCATAAGGATCAGGCATGTTTTCAATCATAAACTATTATAACAATTGCTATAAAGAATGAGTATTATTTCTATCAAGTTCTTTTCACAGCTTTGTTAACATTGGGATCTCAATCCCTTATCATCTCATCATCATAATCCAAGAATATGGGTGTTCAAACCCTTAGATCATCAATATACTTGTTACCACTTTAATAGGTAACATAATGCTAACAAGTCATTTGACAATGTAAACATGATAATTGTAATGCAGGTATTTCACATGGCTCTTACAGCCTATCAATCTTTTTTGTTACCTTTCACTAGGCAACATAGCATATCATTGCTTACAAAGCTCATAAAATACTTTCAATAAACAAAGCAACATAGCTCATACCTGGCTATGTTCAATATCTCATTAAACATGCATGATTAATACAAATGATAATAGATACATCTATTTCATATGAGCACAATGTAAAACAACTATAGCATCTTCAATCAAGGAATACACCACTATGCCCTTACTAGGGTTAGGGTTTCCCTTTTTAATTCAATTAGGATTAACCATCCCCTTAAGCTCAAATAAGATTAATGACTTATCATATCATTATCCAACCATAGAGCTCTCATGCTATAGAATATAACCCAGAATTAGGGTTTCACACTTCCATTTACCTTATTAGGAATTAGGGTTTACAATTCACATTGCATCACCCTTGATTAGGGTTTAAGTTCAATAACCCACAATTAGGGTTTACTATTCACATCATATCCCCCTTTATTAGGGTTTACTATTCACATCATATCACCCTTGATTAGGGTTTACTATTCACCCCAAGTAGGAGTGATCATCAAAGTACCTCGAATTAAGGTTTATCATGTCATCATTATGAATTAAGGTCATACCATCATCATGTATTAGGATTTCACCTATTAATGCCCTCAGTTAGGGTTATGATTCATCATCCATCATAATTAGGGTTTCATTATACCACTATGAAGGATCATACCCTAATTAGACATTCATTCATATTAGAAGTCCATTACTTAATTATCATCCATGTAGGCAATCTTCTCTTTCATCTTCAAAAGATGATGTATGCTTCAGTCTTGATTAGGTTAAGTCAACTCACTCTTGAGGAAGAATTGACATCATGGGTTATGTCATTGTCACCATGACCATTAAGGCTTAATTATTCAAAGGTACTAATCACCTCATCCCATTAATATGTAATTACTATAATCATCTTTGATTACATCATTTATTAGTCAACTAATCACTTTGCCCTTTAACCACTTTAAGTACCCATGCGGTTTTGGTTAATTATCCACCAAACAGTTTTGGCCTTATAGACCCTAAACGGTCTTGACCAAATCAGACCTCAAACGGTCTTGAGCAACCAATGAAACCATTTGCTAAAGTACCACCTTGAAACCGTTTAGTAAAGTAGGTGGTGAAGACCGTTTGCCCAAAGTTGACTTTTGAAACCGCATGAACTCAATCGGTTTGGAAACCGCATGAACCTAAACGGTTTGGGATCATTTGGTCCCAAACGGTCTTGAGACCGTTTGGTCCAAACCTCCTCAAAACCGCATGGACCAAGTATGGTCTCAACTAGTCAAATTGAATTAGGGTTTCCAATGTTGGTTCCTTCCACCATTGAATTCATGTAACCAATCATCAATTGGACCAATCACCATACTTCAATTGAGTTGAATAGGTCAAATTTCAACTGATTTGACCCTCAATTAATCATCAATTAGGGTTTGAATCAATTGGATTAGAGTTTGGAATCGATGATCCTTCAACATTAATCAATGTGAGATTGGTAACTTTGAAACCATTGAACCTTCATCCAAATTGAACATGACCTGACCCCAAACGGTCTTGAGGTCGTTTGGATGACCTCCAAACGTACTTGAGACCGTTTTACCATGTCCACATAAAAATCCAAGTCAACCAATTAGGGTTTGGTTCATTGGATTGCTCACCAAATCAGCAATTTATTACTCTTCAACTCAATACCTTTAGATCTCCAAACACCTAACCTCAACCCTAGACCTCCAAACGGTCTTGGGTGACCCCCAAACGGTCTTGGGATCGTTTGGATGACCTCCAAACAGTCTTGAGACCGTTTTCCCATCACATCATCATTAACCATATCATTCAATTAGGGTTTGTATCCTAGGATTGGTCACCAAATCAGCAATTGATATACTTCAACCTAGTATCTTTGGATCTTCAATTGCTCAACCATACCTAACCCTAGACCTCCAAACGGTCTTGGGTGATCACCAAATGGTCTTGATACCGTTTGGGTGATCCCCAAATGGTTTTGAAACCGTTTGGGTCAATCAACCCAAAACATCAACTCATTCCAATGCAAAATCAGCACTTAGCCGATTAGGGTTAATACCATATCTTTAGACCTTCAAACACTTAACCATATCCAACCCTAGACCTCCAAATGGTCTTGGGTGACCCCCAAACGATCTGGATACCGTTTGGGTGATCCCCAAACAGTTTTGAAACCGTTTGGGTCAATCAACCCAAGTTTCAAACTCTAACACTTATGAAACCAGCACTCAACCCGATTAGGGTTTTGGTGATTGTTGGACCTTCAACTCATTAACCAATTGGAACTAGTCAATTATATTTAGTGGATCAATAACCAACATTATTATAAACAAATTCCCAAATGGTCAACACCTCCAAACGGTCTAAAACTGTTTGCCCTCATGCGGTTTGGTGAAACCATTTCATCTCAAACAGTTTGAAACCGTTTGCTCCCAAACGGTTTGGGAAACCGTTTGAGAAACTTATGCAAACTGTTTGACCTAATAATTTTCTTGGGAAACGTTTCAATATTATGTCATCATCATATTCCTTCGTGCATCCAAGAACAACAACTGTTTTTCATGGAAATTGCAGCAATGCATCAAAAGAGTTCGAAATAGAAGAAAATAACCAACAAATCATAGAGAACTTGATGCAATATCAATGTTTAAGGGTTAAAGTTATAAAACCCACCTCAAATCTGATCTCCAAGCTCCAAGCTCCAGGTCTCTAATGGTGGATGGAGTTCCAGCAACTGCCCAAGGTCCGTTCTTGAGCTATTGGATGAAAAGGATGGCTAGAATTGGAAATCGGGTGAAGAAAACCAGAATCAAGCATTGCTTTAGGGTTTCCACCATGAACCCGAGGTAGAAGATGATAAAAACCTTACCAACAGGTTTTGGTCGTCCTTCTCCTACTCTTTAGCTCTTCCTTGGTCGGCCAAAGCAAAGTGATAGAGCAAAACTAAGGAAAGGTCCTTATGTGTATTGGAAAAAGAACATGTTCAAGGGATTTTCAAGGAAAGAGAAAATGGATTATTTTCTTTTAATTCCAAAATAATTTACATCAAATCCCCCTCCATTTCTTGGCCACGAAGCCATCTTCATTTTCTTGCAAAACTCCATCATTATCCAAGAATTAATGGAAAAGGAACTAAGCACCTTAAAGAGTTTTATATTAATATCCAACCTTTTAGTGGATATTACTTTTTATTATCTTAATGTGAGTGGCTTCCACTCAACCAAGATCTTTTTGTGCCATAGCAAGGCACAAGCTCGTCCAAAACTATTGCAAACACATCCTACAATTTTTGGTTGAAGGGCTCCTCAATTAATTGATTTCTTTTTGCATTAAATTAAAATAAAGTTCCATATATGCTTAAATCTTGATTATTTTAATGTCAAGATTCTCTCTCCTCTGAAATAATTCAAATGAGGCGCCCCTCTCATTTTATTTGCTCTACCTAATTCCAAGAAACATGAGAGACCCTCTAGAGGTGGTATTTTGCATATTGAACCCTAGGTTTTGGGTAAATTGCACATTACACCAAAACTACGTTTTAATGCACAAGGTTTGCTCTACAAGCTTTATCTTGATGTCCAGGCTTGTGGAAACCATACCACTACATCATATTCATTCTTATGATGTCTCAACATCAGAGGAACATCTTACCATTTTGAATTTGCATGTTAACCCCTCAACTTGGGTAATGTGCACTTTAGTCCAAAATTAACAAAACAATGTTTCAACATTATTCAAAAGGGACTGAAATTGAAAAATAAGTTCCTCAAGAGCCTTAATTACTTTTCAAAAGATAAGAGCAAACATATCATCATATTTATTAAGCAAAACACCTAGGTTTAGTACATAACCCAGGTCAGGGATGTTACAAGTGATGACATCACGGAAGGAGGCTGCTCCAGGACGGACTTCTTCAGCGTTGACGTTCACATCCATCACCCTAACCGTGTCGACATTCACGTCCATTGCCCTAGCTATGTCGAGTTCTGTCGTTTCATTTAGCAATGGTGGATCTTCCGCCAAATATGTCTCCGGATGGGGTTCTTCTCCTTGGCTAGCGTGGGGGTGAGGCATGTTGAAGTAGCCTCATCCCACACCACGGCCTCCACGGCCGTCGGTGCTGTCGCCTCTCATGCACAGCAGAGTCGTGGAACCCTAGTAGAGTGGAGCGATACGATTCTTATCTATTCTAATCTTTCCCATATGTTTTAACATCTTAGTGTATGTACATTCTCACTATGATGTGGGTCTAATTTATCCAGAGTCTACTCTTATCATATTGTTAATAGGAGTCATTAGATCCCAATAATGCATCCTGCCAGCCAGACCAAGCCAAACCTACAGTCATGAAGCCAATAGCTACTTAAGATTAACCAACTCCTATTAATATAAAACATGTGGAAAGAATATCCACATAGGAAAGTTCATTCAAAGATCATTTCTAGTCTACTTGATACAAAGAATGTAATCAATAAATTCTACAACTGCATAGTGTACAACAAATCTTAAAGACCCATATATATTTCAAAATACTGAATATCTAAATTCAAACATATAAGAGCATTTATATTCATCTCCAATAAAACAAAAATATGAAATCAAAGTTCTATCTCATTTTATATTTATGCTCTTAATTCATGTTACTTATCTTGTTTCTAACCCTAATATTTCTAGGGTTCCTCTCTAGCCCATTCTTCCACTATATACCTGGCCAGTGTAACAACCCTGACCTAGGTTATGAGCTAACCCTATTTGTTTTGGCTAATAAAGTTGCTTATAACTTTAATATAATCCTATAAGGTGTTTTGTTACCATGTGACACACTCATGTTTCAAGTTTGGTCCCGATTGAATATTGTTTGAGCAATTTTCCTTTGTTTTGGACCAAAGTGCAATTTACCCAAATTGAGGGACTATAATGCAAAATGTCACATGTTGAACATGCCTCATGTGTTGTATCATAATTATATAGAGAATAATGCAAGGTGGTGGCTTGTGGAAAGCCCAAATTCCAAGTTTGAACTTGTTTGAACAATGTTGGTGCATTGTCACCAATTTTGGTACAAATTGTAATTTACCCAAAATGTGGGGTTGATATGCAAAATTACCACCTCTAGAATGTTCCTACTTAATCTATGTATAATTTATAGGATAGATAATGAATGATACACCATGTTTGAATCCATTATGAATGATGGTACTTTTGGTGATGAAATGACCAAGAAAAGGGTTGAATTTGGAAGCTTAACTTGAGTTGTATCAAGTTGAAAGGCTTATATATGAGTGCATATCGGCCATGGATCCCAAGGAGGTGTTCCATATCGTTTTTTGAACTCTTGGAAAAGTCCATATCGTGCAAAGCACCTCAAGGAGGTGAGGTGTGACGGCCAACAAGTTTCCTTAGAAAAAGTGTATCGGCTTGACTTAAAATAGTGATTAAACCTAGATGACTTATCCAAATGGATAAGCAATGGACGAATTTGCATCTTTATATGATCCTCAACCTTTTTTCATGTCAAGATAAATGTTGATGCATGCATGGACACGTGTCACCCATGCATGACACGTGGCACCTACTAGCTCAAAATGTTGACACCTCATTTTTGCCTTTCTTCATGATCAGCAAGTATATATACCCCTAGTTTGACCCCTTAATGGAATTTTGCGACCCTTACCACCCTACTACCCTAAGTTATCATGCATAGAGCTCCCATATCGTGAAGGGATGCTGTGGTATCGTGCATGGGCCTTGGGATATTGCCCATAGCAAAAGCATATCGGCCAAGTAGGTGAAAATTGCCATATAAAGTGATATTGGCCGATAGGGTGAAGATTTGAGTGCCATGCCGTGCATGTGAGTGCCATATCGTGCAAGGGGGTTGGAATATCGTTCAAGGACACTAGTGTATCGTGAAAAGTTGTTAAGGAGCAAGAAGGATCTCATACTTAACCCTAAGGTGAGGAAAAGATCATCTTCAACCTTGGATTGAAGCATGAATTTAGGGTTTTGATCTTCTTTTCTTTTCTTCTTCACCAATTGCTTATCCATGGTGATTCCTTGTATATGAAGGAGTTGTGAACGAGCCTTGGACCTTTGATAAAGTCATCTTCAACCTTAGGAACATGGATCTTTGGACCTTGAAGCTCTAAAGTGGTTCTTAAGGCGGGTTTTATAACTTGAACTCAACCATGTTATTATTCATCACCTAAATTGTTGTATTTAATGATCTACTTTTAATTCCAAAATTTTCTAAAATAGTTGATGAAATTATGAGTTATAGTAGTTTCTTAGACCTGTTGACTTGAACTATAATAGTTATAATAAAGGTCTAGAGCTTGAAGATTGTGATAACACCTTATAAAAGTGATATCGGGTGCATGCACATAAGCAAGCACCTCTAACCCGATATGATGATGCACCTATTTCACTAAAATGATATGAATAGGTTTGTAAACCTTGTTGCACGATATGGGGGGGTAGTATACACCTCTTTCACGATAGGGAGTCAAGTATAGACTCCATACACGATACAAGATTGAATGAATACTTATAAGTTGACATGAAACCCTAATTTGGGTAACCCGATATAAGAGAAGAGTAACAAGTATTATTGTATGACATGGATGCACAACATGGATGCATGACATGGATGCACAATAGGGTTGCACGATAGGGTTGAACGACAGGGTTGCACGATAGGGTTGAATTATAGGGTTGCACGATACACAACCCTAGACAATATGATAGCCCGATATGGTGATAAGTTGATACCTCTTAAGTATCATGGGCGACACATGTATATGCCATGTGCCTGACACAATCAACCCTAACCCGACATGGGTGTTGCAACCTAATGTTTGATGATGTAGCCCAATATGGTTTGGTGCCCTACACTCCAATTGACTTGTATATTGGGTTGAGCCTGATATGGCAAACCCCAACCGTCATGGCTAACCCTAGATGGTGACTAGCTCGATAGGGTGATTGAATGTACTTCTATCCCGACATGGTGATAGGTTGATACATAATAAGTATCATGGGCGACACATACATATATATTGTGCCTAATATGAGGTCAAGAAGGTACCTCATGCCCGATATGGAGACAAGTGCAAATCCTAGCCCGATATGGTGAGTGTCTATACACCTACAACCCGATATGGTGAACATATGCACATGATTTAACCCTATACACCTTATAAAAGTAAGGGCAAGACACTCTTAGGAGTGATGAGTGTAACACCAAGTAATGGTGTGGATAATACCTTGATAGGTGAAACACCTAGAGTGGTTGATAATGGTTAATCCTATATCAATAATGCCTTAACCCGAGGTGAGTTCACATCATTAATGATGGTTGAATAATTCAATTGTGTGACTTATGACCAATACATTACATGATAAATGTGATGATCTAGTGCATAAAGTATTAGGATGGGACATACGCTAATACAAGATAAGTTGATGAACTTAAGTATGTTAAAAGTGATGAGGGAAGTGATACATCAAGACACGATAGATATCACATCCAGCACTTCAAGGTTGATGTACCTTGATGTACCCTAAATCCAATATACTTGGATGAGTAACACATGATGAGTGTTATGTAAATTGTTACATTGAGATGTAATGAGTTTAATGCACTTTGATAAGTGTAGGCTAATATACCTTGAGAAAAGGGTTAAGCCAAGTTAATAAAGTATGATGTAATCATTCTCTGGTAAGGATGAGAGAGGAATTCATACCTTGTGTTGATGATTCATTTAATGATAAATGATGAGAATGAATAAGTATGATTGAATACTTATGATATCAATGTTTGCTCCTAGATGTGTGGAGCAATGAATTAGGGTTTGATCATTGATAATATAATCTTGAAAACCTAAATGGTTAATAATGAACAACCCTAACCCTAATGAAGGGTAATGATATGTAAGAGAAACCCTAATTTATAAGAAAGGAAAATCCTAACCCTAATGATGGGAAGGTTGTATTTCTCTTATTGCATAAGCCTTGTAAGGAATGTTAAATACTTACATAACAAGTACCATGTGAATAAGTTGTTGCCTAGTGAGAGGTGACAAGATGTGAATGGCCTTGTGAGCCATGTGAATAAGTTGTTGCCTAGTGAGAGGTGACAAGATGTGAATGGCCTTGTGAGCCATGTGAATAAGTTGTTGCCTAGTGAGAGGTGACAAGATGTGAATGGCCTTGTGAGCCATGAGAATACTTGTACAACAAGTGAAATGAATACCTTGGTCTAAGGACCTAGAGGTAATGGTTACCAGTTACAGAGGTAACAATGTTATGTGATGAATTCCCAATAATTTGAAAAGGGACTGAGATCCCAAGTATCATGTGATTTAAAGATATGAAAAGAATGTGATAAATGTATTACACCTTTATTTGTAGCATTTGTCATAATAATTCTTGATTGAAACTTGACTGATGCTAAAAGAATACAGAAACGTACTTAATTAACCAAGTGAAATCTTATCATGTAGAGCCCTGGCCATAGATCCATCATCGTCAGTAGTTGGTGATGGTGAAACGGGTTTCTCTGCGGCATAACCCGGAGGGCATACTTTAGAGTATGTGGGGGTGATGGGCAAAAATATCCTGACGCCCTAATGCGGGATTGGTGGTAGATAAACACGAGATCCCACAATCCTTCATTATATGTGTCGGGACGGATGTATCACGAATCTCCCGATGATGAAGGCCGGGAGGGATGTTAGATAAACATGAGATCTTTCTCTCCCGAAGAGAGTGTAGTTGACGTTGTAGCTCTACATAGCAAAGTTCCTGTATACTCCTGGATTAGCTATTTTAGTAGTGACACGAGATGTCCTGCATTTTGTACCCACATTGACTGGGGAGGATGAGGTCATGGAGTCTGACTCTTCCATTGACCTATGTATGGAACTGATGCTTTACGCCGTCATGGTCGGTTGGAGTATGAGCGGTATGCCTCATCTCCTCAGGGCTTAAGTGTGATTGTAAAGTGTAATCAGTCGCCTAGCATGTTTGCTTAAATACGGAAATCATTTGGCTGATGTTACATTTCTTTTATACATCCTTAGTGGATAGATGTTAATCATGTTTCTTTACATTCCTTGCAAGCAGATAGATGAATTATAATCTACCATGGGTAGATGCAATGTTCTCCTTATGAAAGGAGATTACTTCATTCTGTTCATATAGTGAATTATCCTGCTTATTAATATAAAAAGAACCTCTACTCAGTTTATAATTGCTTAATCTGTGATAATAATATGGTCGGTGGAGAGTTATATCTCTCACTGGGGCAATTTTCAATTGTCTCACCCCTGTGGGGCCCAAATTTTTAGGTGGACGTGCACGAGGAGGTGAAGACCTTTTTGCAGTGGAAGAACAACAGCTGAGGCAGCAGTGACAGCTCAGGTTGAGTGTATTGGTTGTCATGTCTTGTAGATATGAGTCCTATGTGTCGTCTCTGTACTCTCAGGTCCTTGGAGTTGGTTCGTATTGGTTTTATGATCAATAAGAGATTTTGGTTTACGCGCCTCGAGGTTTTATGTTGCTCATGTATAGTTTGGTAAAGAAACTATTATATGTTATCCTCGAGAAGAGATGGTAAAGTGTATGTACAATGTGAGCAATGATGTATATAAAGTTTTGGGTTCTTCCTTAAAGAGTTTTCCTAGAAATGGATCTCTTTGCAAATTGGTTTTAATTTTTAGTGATTTTTGTTAATCTGCGGTTTATGTTTAAATTCTGCTTAATTAGTAACGATTTGTCTATCGGTTTGGCGACTGTCGTTACATCCAGGGTATACATAAAAGAATAGACACAGTAGCTTGATACTGGTTGAAACAAGTACTCAGATACCGGGCCAGGATATCCAAATACTCAAATCCCTAGATCTAACATAATAACATCTCCTATCTGCCACACTTATGACTCAAAATTACTAACTTAATGGTCCCTGACAACTCATCTTAATATCTGATACCAAATTGTTACACCCCAGTCTCACAATTTCCACTAATCATGAGATTAGGGCATAAATTGAGGATTTAATGTAATACAAAGATCACCCTTAACTTTTTCTTCTCTTTCAAAACTCTTTGTTTTCTCGCATTGAACCACATAAACCAACTTTACAAGGGAATCAAAACATTGATTTCTCTAATCCGATTTCAACAGTAAAAATGCATGTATGAACATTCATTATGTTCCTCATACTTTTAAGCACATCAGGCGGGGGATTGCAAATCCTTTATCCCCAGTTCAAATCTGGGTGTTGCCTGAAGACTTGCTGATTTGCACATATTGCTAAAAGAGGAATAATGTTATACATCATCATTTACAACTCTCTCTTATTTCTTTACAAGGACTGACTAGACTTAACTATACTCAGATTTAACTCTTGTGGAAGATATACTTTTATGCAATGATATCTTCTTCAAGTCCATATGATTTCCCTAAAAATTGTGAGTAGAGAGGTGAGCCTACTCGCTCAGTGAATGAGTACTTCAAATAAATAGTCTAAAGAACTGATATAATTACAGATATACTTTTGAGCAATTGATATCAATTATAATAGTAGTAAGCTTTAAAGAGTCTAATAATTGACAATCATAAATATGGCAGGATACTCTAAATATCTATAAGAGTGAATCAATATATGAAATGCTTGATTGATCATAAAGAGAACTAATAATTCAGAAACATACAAAGAATAATTGAATAACTGTACACACTTATTTGACCTCTCATTCATTTTATTATGCCCTGATCATATGCAGTGTACTCTACATATGAAGACTTGTAGTGCACTACAATCACACCGTACAAGACTTAGTGGACACACTCGGGAAATGCTAAGTCTGACTACTCTCCTGGTCTACAATAGGGAAATGGCTCTCTGGCCTAAACTGGACTCATCCTCTAATCTGAGCACACAGGCGAAGAGTCAAGCCACCTCTTGACTTTTCTGTATTCTAGTGCTACCAGGACTTCAGGTTGATGTTGGACACTGCAAACTATAATTTAAGGAGACTTCCACTAGGGCTTCGTTCCCCGTGCTACCTGATAGCACGTTCTGATCCCCATATACTGGACGCTGCCAAGGTTAGGTTGTTTCACCCCTAAGGCGGAGACCTCACATAGGGGTTCTATGGTGTTCAGGGCTCCTAAGTCTATTATTTTATTATTCCTAGAAAGCTCTTTCTACATTGTACCCTTCTCTTACTTATACTTGACTCTGGTATCTCAATGGTGTCATGTCTACTTATTTGAAGTTATGATACAATATGTATATCATTCTAAACTTGGCAGAGCAGTATATTCAAAACACTATAATATAATGAGTAAGCAACATACTATACATGCAGGCAAACTAAAATTCTTAAATAAATAGAATACATGACCACTTGGTACATACACACTAGAGTCGTGCAATTTATCATCTTATTACACTGATAAGAGTTAATTACTTAACATGTGAGTAATCGTCAATAGCACCTGCAACTTATCTGTCATTTCTCAAAGAACGTACATATCAATCCAAATCTTGAGTTGTACATCTCATAATTCAATTAAGAGTTAATTACTTATCATGTCAAGAATTATTAATAATAACTCAGAACATTGATATCACAATACTTGATTCATTGAACACCCTACCCTTAGGGTTTCATTTAATCACAACAAATGCTACAAAGAAAAGTGTATTACATCTATCACGTACTTTTCAAATCTTTACAACACATGATACCTGGGATCTCAATCCCTTATCACATTACTGGGAATTCTCATCCCTTCACATCATTATCATAATTACTAGATATGGGTATTCAAACCCTTAGATCATCACATAGAATTGTTACCTCTAGGTCCTTAGACCAAGGTATTCATTTCACTGGTTGTACAAGTATTCTCATGGATCACAAGGCTATCACAGATCTTGTCACCTCTCACTAGAAAATAACTTATTCCCATGGCTCCCATAAAGATTTCATGCGACATAAACATTCACTGAATAAAGACTACTATCAACAAATCATATAAAATCAATATATGTATGAAACCTTAGAACTGAGATGAATTTGGGTTTTTGTGCCATTCATTGGGATATCATGCATCAATATAACATTGAATAAACAAAGTCTATCATGTCAAGAAAATCCCTTCAAATGGATTTCACGATATCTATTCACAAATATCCAACTTTCCTCGCATCTAGGGTTTCACCCTCTTCACTGAGATACCAAACAAACACTACTCACTTTAAATGAAATCCAAGATAGTATCTGACATATATGTACTATGAATTTATATAAACAATCATTCAAAACCAAGGGGATCTAGATAAGCAACTTTCACTATTTACTTATACAGCAAATTTCAGTCATAGACAAATTCCCTATATTTCAGTTTACTCTTATAACTTCTGTGAATACTTAGGAAATTCTCATTAGAATGCATTGTATACATTTCTAATATGATTTTATCATCTGAAATTCATTCAAACAAAGGAAGAATCCATTTCATATCATTTTGTAACAACTTAGAACAAATAGACAATTCAGGGTTTGTAGTCGCATACTAAGCAATTAAAGATTATGGTTGATTTAACCAATTTTAGTGCAATATACTATTTAAAGGAAGTTCCCACTCACCCTAAGGTGTGAAAACAACTTAAAAATGTATCCCATATCTGAAAATCTCGAATCCATATCAAATCCCTAGCAATTCACCCAATTCTTCTTCCTTTCAACTCGGAAACCCTAAAAATGAGGGATTATGAAGAAAGAGTGAGAAAAGGAGAAGTTTTGATACCATTTTAGATAAAATCATAGGAAGGACGAAATTTGGACATGTGAGAGAAGATTCACCATGAAACTATATCCAAAGAAGCTAAACTTACATGATTTCATCATTCCTCAGACCGCAAAACCCTAAGTCAACATCTCTATCAATTTCTCCTCTCAAACCCTAACTCTCTCTCCCTAGGATTTCGTTTATTTGTATTAAATCATGAATTATGAGATCTCCTTGTGTGTTAGGTTTACCATATAGAGCAATTGAGCTATTTGGGTTAATTGCACATTGACCCCTCACTAAACTTTTTCTTATTTTAGCATATCTTTATGTCATAAAAAGGTTTATGTGAATTCGTGTATTTAAGAGATCAAACCTTCTCCAAAAATTATGAGAATTTATCATGTTGTGTATAATTGAGTTGCAAAGCTTTAGTTATAATTTGAGATCGTTCCAAGCTTCCATTAAATAAATAAAAATCTAATAGTTCACTACTATCTAGAATTCTATAGAAATGTCAGTTATTGTAATTCATCTATTGATAAGGTCTAAATGCATCCAAACGTTATGAAAATTTTACATGTTATTTATGATTGAGTTTCAGATCTCCAATTAAAATTTCAGATCATTTGGAGATACCAATAAATAACTACAAATAAAACACTACACTACTGAAAAGCACTCTGTCAGCATTTTGGTCGAAGTATAGTTTGACTGAGAACCACATTCAAAGAACACTCAAATATTCTGAAATTTTTCTATAAAATGCATGATTGAGTTATCCATATCATATCCGAAATTAAATTAAATACAAAATTTGTAGAAAATATGAAAATTCATTTACCACACTGTTATCCTGATCAAATTCCATACTCATGTACCATCAAAACCCTAATTTCAACCAACTACAATTTATAGTTCTCAAACCCTAATTTCTCAAACAATAGAACACTTAACATTCTTATTAGGTTTAAAACATCATAATTTAATTATCATCATTAATTAGATTTAAGTAATGATCAATCCAATTAAGCATATAATCATCCAGGTAAACCCTAGTTTACCAATTAAGCTCGGATGCGGTCATAACAATTCTCCCCCCTAAAAAGGTTTCGTCCCCGAAACATAAATATGCAAGTAAAGTACATTCAAGGTTTATTTTAAGTTTTTGAAATCTTACATGTCATTATACTCTTGTATTTCATACTTGAATGCAGTTTTCAACATTAAGTCCTTTATTCCTTTACTAAATCACAACATGTTTGAAATAGTTCTCAATGATAACAAACAAATTCCCTATGCCACAATCAATCATAGGATAGAGAGATAAACAACCATTTCAATATTTTCATACTCTTGAGGTGTTACCTCAACATCAATAATCTGATCCAACTACCTCAATTCATACTGCTAAATTGATACTATTGTTATATATTACCTCTAAATCACGAAAGAGAGTTCACCATGTTCTTTTAAATTTTACTATTGTGCTACACAAATAGCAAAACAGTCTTGAGTTAAAAGACTAGATTCAACAACAATTGTACATTACTACTCATGGCATCCCCATTGGATCATGGATGCATAAGACGAAGCATTACTATCACATTCCATACTATTCTCAAGTATGAACCCACACATAATTCAAGGTGTAACCATCAGGTTATAGCATACTAGGGTTTTAACAACAGTAACAGAGTACTCCATAATTGTATTAGTCATTCAAGGACTATTCATACCCAATTACCATCACTTAGTTATATTAAAGCTAGGTATAACAAGCTACACCTCATTAGGGTTACATATCAATACAATATGGTTATCATCCCTTCTATTCATATGAGTGAATAGGTAAGACTACCTTATTCAGGGTAACCCTCCATTTGTTCTATCATCATTCAACCCATATCACCATACCACAATTATACAATACTAAGATGGATTACTGGTATGAATGACTTAAACTATCAGACACCTTTAATTAACATATTACTTGCACATGTACACTGAAATCATACGTAGAACCAATTTACATCCCTTAATATACCTTCAACAAATTATACTTCTAAAAACAAATTCACATATTACTAAAAGCCATTATTTTCTCTTATCTCTCTCCTCATTCATTACTACTTACTTTTTGCTACTTATCCTTCTCATTTTAATCATGTAGATTAAACATCCCTAAAATTGAAACATACAAGGTATGAATAGATTATTCATCATTCTTGTTATTACTGCAAGAATTTATTTCATATCACACTTCACTCATATTGTATTTCTCCTTTTGTTCAAAACACACCTCTTATATTTCAAATCTATTTCTTATCCTTTGCTCTAAATCATTTCCATATTGTTTATCTACCTTTTAGATTAGCTAGGATTACTATCAGTGCTAGTTTACTTCTCATAGTGCAAATTTCATGATCTTGTTTTATAGAGATGCTAGTATTTAAGGTCAAATCACTAGTGACAATCCTTGAACTACTACAACTCTAAACATTCTAGGGTTTGGCCTTTATCAGTAGCATGACGTTATTGTGGTGTGACTTTGCTCCCTTAATTTGAAATTCAAACTTTGGATCTCACAAGTTTTTACGAAAGTCTTCCTTATCTTATCAATTGAATTTTCTTCATCTTAATTGGCCATTCAGATAGATTACATTCTCAATTTACCCTTTTAGGCTTTCATCATCATATTGTGTGTCATTATTACATTCACTAGATGCCTCTACCATGGTGGTTATGCATCAGATGTGATTCATTTTCTTATCACTTCATTCCCACATTTCTCTCATTAATTAATATATGGAAGAGAAGACTGAGACTTAGAATTCTTATCTTCAAACATCCCATTAATACATTTGTCATATGTAGGTTTAATTAGTTATCAACAAGGATACTTGACTAACTAGCACTTGATTGAATCTCCTAACCTCTTTCTTTTATAATCTATATTACTCCACCATGTTTCAAACCCTTCCTTACTTTCCATAATCCTCTTAACATATACTACTCTTCCACCTGTTATCTTTAACTTCTACTTTTCTCCTATGATCATGTTGCTTATTCATTTGTATGATCACGTATATCATGTTGCACGTATTTCTTTTTATCCTTCTAATAATGTGAAGTTGAAATTATAAATCAATAATCTCTCTACTAGTTTCAACTCATGTTTAATACATTACATATCCTTCATTCTAAATCAAACGGCTCATGCATGGGTGAAACATAGTTTCTCTTATATCAAGTTTTTTCCTTCCTGAGTATAGTCTACCTTTATATAACTTATTCATTTTGTTAAGCTACATTTGTGTTCTTTTTTTTTAGAAACTAGTTTGTTGTTCTATAGAGACTTAGAATCCAAAGGTAGTAAGGATGAATGTATTAAACTTATCAATAAAGGTATACATTCCATGCTCTCAATTATATCATAACCTTCATTCCTTAATCAATCTCATCGTTTCCATCGTTTATCTTTGTTTTAACTTAGTTTCTTATCCTAGTCTTATGATTTACATATTTATCTAATTATCTTTACTTTAACTCTTCTGAAGACTCTTCAATTATATTTACTTATCGTATACTTAACTCTTTTCTTCTATTTTTCCTTTGTTTTGGAGTACATAAAAACATTGTACTCAGTTATATAATCCATTCCTCATGATTGATTCTTACTACCTTAGCCCTTACATATTTTTCTCATATCTTTTCCATATTTCATATTTAGAGTTCATATAATATTAATCATTAAACATAATCTGAACCTTACGTCATGTTCCTTTATTCTCAATTAAGGATTTCTCATATGAGGCCCCAAAGTTGGGTCTCAGATATCAATTCCAACTGATTCTTACATATTCTAATCTTTCTTATATGTTTCAACATCTTAGTGTATGTACATTCTCACTATGATGTGGGTCTAATTTATCCAGAGTCTACTCTTATCATATTGTTAATAGAAGTCATTAGATCCCAGTAATACATCATGTCAGCTGGACCAGGCCGAACCTGCAGTCCTGAAGCCAAGAGCTACTTACGATTAACCAACTCCTATTAATCTCAAACATGTGGAAAGAATATCCAATTAAGAAAGTTCATTCAAAGATCATTTCTAGTCTACTTGATACAAAGAATATAATCAATAAATGCTACAATTGCATAGTAAGCTGTCCGTGTCTGTGTTTTAACTTGGTTTTACGAAATCACATGTATAATCGGTGTATTACGGCTGTCTTTGTGCATTGATCTGCCAAATATACATGACAAATCATATTTTGAAGTCAAGGACCATAAAAACACAAGGGAGAGTATGTAACATTACATCTTACTCTACTAACTATGTGCGTGAATTGTTCATCATCAACGTGGAACTTCCTAGAGTTGCTGCAAATCTTCCGCAGCAATTGCAAGTTCCCGGTCTGCAGCTACTATCTAATTGCGTGCCCAAAGGCCTTTGTGAAGGTGATTTTCCAAAACAGAAGAAAAAACAGGCACGTAGACCACATATATTGTGCATAGAAAAATCTCTTCCTCTACTTTGACCAACACCATAGAGCACACCAAACCCAGGAAAGCAAGATCACTAAAAACAATGTGCGCCGCGGTAGGCTTTGGGTGATTTGGAGACCTGAAACATGCGACAAAGCAGACGGAGCATATTCCCACCCCCAATCACATCAGAAACTGAAAGCGAGGATCCAAAACAAAGCACCAAATGCCAGTGGCCAAGAGATTGTCGAGCAAGTTGCAAACTAGCGGTGCTGCTTGACAAGCATTTATCAGCAGCACAAATAAACGGTTTTGTTGTATTTTGGGGGTCTCGAACCCTGCGTTACTATCCACCAACCTCAGGCTCATCCCAATTGTAAGTTCAATATGCCGTAAAGAAACTTCCAGATTTAGATCACCATGGAGCAGTTAGAATCGTCCATATTAAATTGCAAAAACCGATCACCTTATTCAAACATAACAACAACCATTGATAAGAATTATCCAAAACATAGTTTATGAGACCAGAATAGAAGCTCCATTTTGACGTCTAGAAATAAGTGGCGTCAGAAACGCATGCGTTGTTTAACACCAAGATGTGCTCCCGTAACAGCATATAGGTGCTTACAAAAGGTAGTAAAACGCGAACACAGTACTAGTCCACATATCTGTATTGACGAATCCTTAGGACAGGAAGACCCAGCAGGATCCGCAGAGTGAAAAACATCTTTCTTCTTGACAGGGATGGGCGTATGCAGCATCTCCCTCTGAGACTTTACGTGTACTGGAGGGCTTAAGATGTTAAAACCATTTCAGTAATAATGAAAAATGAAAGAACAAGGCTTCGGAGAGCATTGAACTATACAAAAGCAGATGACCAATTCTCGTAGGCCCATCATTGCATACATGCAAAGGTTCACGTAACTGGTGCTCAAATTGTTGCATAGAAATCTAGAAAATGACAAGTTCACAACTCCATGTCAGGCTTTGGTTGAGCATAACGGATTTTTACTAGAACAATCTTAGAGCATAATTCCAGCCTATCAAAGCAGCAATAAAGATGTTTATTTATGTTATTAACATCCATAAGAGTCAACTGATGTACATGGGAAACATTTGTACAGAGGATATGTCCTAGATTTTTCACGTCCAATTGTCAGGTTTCCGTAGAAAGATGAGCAAGTTAGGCTACTAATACCTAATCATGTCAGAAACGACTAGTCCCTGTCATTTCAGTCTTGCGTTACTTCAACAGATGGGCTGCTTACAAGCTCCTGGGCTTCATCGAGAGGGGAATCGTTTGCATCAGCAGCATAAAGAATCTTTCGGACTGCCTTTGTCATCTGAAAGATCATATTGGCTCGGTCAGTTATGGGTTGTGCCAGCAAGTGCACCGTATCTAAACAAGTTTCTAAAATGTGAGACATTGCAGAGGCGTAAAAAATATTCAGAAGGTGGAAAGAAACATTTTGCCCAAACAGTGGCGGAGTCACCTTACGGCACGGTGAGGCACACTTTCGGAAACAAAACTAACTACTATAATGAGAGGCCAGTACCGCTGACTGCATTGATAAAGTAAAGATGTCCTACGCGCAACGCATGAAATTCAATCTCCCAGCCCATGTACAACTTAAATGGATGTTAATAGCTAAAAAATATTGCATTGCGCACGAGCCATAAGCACATAATGAATGAGACACCGGTACAAGGTCACGTTGGGTAGTCTGCCAGACCTAATTTAAATTCCGGACATCATTGCAACTGATTTATTTATTTATTATTTAGCCTTCAAGATAATAATGACAGGCCAGTTAATTTTTGGGAAGTCTATTGTGGGCGTCATTGCTTGTTAGCGTGGCTTTGCTTCTAAAAATTGTTTTCAACGCTGTCTTTAATTATTTTCTGTTCATCATCTATGACAGACCTATATGTTTTCTTTGGATTGATGGAACTAATATTCTTTTTGCTAATTATTTTCCACTTTTACCGCTTTCTTTGAAGATGACGTGTTAAACATAAAAAGACAGAAAGGAGCAGTTCATAGTATATTGTGAAGAAGGTGGAAAGTCTATAGTTGCAAGGTGTCTCATATGTTGTGTCCATAAATTCTTCAAGGGTTAATTGGTGATTGATCTTAAGATAGACATTTATAAAACTGTGGACGTGAGGCTTATGTGACCAGTTACAATGATGATGATATTTGGGATTTGTTTTACAAAATTCTATTGTAGAGATTTAGATACTTATCTAATGTATACATGAATGGTTATTTCTGTATAAATAAATTGCATGTATCATTATTTTTATATGGATGAACAACATCTTTTAAAACACCCTCTCATTTTTGTGCCTCACCCATTCATTAATTCCGCCTCCGCCACTGTGCCCAAATAAGGTTTATATTATAGGTCTGCCCCTTCCTGACATGCTTGAATATTACACTCACCAAAAAGTATTGCTGTCTAAAAATAGCATTTTGAGAACCATATAGCAAACTGTTTTAGAAAGAAAAAATATAAGTGTCAACTTTTTTAGAAAGAAATGATATATGTTTCAACTATGTACCCGCTTATAAGTTTCAACTAACCATGTACCCGCTTTTATGCCCACTTAGGCTAGTTTGGTTGGGTGTAGTAGGGTGTAGTGTGTGAGTTTGTAATGTAAAAATGTACATCAAACACGCACTTTGTCATCTGACTATACCATACCAAACAGGCCCACAAGAATCAGCATGACAAAGAACCACAATAAAATTATAATGTTTTTAATCTTGTTCATATGGTTCGAATACTAGCTGAACACAATCTACAACAGCATTTAATTAGTAAATAAAGATCTAAAGCAAATACTGACGCTTGACTAGTCATCCTTCTAAAAAGAAAGTTAAAGAGTGCCCTACGGTGTAGTAACTGCTGAGTTTAATTGTTTACAAGTTCTTTCACTTCACCATCGTAAGCACTCAGTCAGGTAAAAGAAAATTTGGTGCTTTGATTCTCCTATGATGGTTGTTCTACTTTAAAAAAAATGGCAATTCACCAAAACTTGAGGATTAAGGGGAAAACTGCTGCATTTTCGGCCTCCTAGATGAACCGATCCTTATAAATCTTCACAGGAGATCTAAGTCCTAAAACCGGTCCATCATCCAACAAACAATGTAATTGCAGCCTCCTACAGACCATGATACATCTACTACTGTCTGCTACTGGATGAAGACAGATTGCTGTCCCCGTTCGTCTTCCATTTTTGCTAACACTGCACATAATCAAGAGTGTAACAAATTACACCATTGTATGCATTGTCATAGCACCAAGCATCCTCTGAGCAAAGTGTTGCCAAACAATATGATACTCATCCTATCTTGTAGGCACGTGAATGGTGCATATACTTCTCATCACTGCTGGACGCAGGAGTATACTCCAGTGTCACTTCCACCAAGTCTAACAGAGATCAGACAAGATCAAAAGCATACGATTGCCTCATTTAATGTAAGGGCACAATCATTGCTCAAAAAAGTGGTGCATACACCTGAATATCCATCCAAATCCAAATGCAACGTCAATGCTGTCAAACCATGCATGTGCTCCTCCCGACACGGAGTCCTCAAGAGGATTGCTGTTCCTGGGAGCAGCAGGACGAATGTCCGCAACAGACGCTGCATGACTTGATCTAATCAGTTTAGATCTCTGATCCATACGTGATATTAACTAGCGATCTACATGTATATAAACACTGTAATATCATGTATGAATCGGAGAACAAAACTGATTCAGTTCGGAGTCATGCCGCATCTGTTGTGGATGTCCGTTCGGCTACTCCAGGAATAGCAATATTGTTGAGGACTCCATGTTGGGAGGAGCATGTTTTGTTGTGGATGAGCAAATTGTGAGAGAAAGGTTGAGGGTGTGTTTTAGATAGCGAAGGGTATGTTTGGCAGCAGATTAGTGTTACTCGGCAGGTTGTGACGTGTATTGACAAACCTTATTGACCGCAAAGGACAAATCCGGACGGGTCACTGACATATTGGAGGTCGCCCACAATTTGACGGTAGAGGTGAGGGTCAAGTAAAAGGTCACCGGGTTTGACTAGGGTGGTAGATGGACATAGTGGTGTATGTTGGAGTGTTGGAGCGTTGGAGAATGTCCAAGATGTACTTTTGTTGGGAAAGGATAATGCCATTACGTGCAGGGTAGGCTTCAATATCAAGAGAGTATTGAAGGTTGCCGAGGTCTTTGATGGGAAATTGGGTGGAAAGGAAAAGAAAAGAGTTTGTGAATGTGGGAGAGACCACTGTTGGTAACTAAAATGTCTTCAACATAGACAAGGGCATACATGACAATGTCATTGGCGCGATAGATGAAGAGGGACGTATCTATTTTGGATGAATAAAAACCAAATGTGTGAAGAGGCGATGCTGAGATGAAAGAACCACACATGGGGGGATTATCTAAGGCCATATATTGATTTATGAAGGCGGCACACATGTTGTAGATGTCGTTCATCTATGAACCCAGGTGGTCAAGACATATAGACTTCTTCATAAAGGATTCCATGGAGAAAGGCGCTGTCAACTTCGAGTTGTCTAATGGGACATTGGTTGGAGATGACAAGGGATAGAATGGCGCGGATGGTAGTTGGTTTGATGACCAGATTGAATGTTTCCCTATAGTCAACACTAGCTTGTTGATGATAACACTTGGCAACAAGATGAGCTTTGTGACGAGCTAACGTTCTGTCGGGATTATATTTGTGACGAAAAATCTATTTGCATCCAACAACATTCAGTGTGTTAGTAAGTGGAACTAATGTCCAAGTGCCATTTGTGATGAGGGTGTTTATTTCTTCAGTCATTGCATTGCGCCGTGAAGGGTGTTTTTGGGCTTCTGAGAAACATGTAGGCTCACGTAGAAGGTGTAAAAGAAAGGTTGTGGGAAAGGGGTGATGGGTGGTGCATTGTTGCTTTGTCGGTCGGTGGCCAACTAACATGCAATACAACTAGTTTATTAGAACGTAGGGTATGTTGTTTTGGCAGAAGTGGAGCATGAGGTGGTGTGATAAGGTGAGTTTTAATACCTAAATCGTGTACCCTCTTGACCTTAAATAGAATGAGAAAGCTTTATTTGATGTGTAAAACATATACAATGTTCTCTCTTTAATAGAATAAGAGAGTAAGCCTAGAAACAGATCTAGGCAATATGAGACAAAAGAAAAGCAAAACAAAAGACAAGTCTAAAGCCCATAATAAAACAAATAACACAACATAATGCAATAAAGCATATATACTGATACTCCCCCTCAAGTTGGAGCATAGATGTCAATCATTCCCAGCTTGTTCACCATGGTAGTGAATCTAGCCTTGGGAAGAAGCTTTGTGAAGATATCGGCCACTTGATCAGAAGTGTGACTGTATGGAGTAGAGATATTGCCACATAACATATCTTCTCGGTCGAAATGACAATCCACCTCAATATACTTGGTGCGCTCATGAAATGTTGGATTGTTGGCAATAAATATAGTAGTCTTATTGTCACAATACATAGGAATAGGATTAGGGATAGAAATGTCAAACTCCTTCATAAGACCACGGACCCAAAACGGTTCACAAGTAGTATGAGCCATAGCTCTGTACTCAACTTCAGCACTAGAGCGGGCAATTACTGTTTGTTTCTTGTTGCGCCAGATAACAAGATTACCACCCAAAAAGGTACAGTAACCAGAAGTAGATTTACGATCTATCATGTTGCTTGCATAATCGAAATCAGAATATCATGTGATTTTACAATGCTCATGTCTTCTGTAGAATAAGCCTTTACCTGGAGAATTTTTAGATATATCAGAATATGACACACAACATCCCAGTAGCATTGTCTGAGTTTATCCTGATATATACTAACTAGGCCAACTGTAGATGATATATCAACCCTTGCAATAATCAGAAATATAAGTTTATCAACTAACCTACGCTATTTTCGGTTATCTGGGTATGGAGAAGTATGATCATTCCAGTTGGTATCGGGATCTAAGGGAGTAGTAGTAGGCTTTGCTCCAAGCATTCCCATTTCCGACAAAAGATCCAGGACATATATCCGCTGTGATAAGCAAATACCTGAAGAAGAGCGGTAAACTTCAATACCCAAAAAATATCTCAGTTTTTCCAGATCTTTGGTAACAATATTTTTCCAGATATTCTTTACTAGTTTGGATGCCTCACTCCCAGATAAGATTATATGATCAACATAGACAATTAGAATTACAAGGCCAGATGAAGTTTTCTTAATAAAAACTGAGTGATCAGAATGAAAGCGGCAGAATTTCTGAAGAATATTACTCAGTTTGTCAAACCAAGCATGTGGACTCTATTTCAATCCATAGATAGCTTTGTACAACCTGCACACCTTAGAACACTCCCCTAAGCAAGCAACCTAGGTGGTTGCTCTGGGTATACCTCCTTGTACAAGTTAACATATAAAAATATGCTTTTAACATCCAATTGAAACAAAGGCCAATTACAATTTACAGCCACAGAGATAAGAACATGAAAAGAATTCAGATGTGCAACGCGAGAGAAAGTCTCAAAAGAATCAACTTCATACGTTCGGGTATAGCCTTTGACAACAAGGCAAGCCTTCAATCTTTCAATCGTGCCATCCAGCTGATACTTTATAGCAAAGATCCAGTGAAAACCTATAGGAGAGCAATCAGCAGGTGCATCAACCAAGTCCCACATATGTCGAGCAGTACGAGTCTGCATTTCAGTCTCCATAGTTTAGCGCCATGCAGGATGTTGTAAAGCCTAAGCAGCATTCTTTGGAATAGATACAACATATAAAGCAGAGGTAAAATTGGCAAAGCTCGTACCCAGGTTAGCAGTAGAACAAAAATTTCCAATAGGATGCAGAGTGCAAGACATAGTCCCTTTACATAGACCAACCAGAACATTTAAATCAGAAAATACCTGAGGTGGAGGGGGATCTACCGACCAGGATATAGGAATTAGTGAAGGAGGGGCCATGGAGGGAGTTGTAGCTTTCATTCTTCGTTGATACGCTTTCAGAGGCGAAGATGGGGCAACAACAGTCGGAGGCAAGGCAGTGTCATCAGAAACAGGCAGTGGTGTATCAACCAACAGATCAGATATCAGAGTAGAACTTGTTGTAGAATTGAATGGCATATGCTCAACCACATCAGCAATGACAAACCATTTCTTTGTAGATGGATCATAGCATTTGTACCCTTTCTGAGTTTGAGAGTAGCTCAAGAAAACACATTTTATAGACCAGGGGTCAAGCTTAGTCAAACCAGGACGCAAGTTCTAGACAAAGCAAGTGCTTCCAAAATCCGAGGAGGTACAGTAAAAAGGGGGCAATGGGGTACAATATTTGATAAGGCACCTGATTGCCAAAGAAATAGGAGGGCATGCGTTTAATAAGGTAACAAGCAGTAGAGATAGCTTCAGACCAGAAAGTTTTGGGTACATTATAGTGAAAAAGAAGGGTACGGACAACTTCTAGTAGGTATTAATTCTTGCTCTCAACAACCCCATTTTATTGGGGCGTGTACGAACATGAAGTTTGATGAATAGTAGCTATTTTGCGACAAAACTGGCTGAAAGAAGATTGCACAAACTCTAGGGCATTCTTAGTGTGAAAATTCTTAATTGGTGTGTCAAACTGGTACGAATTTCAGCAAAGGAGATGATAGTATATAGCAGCATGTAGATTGGTCTTTTAATAAGAACAACCATGTAGTTCTAGAAAAGTCATCAATAAAACTCATAAGTATCGAAATACAGATGTACTTGGAACAAAACATGGGCCCCAAACATCAGCATGCACAATATCAAAAGGTTTTTTGAACCAATACAGGTTTTTTTTTAAAAAAACTAGCACAAGTTGTTTGCCCAACTGGCAAGTTTCACAATGAAAAACAGAATTGGAAATATCAGGAACTAAATGCTTCTATTTGGCAATAGATGGATGTCCCAGTCGATAATGTCATTGTAGGCCTATCACAGACGCAGTCAGCAAAGCAGTAGTTTTCGGTGTATCTAAGTACTATAGCCCATCTGGCCCCCTATGGCCCGAACCAATCCTCATCCTCGTACAGAAATCCTGAAATATAACACTGTATGGGTCAAAAGTAATAGAGCACTGAAGGCTCTTCACAGTTCTACTAGCAGGTAACAAATTCAACAGAAATTTGGGAACATAAAGAGCTGAGCATAATAAAAGTTTGCCAAGAGTACAGATATTCCCAATGCCAGAAGCAGGAGTCTAAGAGCATCAACAAAAGTAACAGGTGGAACAGCAGAAGTTTTATGGAGTTCAGAAAAAAGTACAGAATTGCTAGAAATATGAGAGGTGGCGCTAGAGTTAATCACCCATTTATTTTTACCATATGGTGCAGAGGAGCAAAGAGAGCAGATGCTCCATCAGCAGAGACATCAATAGTGGAAGAAGAGAGTGAATCCATTCCACAAATGGCTGGGACGATGAGGATGGTACAGAATCAGATTGATCAGTAGTGACCTGATTGGCCCATGCAGGCTTACCGTGCTTGATACAACATCGATCTTCATATGGTTTGTTCATGTACAAAAGTAACAGCAGCGTTGTTCAAAGGCAGATGGGTCTGGACTACATGAAGAAAAACCACGACCAGGTCCAGCAGTAGGGCGACCACGACCTCGGTCGCGCACGGCCACGAGAGGAGTCTCCTGAACGGGCAGCTAGAGCAACAACACCAAAGTGGTCGGGTGACACATGACAGATAGACGAAAGTTGTTGGACCCTTTTCAAGACATCACATAGGGTAGGCTACGGGTCGTTGAACAAGATCTGATCTACCACTCCAACAAATGAGTGGGGCAAGCCCGCAAGAAATTGCACGCATTGAAGTTCATTGCGCGGACGTTGTATTTCAGTTATTTCAGTAGAGAGGGGGTGATATACCTCAAACTCGTCCCAGAGAGCGCAGTATTGATTATAGCAATCCTCCACACATTCAGTAGCAGAATACTCCTTTAACCAGGTGTTTGAAAATTTCAAACACTTTCTTCAAATTTTGCTGATGAGTGTAAACATGTGAGAGTTGGTTCCACATGACTTTGGCAGTCCGCAAGGGAAGGAGCGACTGGCTGATTTTGGGCTCACCACTGTTGACCATCCAAGTCATGACGTTAGAGTCCTCCTTAGTTCACAGATCATAGGCTTGTTTAGTTTTCTCATCAGTGTTATCAACATGTATGGTAGGAGCATCAGAAATAAGATGTCATGACCATGAGCTTTGACATAGAGTTCAAAGGCCGCAGACCAAGTGTGATATTTGGAGTCATCCAACTTCATATTAGTGACGCAAAGTGTCTGAAGTGACTCAGCAGATGTCATCAGAAGGATATATCAGACGACAGATACATCGGCAAGAAGCGGTAGAAGAAAAAAGGACCCAACTCAGTGGCAGCAGCAGTAGTCAGTAGTAGTAGTCAGCAGGAAGACATGTCAAACTGGGTCAAAATTTGCGGGTTCCCATGGTTCGACCCGTTTAAGTTGGGTTTGAGTGATGAAATTGGTCACCCGCTGAATATTACTCAAATCCAAACCCACCCGTTTATTTAGCGGGTTTCTTTGGTGGCCCACGAGCACCCGCATGTAAATTAATCTTATAAAAATATATATAATGATCTATAGACTTTTAGCCGATCCAAACTAGAACTTGCCCAACAAGATCTGATATCGAAGAGGAAGATATGGGCAGAAAAATCCCATGTATTCTATATTGTTTAATTAGTCTATCAAACTTAATATGAAGTTGTAGTACAAGTTACTAACTCTAGTTTGTCGATCATGATCATACATTAGAGAATTTTAATTATAGATCATTTTGCCTAAAAAATATTTGATTGAATGATTATAAAACTTAACAACATACTTTTTTTATTAGATAGTATTCATACTATATAGTAGTTGGTTGTTTTTGTGCTATATTTCATGTAAAAACACTGGAGCATCAGATCTGTGCATTTCATATCGACTTTTTGTACAATCTCACACACAAATTCAGTTCATTTTGCTTTCCATTAGCCTCTATTAATATTTATCTTGCCACATTTTAGTTATTTTTACTTACCGCATGATGTTGATTGCAGATACGCATTCAAAGTGCCAAATTGGAGATAGCCTAACTCAAATCTGACCCCAATGGGACTTCTCCTCGACTTACAGCTAATTCAGAGTCTGTTCCTGAAGAAACAGCATTGCACGCGGCGTGTCTCATTTGAGACACGACGTGTCCCTTCACAGAAACCTTCACAAAATGAAGAACATGTTGTGTGGTATTTAACACACGGCGTGTGTCTCCAACGGCCTCAACACCAAAACGCAGAGAACATGACACGACGTGTCCCAACTAGGACACGGCGTGTCCTCGAAACTTGAAGGTCGGCTACAACTTGTTGCCAACGCACACGGCGTGTGTTTAATCGAACACGCTGTGTGCCTTTCGCCTGAATCGACTCCAGAAGATTATCACACGACGTGTCTTATTTAAGACACGTTGTGTACTTCACAACAGCAGCAAGGTCCAGCGTAACTGCACAACGTGACACGACGTGTCCTCTAAAAGACACGTCGTGTCGCCATCAGTTTATGCAGAAACGAGAGCAACCGTCCCTCGTTTTTAAAGACCAAGGCAACACAATGGGCGGTTATCTCTCGTCATTTTGAAAGTATCTTTCGTCCAAGAGAAGTTCCAGAGCTAAGGAGGGCGATTTTGGGGTAGAAGGTGGTTTCTTGGGAAAGAACCTCCATTCTACTTTATTTCTTCTTCATTTCTTCTCCGAAGGTGCAGCAGAAGTTACTTCTTTCACTCAAGCTTTCCGGGAGGGAAGATTGTCCGAGTTAGAGCAGCTCCAAGGGTAGAATTTCGTCCTCTAGCCAAAGTTCTACTTCCCTTTGGCTACATCTTTGGTTTCTTTAGCTTTTTCTTCTCTTAAGCATGCAACCCTCTGAAATTTCTGCATTGTGTCTGTACATTTCCATTATGGACGAGTAGAACTCTTTTCTTGGGCATGGGAGAGTAACTCCCTTGCCATTGTTCATGTGAACTCGAAATCTATGTTTATTGCTAGTTAATTTGCTTTTCCATGGATGCCTACGGTGTTTCTTGCTTGTATGTTTGGATGGCCACCTTTTGTACATGTTTTATGCTTACCTTGTGCTTCGGGAGAATGTATGAGGGAGTAAGGAGTAGGATTCATGGCAGTATGCTCTTGACCACGGGAGTGGCTTGAGAATATTGAGGGTTAAGGTTGTGTTCGATACTAAGCATAGACACGGGAGCGTTATGCCATGTTGAGAACCATCTCGTGACATTGGGAAATGCATGACGATGACAACCTCCTTGCATATTAATGGTAATCTTGATTTAGTGCGAGTCCATATGATATGATGGCATGGTAGTGAAATCTAATGTCCAAGCCTTTAATTGCTTATTCAACCCTTTAACTTTAAGCTTTTGCTTTTGCTCGCCTCCTAAATTTGTAATCAATCTGAACTTTGTAACCCGACATGGATTAATGAAAGTTAACAAATTTGCGCCTAACTAGCCTAGCTCCTTGTGTTCGACACTCGACTACATTGACCCGTACACTTACGGTGATTAGTGAGTTGAGATCTTTCTTTTAAAAACTCCCAATAAGTTTTTGGCGTCATTGTCGGGGAGCTACGGTAATTTTTAGTTAGAGTAGAAGAGTTAACTAGGAATTGAGACTAAGTCATCATTTCCGTATTTCATATTGTGGTACCTCATAGCGTTTGTGAATCTCACTCAATTTTTGCTTTTCAGGGTGCATGCGTCGTTCTAAGAGGGGTCTACAGACATCAATCTTTCTAGATCCTGAAATAGAGCGAACTTTCAATAGCCGTAGAAGAGCAAGGAGGAGTGAGAACTCTTCAAGTCTGGGGGAATCACAACCTTCATCGGCGCAATCTTCACCTTCACCACCGCCTTCACCCGATCCTCTTCAAGAGTCGGAGATGGAGGACAATCGTCCACTCAAGGATTTTGTTGTGCCGACCGCTATTAATATATGTGGGGCCATTGATCATCCTGCAATAGAGGCCAACAACTTCTCCATCAACCCTACAATCATGCAGATGATCCAACAAAATTGCTTCGAGGGAACTCTTATGGAAAATCCAAATCTTCACATAGTGGAGTTTTTGCAGTAATGAACACTTTTAAGATTAATGGTGTTCCAACTGAAGGAGTACGCCTATTCTTGTTCCCATTCACTTTGCGAGACTGAGCCAAGGTGTGGCTCTCCTCACTGCCTAAACGTTGCATCAAGACCTGGGATGATCCGTTGAATGCTTTTCTAGCTAAGTATTTTCCTCCTAGCAAGACGGCCCAGCTGAGGAATCAAATTACAAACTTCAAGCAACAAGGTGAGACGCTTTATGAGACATGGGAGAGGTTTAAGGACCTCCAACGCCTATGCCCTCACTATGGTTTGACAAACTGGTTTCTTCTACAAACTTTCTACAATGGGTTATTTTACAATACCCGTATGACCATTGATGCAACTGCAAATGGAGTCTTGATGAACAAGTCGTATAGTGAAGCCTACGCCATTATTGAAGATATGGCACTCAACCAAAGCCAATGGAGTTCAGAAAGGACCAGTTTGTCATTCTCTTCCTCCAGCTCAAGTGAGAAGTCCAACAGGAAACATATTGTAGATGTCGTAGACTTGATTGCAGCTAAGTTTGACACCTTAACCCAGAAATTTGAAAGGCTAGCCACTCACTCAGTCCAAGCAGTCGAGCAAGTATGTGAGGCTTGTGGAACATCCGGGCATAACTCTGCTTCTTGTTTTACACCACAGTTGAATGTCAATGAAGCACCAGAACAAGTCAATGCAGTAGGAAATTTCAATAACAGACAAGCCTACAATCCCTTTTCTGAAACATATAACCCAGGATGGAGAGACCATCCAAATTTCTCTTACATGAACAACAATTCGCAGAACCAGCAACAAAGTCAAGCTCAAGGTCAGCAACTTATGAGCAATCGTCAACCGATGAATGTCAACCGCCAACAGCCACCAGGGTACAATTCTAGCAACAGCAGGAACCTCAATCAATTTCAACAAGTGACTCTGCCGCAAAAATCAAGTTTGGAAAGCCTCCTTGAGACCTTTGTCACCGCACAAATCCAGCAAAACGACGAGTTCCGGGCACATGGAAACATATTGAAAGATGTTGTCACACAGCTGTCTTCCAAAGTTGATGGAATTGTTACACCAAAATGTTGGAGAATCAGATAGCTCAACAAGAATTAGTCAATCAAGGAACATCTTCATGGTCTTTACTCAGTCAACCTGTTATGAACCCTAAGGAGACTTGTAAATCTGTGACCTTAAGAAGTAAAGTAGTCATAGAAGGATCTGCACCGCCATCTAAGGGGAAATCTGTAGAGATTGTTGACAATACTGTTGAAGATATTGCTGAAAATTAAAGCAAGAAATCTGCTGGAAATCTGCACCAAGGTGATTCTTCTAGCAAGCCAACTGCCCCTTTTCCCCACAGGTTTGCTAACACCAATGATGATGTGAAGTTCAACAAATTTATAGACATTCTGAACAAGTTGTATGTAAATCTGCCCCTAGTTGAAGTCATAGCCGAAATGCCCTCCTATGCCAAGTTCTTAAAGGATATCTTAACAAAGAAGAGGAAATCTGGACAGGTAGAAACTGTTATGCTTTCTGAAAGGCTAAGCTCCATCATCCAGAACCGTATGCCTGAGAAACTAGATGATCAAGGTGTCTTTACTCTCCCTTACAAGATAGGAGACTCCACTTTTGATAAAGGCCTCGTTGACCTTGGAGCTAACACCAGCTTGATCCTTGACTCTTTGTGGGAAAAGCTAGACTTCAGAGATTTGAAGCCTACATCTATGACAATTCAACTAGCTGACCTCTGAATTAAACACCCAAGGTGAGTGATTGAGGATGTCCCTGTTCATATAGGAAAGTTATTTATTCCATGTGATTTTGTGGTCTTAGACATGCATGGAGACCCAACCAATCCAGTCCTTTTTGGTAGACCCTTCTTGCGCACTGCAGGCTGTTTAGTTGAAGTTAGAGAAGGAAAGCTCACCGTCAGGGTGGGAGATGAAGAACTAGTATTTTCAGCCTATGATGCCATGAAGGCGCCCAGCTTCAAGAAGTACCTTTGTCTTGTTGATACTATCGATACATTGCTTGAAGAAGAAAAGAATTTCGTTGAAACTACCTTAGATGATTTTGAAGAAGGTGATGCAAGTGCCATTCTCAATGAGGAAAGTCCTGAAACTTTAGAGATTCCACCAAGTGATGAAGACTCAAAGAAGAATGAAGGAAGCAATACCACAGCTCCAAGCAAACAGGTAGAACTAAAACCCCTCCCACCGGGGTTAAGGTATGCTTTCTTAGGCCCAAACTCTTCCTCTCCTATCATTATAAATGTTGAATTGAACAATGATCAAGAAGAAAAACTTTTGAATGAACTTAGAAGCTATAAAGATGTGATAGGTTATTCTATTGATGACCTCAAAGGAATCAACTCATCCATTTGTATGCATAGGATAGCTTTGAAAGAGGATGCCAAACCATGCATAGACCCCCCCCCCAGACTTAACCAAAACATGATGGAAGTTGTAAAAAAGAAAATCCTAAAACTTAAAGATCTTGGAATTATTTATCTAATAAGTGATAGACCTTGGGTGAGTCATATACATGTTGTGCCTAAGAAAGGAAGAACAACGGTAATTAAAGGAGAAAATGATGAATTAATACAAACAAGAATCGTCACTGAATGGCGAATGTGCCTTGATAATAGAAAATTGAATAAAGCCACCAAAAAAGATCATTTCCCTTTACCTTTTATTGATTTGATGCTAGAAAGACTTGCTCATCACTCCTATTTTTGCTATCTTAACGGGTATAGCGGGTTCTTTCAGATTCCCATCTATCCACCCGATCAAGAAAAGACCACATTTACTTGCACCTATGGAACTTGCGCATATAGGCGGATGCCCTTTGGGCTTTGCAATGCTCCCGCCACTTTTCAAATGTGTATGATGGCTATTTTTTTTTATTACATTGAAAAGATTATGAAAATATTCATGGATGACTTTAGCGTCTACGACAATTCATTTGATGATTGTTTGTTAAATCTAACTAAGGTTTTGCAGAGATGCCAACAAGTTAACCTCGTGCTTGATTGGGAGAAATGCCATTTCATGGTGCAGACAGGCGTCGTTTTAGGACATGTTATTTTGAATAAAGGGATTGAAGTGGATAAAGCTAAAGTGGAGGCTATTGAAAAGATGTCGGCTCTGACCAATGTGAAGGAAATCCGCAGCTTTTTGGGCCATGAGGGTTTTACTGGAGGTTTATTAAGGATTTCTCAAAGATTGCAAAGCCTTTATGTTCCTTGTTAGCAAAAGATGTCGAGTTTGTTTTCAATGATTATTGCCAAATTGCCTTCCGGAAGTTAAAAGACGCTCTAGTTTCAGCTCCTATTATCCAACCACCACATTGGAGTGCTCCCTTTGAAGTGATATGTGATGCCAGCGACTACGCCATAGGAGCAATCTTGGGACAAAAAAGACAACAAACTCCATGATATACACTACGCAAGTAAGACCCTTGATGAAGCACAAATCAACTATGCTACTACAGAGAAGGAGATGCTTGCCATTGTTTATGCATTTGATAAATTCAGACAATATCTAATGGGCTCTAAGGTCATTGTGTATACGGATCATGTTGCAATAAGATACCTTATGAACAAGAAAGACGTTAAACATCGCCTCATCCGTTGGATATTGCTACTACAGGAGTTTGACTTAGATATCAAAGATAACAAGGGAACCAAGAACAATGTAGTTGACCATCTCTCCGGTCTTTCTACTAGCGTTGAAGACAAAGTTCCTATTGATGACAAGTTGCCCATTAAGAAGTTGTATGCGGTAAACTCTCTTGTTTTGTCATGGTTCGCTGATTTTGCAAACTACCTTGCCACCGGATGTCTTCCACCTAATTTCACGTACCAACAAAAGAAGTTCCTTCATGATGTTAAATTCTATTACTGGTAAGACCCTCTATTGTTCAAGCAATGAGCAGATGGACTCATCAGAAGATGTATTTCAAATGAAGAAATTGTTAGTGTGATTTCAGATTGCCATTCCTCTCCCTACGGCGGACACTTTGGAGCGAACAATATTGCAACCAAGATCCTTCAATCCGATTTTTATTGGTCTAGTCTATTCCGTGATGTACACACATTCGTCAAGGCTTGTGACAATTGCCAAAGAGTTGGGGGAATTTCAAGGAGGGATGAAATGCCATTGAACTCAATTCTGGAAATAGAAGTCTTCGATGTGTGGGGCATCTAGATTATATGGGTCATTTTCCATCCTCTTGCAGCTACAAGTTCATCTTAGTGGTTTGTGACTATGTTTCCAAATGGGTGGAGGCAATCCCCACTCAAGCTCCACATGCAAAGTCAGTCATAAAACTATTCCAAAAGATCATCTTCCCCAAATTTGAATTTTCCAAGAGCAATAATATCATATGGTGGCAGCCATTTTAATGAAAAGAATTTCAACAACCTGCTTAGCAAGTATGGAGTGAAGCATAAGGTGTCCACACCTTATCATCCTCAAACATTAGGTCAGGTGGAGGTCTCAAATAGGCAACAAAAGGCTATCCTAGAAACAATGTATCAGAAAGCAGGAAGCGGGAGGCGTGCAGACAGCACCCTGTAACCGATTAAGCGATAGGCGGGCGATTAAGCGGGCGATTTTTGAAAAAGCGGGTGTCTAAATTTTATATATTTTTATACAAAATTACATGTATGTGTATATAAAAAATATATTTATAAGGAACTTTTATACATATCTAATCAGCAAATCAATAATTAACTAAGTATTCATCAATACTTACTATTAATCAGTATCTCCAATCACTAAAATCAGCAAGCAGATCAGTAATTGTAAATAACAAACTATGAATTGTTGAATTAAAGTAATCACTAAAGTAATACTAACCAGCAGTACCAATCATTAATCACTGAAAGCAGCAAAGAAATCAGTAAAACTAATCATGCATTACTAGTATAATAGAGCAATAGAATATTTACTTAGATGCATTACAGCAGTACCCAATTATTACAGCTTACACACAAAGTATGCATTCTAAATTAGGACTAGCTATATCATAGAACATTTAATGTATTCAAGTTTCATATATAATAGTCAACACTACTTGGACTATGCAATTAATTAATGCTAGATGCTTACATTAGGATTTTTAAACAAAAGCGGGAAAAAAGCGGGCAAAAAGCGGGTGAGGCGGGCAAAAAGCGAGCGATTTTGTTCAAAACAATTAAGCGGGCACTTAGGGGCTAAATTAGGCGGATGAGGGTCATGGCCGCTTAAGCGACCGCCTAGGCCGTTTTTTAATTCACTGCCTAGAAAAGACCGTCTCCAGTTCAAGGAAGGATTGGGCACTGAAGCTAGACAATGCATTATGGGCTTACAGGACAACTTTTAAAACTCCTATTGAAACAACTCCTTTCAAACTTGTCTACGGCAAATCGTGTCATTTACCCGTAGAATTGGAGCACAAGGCACTATGGGCAATCAAATTCCTGAACTATGACCTCAAGAAGGCGGGAGAGAAAAGATTATTGCAACTCCAAGAGTTAGAAGAACTAAGAATGGATGCTTATGAGAACTCCAAAATCTACAAATAAAAGACTAAAAGATGGCATGACAAAAGAATCAAGGTCAAGGACTTCAAAGAAAGAGACCAAGTTCTGTTGTTCAACTCCAAACTCAAATTCTTTCCAGGGAAATTAAGATTCAAGTGGTTCGGGCCGTTCTTAGTCTTACAAGTATTTCCATATGGAACCGTAGAACTACAAGGGAAGCAATCAACCTTCAAAGTCAATGGACAAAGATGCAAGTTGTACACTGCCGGAGAAGAAATTGACAAGGGAGCCTCTTGCTCCCCCCAAGATGTTTGATCAACAATTTGAAGAGTCTTACTCCGAACTTTAAACGGAGGAACTCATGGGAGTTGACCCCACATTAGGATAGATTTTCTTTAAGTAGTTTGAGTCAAGAACAATCTTTAATTTTTCAAAATAAACTTGTCATGGATGAATGTAATAATTTAGACACTTATATTTGCATCTCATCACTTCTGCAAGTGTTGATAATAAGCTGATTTTGGCAGAAATTTATACAGACACAACGTGTCTTTATTTGACACGCAGTGTCGGCACTCACATAAGGAACAATCCAAGCAAATTTTCAAAAAGACGTCTCCCAACGACACGCCGTATTGTTATCAGATAGAGAATGCGCTATTACCATCTGGAACGCTACACGTCGTGTGCAAAATTGAACACAGCGTGTACTTCATATACAAAATTGAGCAACTCTTCTAGAATCAAACACGTCGTCTCTTTATTCGAACACGGCGTGTCTTTATCAGTGAAGAAATCTATATTTTGGCTTCTATATTTATACACGCCGTGTGCTAAAAAGCACACGCCGTGTCACTTTCAGGCCAGGTTTTGCTCAAAAGACAACGATAGTTTCTACAAGAAGACACACCGTGTCCTAAAAGAGACACGACGTGCCTTTGACGAGAAAGGGGGGATTTAACCCTAATCCCAACCCGTCACTCTCACTCTCACAACACTTTCATTCTCAAAGAGTCGTGTGCACCTGCCGTGTTCAAACCGAGCCGCCGTGTTCGAGTCGAGTCGTGTGCGTCACCATGAAGCCGCCTCTCTGTCATCATCTTCTCCGACCAAGCTCCTTCGTGTGCGCCACCGTGAAGCCGCATGCAACCACCATGGCCGCCTCACCCTCTCTCTCTCATTCCAAGGAGCGAAGCAGCCTAGGCAAGCCGCCGCCGACTTCCGCCGCCGCCAATCTCAACTCTCCGAGTAAAGCAAGCAAGATTTATCTCTGCCATCATCCTTGCTTCCTCCATCTATCCTCCGAGATACGGCGGAAGCATCCGCCGTGTGAAGACATTGTGTTCATTCACCTCAAGCCGCCGCTCCGCTCCAAGTACACGGTGTGTCTCCGCACAGTTCTGTCAGCACCTCTGCCAAAGCACACTGCGTGTCAACAAAAAGACACGACATGTTGAGAACCGTCTCAACACAACTCACAGGCAGCAATGGCACCCGTGAAACAAACCACCGACCGCAAGCACGGAGCAAGTTCTTCCTCGGCCCCAGCCTACATCTCCACGACCCAGTTCAGGATCACAACAGAGGAGGACCCTACTTACCAATTCGTCATCTCAAGGAGGGTGCTCCCTTTGCGTTTTGCGTGTGAGCAAACACTGACTGCCCTGGGATTCAAAGATGGAAGTCATCGCATATCTGAAGGAACTTAGACTCCACTACCTCTGTTGCTCAGTAACGAATACTTACCCCCGCCTTGTATACTAGTTTCTTACTACTCTTACGATAGAGAACGACCCACAGAAAAAGTTGAAACCGTATGCAATAATTCGTTTCCATTTACTGGGCCAAGGCTTCAAACTCACCTTCAGACGATTTTGTTAGATTTTAGAGTTTCATTACTACGGGGCACTGAACTTGCCTCCAGCTTTTAACAGTGACGAATTCTAATCTAAGATCACTGATGAGGTCCGTCATGACGCCAAAAAGGCCAGGGCGTCTGCCATCCACAACCCCATCTTCAGATATGTCCACCGCCTTCTCAGTACAGGGGTTTTTGCAAAGAAGGAAACTCACTTATTCTTTCTGTGGGGCATGGTGTATGACCATAAGATCATGCATATTGCTACATTCTTACCAGGTTCTTAGACATCAAGAAAATGAAGAAGAGAGAATCTGGGGACATCATGTATGGGGGTCTGATTACTCTTATTGCCAAAAAGCTCGAGGTGGACCTGACAGGTCTAGAGGCTGCACCAAGTAGAAACCTAATGGATATTCAATACCTTCTTTCTACAGGCTTGATCTCTAGAGTTTCCAATGATGATACCAAGTTCTGATAGTTCTTTGATGACGACTAGTACATCGACATTCCGGACTTGCAGAATATCACTTTGACAAATAAAGACAATGGGAAGGTAATTCTTACTGGCCTGAATGATGAAGAAGCCCCTGAAGGACCACAAGCTACTGAGGCACCCCCTACAGCTCCACCACCCCCCTCCACAGGCACTCAGACGGAGTACTCTTGGGCGATGCTTGATGTCAGGCATCTTTACGGCTACGTGCAGCAGCAATTTGACCACATTGACAGCCGCCTGGACCTGATGGGTCAACAGTATTCTGTTATGCATGACATGGTCCAGCGCATGGATATGTGGCACATCTCTCAGAGCCACTATCCAATGCCTCAGCCGCACCACCCTGCACCTCAGTCGCACCACCCTGCATCTCAGCCGCCACAGCCCGAGTCTGCCCCACAGCCCATGCACGTTGACATTCCGGACGATGATGATCTCGTCAGCCAGTACTTTACTGCGGTCACGGGGGAGCTGGTCCCTCCTACTTATGCCATTCCATGACAGGTACCCGGTTGTATTTTCTTTGAGTCTGATTGATGTAGTGAGGACACTGCAAATTTCAAGCTTAGGGGGGATGCAACCGGCCGGTAATGTAGTTGCTTTTGTTGTTTTTTATGTTTAGTTCTTTAGTTTATTCTTGTTTTTCAGTTCTGCTTTTCTTTTTTGTGGCAAGTTCAATATGATGTGAGGCTCACTTTGTGTAATGAATTGTTCTCTTCACAAGCTTGAACCATCTTGTCCTCTTTCACACAATTTATCATTTGAAGGAATTGTTAAAGAGCATGCATGAATCAAATGAAACACTTGGGCCATCAACTTGTGCTTAAGTCTGGTTTATACTTGTAGCTTGAACATTCACCTTTCGCATCTCCGATTGCTTAAAACATATAATGGTCTCAAATTTTTATGAGTGAATCAACTTTACAACATCAAATTAGGATACTGGATGCCCTTGCCAAGCTCTTAGTGCATATACAACCGCTCCTTCAATGAAAAATTTTCAAAACAAATGAACGAAATCTAGCTAATTTTACAATTTTGTTGACTCTCATGTTGTGGAAATTTTTCAAAATTTTTATTGCCTTGTTTCACCCTCATACCCCATAAAAGATGGTCAACTGCCCACATATCATGCTAGCCTAGTGTAAGCCCGATCTGGCAATGATGGTTAGGTGGTATGTCTCAAAAGAGGGTAAAACACATCAACCGGCACTCCACGTGTGCATAAGCCTACATTAGCAGCCGAGTGTCGGAACCCGTAATCCTTTGTCAAATAATCTTTTGGGAAAGAAGAAGAGTTCAACTAAGATTGTTAATGTTAACTAAGATTTCGTCATTTGTATCCTTAATAGTTGAGAATTCATGTTGCACATCCACTAATTGTTTGTCTTGGTCATCCAACTTCTACTTAGTGTTGTTCCAGAGCTAAGGAGATCGATTTTGGGGTAGAAGGTGGTTTCTTGGGAAAGAACCTCCATTCTACTTCATTTCTTCTCTGAAGGTGCAGCAGGGCTTACTTCTCTCACTCAAGCTTTCCGGAAGGGAAGATTGTCTGAGTTAGAGCAGCTCCAAGGGTGGAATTTCGTCCTCTAGCCGGAGTTCTATTTCCCTTTAGCTACATCTTTGGTTCCTTTAGCTTTTTCTTCTGTTAAGCATGCAAAACTCTAAAATTTCTGCATTGTGTATGTACATTTCCATTATGGACGAGTAGAACTCTTTTCTTGGGTATGGGAGAGTAACTTTCATGCCATTGTTCATGTGAACTCGAAATATATATTTATTGCTAGTTAATTTGCTTTTCCATAGATGCCTACGGTGTTTCTTGCTTGTATGTTTGGCTGGCCACCTTTTGTACATGTTTTATGCTTAGTTATCAAGGCGGGCGCCTAGGCGTCCTAGGCGCTCCATGGGGGTTCTAATACTAGGCGCCTAGAATCTTCAGGGAATTGGGCAGGCTGGGCGTACTAGGCGGTCTAGGCGGACGCCTAGGCAGGCTGGGTGGACAACCTAGGCGTTGATGGATTGAGTTTTCATTTCTTTTTCCTTCAAGTCAGTTCATCTTTAGTCTTGCTAGTTGCTTTTACTGCTGTGTTGGTTCTCCTCCTTTTATCTTCTTTCTCCTATGTCACCTCTTACTCACTTCCTCATCCATCTGTCTACATTTTTTGACATTTTTCTTCTCCCTACTGCTGCTACAGCCTCCTTTTGCATTCCCTTTTTTTCTGCAATCTTGATTTACTGTTCTACATCTACTGCTCCTGGTGTTGCTGCTATGATTTTTCTTCTCACTTTTTCATCCTCCGTCTCTTTCTCTTGCTGTTGTTACAACGTCCATTTGGCTTCTTTTTAGGAATTTTGTTTTCTACTAATCCTCTTTTACATCACCTATACTTCATAATGTTGCTGATGTTGTTACTTAATATTTTCCGCTTTTACATCACCTGCTCCTTGTGATATTGCTGTTGTAGTTAATATTTCTTTTCTTTTCTTTCCCATCTTCCATTTTCCCTCTGAATTACAAGCTTTTCCCATCCTTTTTTCCTGTTTTCTTTTATTTCTTTTCTACATCTCCTGCTCCAATCGTTATTGCAAACTTTTCGATATTACTTCCCTTTGTTCTTCTTCTGATTCCCATCTCCTCCTACCGCTGTCATAGCCTCAGAACAGCCTAGGCGCCCCTTGTGGCATGCTGACTGTCTAGCCGCCTTGACAACTATGGTTTTATGCTTACCTTGTGCTTTGGGAGAATGTATGAGGGAGTAAGGAGTAGGATCCATGGCAGTATGCTCTTGACCACGGGAGTGGCTTGATAATATTGAGGGTTAAGGTTGTGTTCAATACTAAGCATAGACGCGGGAGCGTTATGCCATGTTGAAAACCATCTCATGAGTCATGACATTGGGAAATGCATGATGATGACAACCTCCTTGCATGTTAATGATAATCTTGATTTCGTAAGTCAATATGATATGATGGTATGGTAGTGAAATCTAATGCCCAAGCCTTTAATTGCTTATTCAACCCTTTAACTTTAAGCTTTTACTTTTGCTCGCCTCCTAAATCTGTAATCAATTTGAACTTTGTAACCCGGCTTGGATTAATGAAAGTTAACAAATTTGCGACTAACTAGTCTAGCTCCTTGTGTTCGACACTCGACTACATTGACCCCCTACACTTGCAGGTGATTAGTGAGTTGAGATCTTTCTTTTTAAATCTCCCAATAGTAGGGGACAAATTGGCCGACCCTCGATTTACAATCCGACGGTTAGCTAGTCGTCACCTACCTAGGGTCGACCTGCTACAGGCTGTCAGGTGGGGGGACGGCCTAGCTACCCGGATCACGATCAATCCTTGTCTGTTTTTCACAATTTTTGTCCTATTCTTCCTCTTTTCAAATTTTGCGCCCTTTGCACCATTTTTTGGCATCAATTGTCACGAAGGTTCTAGACTAGGAAGCAGGGACACTTCCCTAGTGCATTCGTGGCCGTCCTAGACAGACACGGCTCAGAAGTGCCCATTTTTTTTAAAGCCCAGACATGGCATGGACATGGTGTGGACCGCTTGGACACTTCATGGAGACGGCAGGCCCAAACTAATTCCCTATATAAAAGAATTATAAATTATATATCTTTGCTCTCCCTCTTATTCCAACACACTACCATATGTCTCCCCTCCCCATCCTTTTCCAATGGTTATTATATATTTATCTATTATACATCATACTTATAGATATAATTCATCATTATATAACAAGTGTTCTAGGAATTTGACATACAAATTCATTATATTCATCATTTTTCATTCATACTTCATTTCATATTGCAAATATATTCTAAATTAATTGTTCTGCATTGATCATTTATTATCTCATAATGGAAACATACTAGTGCTTTCTTATAAAGTTTGCATTCATATCGTAAGTGAATTTCGGGTTTACTTATATTTTTTAAGTTGATCTCTTTAAATTATATGTTATAAATTGTTTTATAGATTTGGATAGATGAATATTATATGTATTAACTCCATGTTATGTGTATGCATATGTATATTTATGTACATGTTATGTATATGTATATGAGTCTATAATGTATACAACTATATTTATACTTATACATATATGTATTTATAGTTTATGTATATGTATGCGTATATGCATATGTATATGTATATGTATATGTGTGTATGTCGTATCCAACGCCGTGTTTGTGTCCTATATTTTCAAAAATTACTGTGTCCTGTGTCCGTGTCCATACTGTGTCCTGTGTCCATGTCTGTGTCTGTGCTTCCTAGGTTCTAGAGCAACCTCCCATGGGGGTTGCCATGGAGGTTTGGGTGTTCAAAAACCCTAAAAACTAGGTCCACCGTACTATATTTAGACTCCTTGTTGACTTCATCTCACCCCCACGAAGTTAACCCTACCCTCGGATCATATCATGGATGTGACACAGCATGGGAAATTAAGTAGCTTATACCAACTTTTGCATAAATTAACTTTGGAAGAACTTATAAAGTGAGATTTGAATCTTTACATCTTGACCAGAATGTGTCCCATAACAGAGCTTGATTGGAAAAGAAAGAACCATGTAGCTGACCCCAACATGGTTGGGATTGAGGCTTAGATGATGATGATGATACCAATTTTGCTGATACCAAGAATGCTAGTCAATACATAAACTACCATTTATACTAATGAAATATATTATAAAACACATTAAAAAGACTAAAAATATGTATGCCATGAATCCAGGTGCCCATCCAAGACAAGGCCCCGCATTGGTGCCAAACAACCATGGTTGCAAGAGTTCTTTTCAAGCCATCTTTATGAAATACAATTATGAGTTTTGGCACAATGACTCGTCTCATGGGCTCAAGCAGAGTACATCACCAAGACAACAAGCATTTGCTCCTTGGTGAATGGCTTAATATATCATTGGCAATCATAATTCTTTTTAATGTAAATATTTGACAGAAAATATAGCCAAGAAATAACAGATATCAAACATTTGTTGTGGTAACACGTACCGGAAGATATTCTAGCTCTGGCTTCTGACAAAGGATCTCAATGTCACGCAGCTTTGAGAAGTAAAAATCTCTCTCTTTCCCTATACTATCCACAGACAGCTCAAGTTCTGAAATCTTCATATGAAGGTTTAGATGTTAATAGGTTTTAGAAAAAAGATTATGTGACTTCTATAAATGATGGCAGCCAGCTTTTCATTGCACACAAGTAAAACTGAAACAAAATAATCACGTGTTTGATCGAGTAAAATCAACTATTGACTTCAATTACTTGCGTCAGATGGGTGAGTGTGCTTAAACCGATCCATGGATTAGGAAGCAGTTATTTTGAAACTGTTTACTACTTCAGATTTGATAGGAACACTGACAATACGACTAATGATAGTTACTGAGGCTTTCATCTTAATAAGACTTGTGATCCCCTTTATATGCTTTTGTTTTTGGGATTCAAGCAGCAGAGTACTAAACCAACAATCCTGGATTGAACTCATTTGGTGTTTATTTTAAACAGTACACACCTTACACCTATGTGTCCTATGAGAATTCTTGCATCAGGACTAGACGAAGTTTACTGCAGACCTTTTACAAAACCACATTGTCAATGGAATCATTTCCACATGGATCACCAAGCAATTGCAGAATATGCTATCAAAGAGGGGAAACGTGAAAAATGGACCTAGCCAATGATGTATAAAATTAAAAGTGAATTGTCAGATTTAAGATTAGGACACAATACCTTATCTGAAAGGATCTTTATTTTTTCCTTCAGAATTTCTTCATTTCCTGTGTTGCAAGGTTTTACTTGCTTGCCTACAAATCCATTAAAATAAGACCTCTAAGACACGTGAAAAACCAGCCATGTTGTAATATAATCTGATAGCAAGTTTGGCATCAATACAATCGACAGGGGCACGATTTGGCAAGTTATTTGGTAGCAGCGACTTTGAAGATCGGTTGGAACCCTTGCTGGCTCGTTCTTTTCCTCCCTTGCATCTTCTATCAACAGGATTATAGTTTCTGAAAGAGATGAAGATTATGTTAAACTTTCTAATGTACTAAACAGCTGAAGAAATGAGCATAGAAACCCGGTTAAGACTTCATAAAAACTGAACTTACTCATTCATAATACCACCATTTACAGAATCACAGTAACGCTTCAGCCACTGCAAGAACTCAAGATTGTCCAAAGGTCTTCCTTTAACCAATTTGTTGACGTCAATATACTGCATGTAAGGGTAATGTCAAAAAGATCTCAAAATATACCAAAAGCAAGCAGTGTCCACATCACACTTGAAAAGAGCAACCTGCTACATGGTAAAATAATGTCCTCTCATCAATGACATTTAAAAACATTACAAGTTATCTGAGACAGCAGGATGGCAAAAAAACACCATATTGCATTCACGCGTGGACGTTGGATATACATGGCATGTGTTGCATGAACAATATCAGAAGTTAAACAAATTATGTCAAAATATAAAATTCATTTAGATATACATTGAAATATAAAACTTCATTATGAAAAGAGAAAGCCTCAAAGATATTGCACCAATATCGATTGTGTCACCATAATTACATACCCTATCTATCTTCAGTTTATTGAAGACTTCTTGCAGAACTTTGTAGTTCTGTATCATGTCATATTCTGTCTTGGCATCATAATTAACCTATCAAAAAAAACGCAATTATTATAACCTTCAAATTTTTCATAATGCACATATACAAGAGATAGTCAGACCTTATGCATTGGAACAACTCCTGGATGAACCATATCCATCATTTGACATTGAACTGCACCTGATGCAGCCTACAAAAGCTTTTTGGTTTTAGAATATACACACTAGCACGCTATATACGTTCATAAGAGGACTGTTTTATTTTTGTGAAATGAAATTCAAGAACGCAGTAAAGCAACTATAAATAAAGAATAACAAGCAGATCCGTCATTCCAGAGTGCAGCAAAATATGAAGGGGGGGAAAAAGGATATTAACATACTTGGTGGACAATGAAGAGTATTAGCCGTGATGAATCTATGTACCACTACGTCATGCAAAACCAGCTTCTTCTGGTTGCAGACTTATTTGGTCAAACCAATAAATCAAGTATGTGTAACATGCTTCCAGACTGCCTCTGGGCAGTAAAACTGTACCCACTACCCAGTATAAGCTCCAATACATGTTTGTAGCCACACCTCTAAAACACATGATTTTTTCGCAAAAGAATGCATACTCAGGGAGTGTACACCATGCATTCTGCCAGTTTTACAATACGTTATAGTTACTTTAAAACTTGCATTATCCAGTCTAAAAGAATATCATGTTGATATCTTTGGCGATTTGATAGCGTGGCTTTTTTGCCAACAAACATGGCACCCAGGAGATTGGCATTTCCTGACAGGGGACCCTTGCAAAATGAAAGGGCACCTAAAACCTCTTCAGGGGGCTCGATTGAAATTTTGGATTTTATTTATCAAAAAGTGATGTGCAAGAAAAGACGAAAAAATACTTATCTTTAATATTGAACTTCTTAGGAAGTATTAACACAAATTTATATGATAATACATAAGGGAAATTGCACAATTGGGAATCCCAGCAACAATAGCGCTTCTGTGGTTCAGGGTGTGTGGCAAGAAGATAATATTAGTGTTAGTAATTTATATAATGCAATCCATCATATTTGTTAATGTTAGGAAATGAAAAGACTTTTATTTAATAAAGAAGGGGAGGGACGCCTATTTATATAAGACTCATAGGCGGACAAACACCAAGTACACCATATGGGACTAAAGTATTAGAGACAAAAAAATAGGATATACATACATATATATATATATATATATATATATATATATATTACAATACTCCCCGTCAATATGGAGCATAGATATCCATCATGCCAAGCTTGGAACATATATTTTGAACTCGTTTTCCAATGAGAGGCTTTGTGAAAATATCAGCCATCCGTTTCTCAATGGATAGGAAAGGTGCGAGTTGTGTTACAATCTTTCGAGACACTGCATCTCGTAGAAAATGTGCTTTGTTCTTTCAATAAAGACTGGGTTGTTGGCAATAAAGGTTGTTGTTTTGTTGTCACATTACATAGGAAAAAGAGTAGTCACTAAATAGCCAATGTCTACAAGAAGAGATTGAACCCGAAGGAGCTCACATGTAGCATGTGCCTTTTCACGATACTCATGCCTCAACACTAGATCTGGCTTCTACATTTTGTTTCTCGCTTCTCCAGGTAACTAGATTTCCTCCAACAAGTGTGCAATAACCAAATGTGCATTGTCCATCAGATCGACTTCCAGCATAGTCAACATCAAAATAGCCTACAACGTTCAATTGCCCATTTTTCTTGTAAGATAGTCCTTGACCTAGAGATCTTTCCAGATAATGTAGGAGATGATATACAACATCTAGATGACATCGTCTGGGACTGTTCATAGATTGACTAAGACCCCCACAGAAATATAGATATTCAGATATAAGAACTTGCTCATAAGGTACTTTTAGTAAAATTTATCTTCCAATAGCTTTGATGTATCTGACCATAAGTCATTAGCTTGATTCATTGGGGAGACAGTAGGCCGGCGTCCAAGCATTCCAGTTTCTTCTAGTAAATCGAGAGTATACTTCCTTTGGGACAAAGTCACATCATCTTTACTATGTACAACTTCAATATCAAGAAATTATATGAGTTTCCTAAGATCCTTAGGGACAAACTACTTCAAAAGATGTGCTTTAGTAGCATTAATCTCAGGAAGATCACTGCCAAATAATATAATATCACCCACATAAACAATCAGAATGACTACTACATCAGTCTTTTCAATAAAGACAGACTAATCACAATGTGAGCGAGAGAAATCAAACTTGCCCAAGATAATAGATAATTTATCAAGCCACGCGTGATAACTTTGTTTCAGCCCATATATTACCTTCTTTAATAAGCAAACTTTTTGTGAATACTCCCCTTAAGCAGCATCACATGGAGGTTGCTCCATATAAACAGTCACTTGGAGATCACCAAATAGAAAGGCATTTTTGGCATCAAGTTGATGTAAGGACCAAGCCAGATTCACATATACAGAAATAAGAATATGCATTGCATTAAGCCTAGCAACTGGCAAGAAGGTCTCAAAGTAATCAATTCCAGCTTCTTGTGTATATCCTTTCACATCGCAAGCTTTTAACCACTCAATAGTGCCATTAAGGAGATGCTTAATGTAACATACTGGATTTTGAACTCCAAACTCATTTGGAGATATAACTCAATACTTTCCCCTAACTTGAGATTATTTACAATGTTGTCCTTCATTTTAAATCTCAATTTGTGGTTCTAATTAAATAATCATTGTCTTTGATAAAGATTAGTACTCAATTGAATTTCTTTTGTCTAAATGTATTTATTATCCTCATTTGAGAAATATAACCATGTAGTCCCTCAATTAAATATCAATTATCATACTTTGAGACCACCTAGTCCAATTTGATATTGTTATTCCTAACCATCTTGATTAGACCTTGAACCCATATAGTACTTTCAATTTCACTACTACTGGATTTGGAATCATTGGAAAGTACTAATCATATAAAAAGTAATTGATATTGGAATTTTTTGTGAGAATGATTAAGTTAGTTATTTCATATTCGTAACTAATGGTGTTACTATTTTTAGTATTTAGCCAAATAGAAATTAAACTCATGGTAAAAGTCTCAAAACAATTGGGGGTTCCATTTAGAAGTTATAAAGTCATGAAGTAACGAGAGGAAGGAGGAATTATTACCATCTATTAGGAGTTAAGCAACAAACTAAATGAAGAGAGCCATAAATAAAGGTATTGGTATTCCTAATATTTAGTCCAAACAAACAAGACTCGTGGCTTAATCTTTGGGGAATCCTAAATTAGTATTGAAGGAGTTATAATAGTATTCAAGTAATATGACTTTAGAAATACTTAATATACATAGACTTTCCACTTTGTTGTATGGAAAGAGACCTGCAAACCCTTACTTCTGTAATACGGTCTCTGACGGTTACAAGAGTTTCATGATGGTCTTCCTCCTCGTTTTCCCAACGGATGGCCAGAGTGCAAGACATATCCCCTCCTCGAATCCTCTAAACCAATTATTCAAGTACGATAATCCTAGCCCTAGCACTCTGCCGCCAAGACTGCTTCCTCGACCTGCTGGGAGAAAACGGCTGTACAGTCGTTACATGATCGTACACAGCCCCAAATACTGGAAATGCACATGCCTTGCATCCTATGTAAACCACTTCATATACAAGAAACTAAGGCACTGTCAACCTGCAACTCATTAGCCCAAGCCTTAGCCATCAAGATACAGATACCTAGAACCCCTCCTCCACCAGTTGTCATCTCCTCAATGAAAATCACCACCTGCATAAACTTTGAAAGGAATCCAAGGAACCTAATGGTGAAGCTCTATCCTTAGGTCCCCTCCTTCACCGCGGTGACCAATAGTCTGAAAACATGTATCGTCAATTTCGCCTATTCAACATGACACCCTGTCCCTATGCCTCTTCGTCGACGATCTGAAGATGAGAACTTGCGTCGACAGCACCACCAACCCATCTATCTTTTTCAGAGCTTGCAAACCCAAGCTACCAATCCACAGAACGACAACGGGGTGGTAACAGACCTATCGCCACATCAGACGATATCACCATTGTTGAGGCCACCTCCTACATGTGGCCACTACCTCTCGACACAACACTGCCAAGCATCAACAGCCGCTTGTGCCTTCTCATCACCATCATCCTCAACCTTTACTTAAACCCCCACGACCAACAGTCCGACCACACCTCTCACCCTTGCAGCCATGACCGGACACCACCCGGTCACTGACCACCTTAAGCTCTTCGGCCTCATCGCACCAACCTAGGCCTTGACCACCTTGGCTTCCTGTAACGTACGCGCCACCACAAATCGTTTGTTCCCTCAAGATTGGAACTTAACATATGAATCTATCAATTGTTGTCGAGGACTACACAGCCTCCATCACAGTTCTGTACATTGAGAAGTTCAAAAGTCGAACACAGGAGAGAGACTCCCCTCCATCCATCATCATAACTATCGGAGCCAGACTACCAATCTTGTGACGCTAACTTCACAAACCATAAGACCTGCTGACTTGTTCCTGGAGAAGAAGTATACCAATAGTGAAAAATTGATCATACACCAACCAGAGTAATTGATCGAGAGAACAATATGATAAGGTATGCCTTTGATTTCTACATTCATGTGTTTGAAACCTACAGAATTGAAAGAGTCAGATAATGATAAATGCAAGTCATTTGGATAGACTAAGTATTGCAGTCTTGTAGTATACATATAACTATCTATTACTAATGTTGTAATATAATAGGATAGGTTGGTGTCTGGAAAGGTAGATTGAATGTTGGGTCGACCAGTTCCACAATATTGCTATATACATATATTTCGAGTATACATATGTCAGTATATTAATACTTATAGTATTACTATCTATTACTAATGTTGTAATATAATAGGATAGGTTGGTGTCTGGAAAGGTAGATTGAATGTTGGGTCGACCAGTTCCACAATATTGCTATATACATATTTTTCGAGTATACATATGTCGGTATATTAATACTTATAGTATTATTATTACATATTCAAAACCCTAGAGGTATATCGAGGTTAAAATTGAAGACAAGATACCAATTTAAGAAGTATATAGATCCAGACCAACCTATTTTGATTAAAATGAAAGATAAGGAAGAAAATATTCGATTATGGGTAACCTAATACTTGGAAATAAAATATTTGATGAAACCGAAGTTAGGCTATATGAAAAATCATTCCATTCTTATATTCATATATTAAGAATGCATAAATAGGTTAACATAAGTAGTGAAGACCTAAGTGAGTGTATAACTAGTATGTATTGAATAGTGTATGATCTAAAAAGCCAAGATTTACATTATTTTGATGACACTGAGAAGTAAATCTATTTATATTTCCTTATTTGAATTATAGGATATAAGAGAGGAAGTTCATATTCAAGAATGTATTTTATAAACATTTTCACAAAAATTCACATCAGATAACATGGTAGTTCGGACCATATATGAATATGTTATATTTTTATAAGATACATATGGGTGTTCATGTACCTAATATAAATCTATGTATCAGTGTATACTAGTGCATATTGAGGTATGTTGACATTAAACCCTAAAGATTCTACTAACGGTATTTGATAAGTCCTATCTCATATAATAAACATACTTGACTATATAGACTAAATGGAACTATATTTGAGAAAATAACATTTCAAAACCTAAAATAGAGAAAATAGTTATGTACTAAAGTATGAAACCTAAATGAAAATATAGAAATTATATTGAAGGATAGGATATGAAATACTAATTCAATATGGAAAATAACCTAATCCTAAATAAGTCAAATTGATCAAATTTTAACCCTATGATGACAGGGAATTCTTTTTCTTATTAGATCTCAAAACTTTGGAGCTCATTGAACTTTAAGTTTGAAACATATCAGAACTTATTTCGACATAAAGGTACTAGACTCTCTATTTTCTTATCGAGTTATTTCTTATCCCTCTTGAGTTCTATACATCTTGTTTGGTGGTGACCCCTAAACTTTGTTATAAGCCTTTCTTGCCTTGAAGATCACCACCCCTAAATCACAATTGTTAGATTTTTGTTAAATATTATGATAGCACTTCACTTGATCTAATTGGAGTTTTGACTCTCTAGACTTTAGTCCCTGTGGGCTTTGGCCCCCTTAGATCTTTGGCTCGCTTGAGGTAGGGTACGTGTCGCCGCCTGAGCACAAGTTGTAATGGATTAGTTGTCCCCCAGTCGACAGGTTAAAATAGTAATTAGACTTCTATGTCGTTCTTTCATAGATGATTGAATACATGACACTTTAGCCCTTGAAGAAAATGATATAATAGTGCTCAATCCTAATATTTAAAAGTTGATCATTGCAAATATTTTGATAATTTGATATCTTAAAATTGGACAACTTTGTATAGGCTTATGGAATTTCTATCTTGGATTATGAATATTGAAACATTGCTACTTGTTATCCTGATTTTGCAGAATTAAGTACACCAAATAGTTCCCTCCTAGAAGTGATCTTATACTTGAATTATATTTTGAACCTATTTTAAAATAGCTCAATAAGCGAACTTAGTACCAGCTTTGCTGACCCATATTTCCCTTCTCGGAGTCCATGTGTGGTTTCATTCCCTCCGAGAATTCATGGACAGGTGGTAGATGGAAGAACTTGAAGAGACGCGCATGGGTAGTCCTCCGTTGAAGATTAGATAGGTCATATGCCTTTTGTTACTTTTTTAGGCATAATGTATAAGCTTTCTTGATTTGATGTAAAGCATGAATGTATACAAGACTCGTTTATATGTATTCTAATTTAAATTATGTTGAGAAAAAAAATTCGTCCAAAATATCGAGTTTTTACACTTAATAATAAATAGACATATGTGACTAACAGCCTTGAAGTCTAAGGGTATAACAACAAGAGTCCACATCCCGCGTGTCCAGAAGAGCATCAATTTTTCACCCATAGACCTTTTCTTACAAGGATGTAGTAGAGGTGTCGTTACTCAGGTGATCTAATACATGTTGAGAAATACAATACTTGATGGTGGGTCTAGCTGGGTTCCTCGGAGCAATAGGTAAATCCAGATTATATCGCACCGTAGGAATAGTATTGCTACTTTCTTTAGTTGAAGGATCAGCTATATTAGGAGAATCCATGGAAGGGAATACTTTAGGTGGTGGTTTTTTATTCTTTCGCCCATAGAGACGTAAAGGAGGTGTAGAAATAACTTTTCTCATAGCTGACTCCAAAAGGAATAGGCAAAGAAATGGATAGTGGATTCATGGTGTGACTTCGTGTAGAGTAGTAACTAGTATAGAGATATGTTTATGTTTCACTAAGTGTCATGTGCCTAGCATGTGCCTCACTTATGTTTTTACTTGTGTAGTTTAGTCCCATATTGCTCATCTCTGGTTTTGTATCTCCTCTCTTATCCTATATAAGAGAATGCATTGTAAACCTTCTAATCATCCAATACAATTCTTTTCAGCCTATCTATATGGTATCAAGAGCAGGTTCCCTCCCGTTCAAGTTCCCACCCTAACCCTGCCCCTCATGACCTAGCAGCCTCTTCCCCCCCCCCGCCACCACCCCTCTTCTCTCCTTCCCCACCCACCACCTCTCTTCCCCCATTCCCCCTCTGCCGCCCGCAACCCCTACCACCGATGATGCTCTCCCTCTCCCCTCCTTTCCCTCCCACCTGCACCCCCTCCCGCCGCACCCCCCCCCGCCTGCTCCCCGCCGCCACCGGCTTCCCACCCCCTCTCCTCCCACCCCGCCGCCACCACCGCCAACCCCCCTATGGTTGCCCTCCCCACCACCCCGATCCACCTCCCCCCACTCCCATCACCCACCATCTCTCCCTTCCAACCCCCTTCCTTGCTACATCTATTCTCCTTCCTCTTTTACGTCTCCGGACAGCCATCATCATTGCACATTGAGAGTCTCAAGGATATTCGGCTTCTTCTGCCTACGCCTCATGGTGGGATCTTAATTCTTCTCATAATGGCGTAGGTTCTTTTATCAGTTGTTCTGCCCGTAGCGGATCTATTCTAATCTGATGCATCAGATCTGCAACTATTCTCTACTGCCCCATTGCGGGTTTCTTTAGATCTGTTGATCTATGTTTGTGGGTTCTGTTGTTGCTGCACCGGCGGTCTTCACTACTTCTTCAGCCTCTTGTTTGCCATGGCTTCTGTGGAGCCTCCTCGTTCCCTGTGTGTTACCACACTAAAACTTGACGGCTCCAATTATCATCTCTGGTCGGCGTCGTTCATCTTGTATGTCAAAGCACAAGGTCGCCATTCTCATATCACCACAAACCCTCATGTCGCTCATGTTGCTACGGCAGATGAGAAAACCAAGCAAACTTATGCACAATGGTCCAAAGATGACTCAAGTGTTATGTCATGGATTCTTAATAGCACCGAGCCACGGATCAGCCAGTCTTTACTATGTCTTCATGATGCTAAGGCAATGTGGGATCATCTATCTCACGTATACTCTCATCAGCAAAATCCCAAGAGAGTCTTTGAAATATTCAAAACTCTTGCCAAGAAGGAATTTTCATAGGACACTTCGGTGGAGGATTTCTATAATCAATGCTCTGCCCTCTGGAATGAATACGAGATTTATCACCCTTTGACAGCCGACATCAAAGAAGCCCAAAAGCAACGTAATGAACTGCAACTAGTCCAATTTTTGGCAGCCCTTCCAACTTCTTTTTCTGGAGTAGTCGACCAGATTCTGTCGAGTGACCCACTGCCCACTCTTCGGGACATCCTCAAACGTGTTCAAAGACTACCCTCTATGACATCCACTCCTGCAGTCGAACATCCAACTCTTGTTGTTCGCATCGATTCCGGTCGTGGACGAGGTCGAGGTCGGGGTCATGGAGGCTGTCTCCCTACTAACGGCGATCGCACATCTTCTACTACTGTTGGTCGAGGACAACCTGTTGGTCCTCGCTTCTGCAACTTCTGTGGACGAGACAATCACAATGAAGATCGATGTTGGATCAAGCATGACAAGCCTGTTTGGGAAAACCAAGCATCTGCAGAGACTCCGACTGATACTACTGCACCTGAACAGCCACCTGCTACGCCTTCAACTGAGTGGGTTCGCTCCAAGTTCGGAAAAAAAATTCAAGAATGCATGTCTCAGCTTCCATCTATGTCCACTGTCGGATCTTCTGCTTTGTTAGTCTCTCCTTCTGCTGGGAACAATAAATGGTGCATTGACTCTGGTACATCGGTTCATATGGTCGATGATACCAACTTATTTTCTGCTCTTACTAAAACTACTCAGATTCCACCTGTTATTGTTGTTGATGGTTCTAAAACTTCTGTTCATGGCATTGGCATTGTTCCCTTGTCTCGTAAACTACATTTGAAATTTGTTTTATATATCCCAAAATTTCCTATTAACCTGCTTTCTGTCAATAAGTGTAAAATATCTTCAGTGTTTCATTAAATTTGATCCTTCTGGTTGTGTTTTGAAGGATCCCCGACGAAGACGAGGATTGGTTCGGGCCATGAGGAACCAGACGGACTCTACTATCTGGATGGACCACTAGTGGCGTCTTCTCTTCTGTCAACATCATTGACGGGACTCCAGTGGCACTACCGGCTTGGTCACCCCTCTGTTGCAAAACAAACATTTATTTCATGCTGTGAAATGTGGTGCCGCAATTCAGCGTGCAATGCAGCGTTGAGAGAGGCCATGGGCCTTCTCCCTTTTTATTAATAAGAGAAACTGGATAATTTACATAGAGGTCCGACAGGATATAGAAATTACAAAATAGAATAAATATGAAATATATTAACACTCCCCCTCAAGCTGGAGTGTACACATCGTGTAGACCCAGCTTGTTGCAAAAACTCTGGAAAACTGCTGGACTCAATGGCTTCGTAAGAACATCTGCAGTTGATCTTCAAACTTGACATGTGGAGTCACAACAGTTCCATTCTTAATCTGGTCTCTGATAAAGTGGCAGTCAACTTCAATGTGCTTAGTACGTTCATGGAAGACTGGATTCTTAGCAATGTATATGGCTGCTTGATTGTCACATCTGAGTTCTATAGGAGACAAAATAGGAATCTTTGATTTAGAAAGTATAGATTGAACCCACTACAACTCACAACATGCATGTGCCTTTGCTCTATACTCAGCTTCCGTGCTAGATCTTGCCACAACATTTTGCTTTTTGCCTTTCCAGGTAATAAGATGATTCCCCAGAAATGTGCAATATCCAAACATAGACCTCCTGTCATTCAGATTACCAGCCCAATCTGCATCTGCATAACCAGTAAGAGACAGTGTGGATACAGGAGTCTTCGGCCTATAATAGGTGATTCCCTTACCAGGTGCACCTTTCAGATATCTCAGAATACGATAGACAGATGTCCAATGAGACTGTTTTGGAGAGCTCATATGTTGACTCACCACTCCTACAGCAAAAGAAATGTCAGAACGTGTGACTGTCAAATATATCAATTTTCCCACAATTTTCCTGTAATATCCTGGATCTGGATAATCAGCATCATCAATCATCTCCTTCACATGATAGTCCATAGGAGTAGACACAGGCTTGGACTCACTCATACCAGTTTCCTGTAGTAAATCCAGCACATATTCTTCTCTGAGACAAATTGGTACCTGCATGAGATCTAAGTACTTCAATGCCCAAAAAATATCTCAGTTTTCCCAGATCCTTTGTGTGAAAGTGCCCCTGCAAGCCCGCTTTCACACGAGATATGCCTGTGGAATCACTACCAGTCATGGTTGTTAAGGCGGCTAGGCGCTCCATTTTTCTACAGTACCGCCCAGCCCGCCTAGGCGTTTCTAGGCGTTTTAAACAGATGCAAAAATCTGATGTCTTGTAGATATATTCTACTGTCTTGTAGATATATAAATCCTAAATTGAGTAATACATTAAACTGTATTAAACTGTAAACTACACAAGAACAGAGTACAGACTGGACAGCCCTATATCCATAAATGTATTAAGCATTGCTAGTAATAAATCAGAAAATATAGATAGAACTGAAAAGATGTCCAAAATTGGTGGAGAATAGAAGTTGAACTGAAAAGGTGTTGCAAATTTAATTAAGAGATGTGTTTGACTGTTTGGCAGTGTTTGCAGTTGCACTTGTATAATTTGTATTTCAGTGTTTAAGTTTTATTAACTTGCAATTTTTACGTTAAATTTTATTCAAATATTCATCTATGACTTTTTAGTAAAAACGTCTTACTACTGCATAATAAGTTAATAACCGTTATTTGTGTATATCTTACACAGGAATCACAAAAAAGAATGCATGTGAAGTTCCATTGTGAACTGTGAAAGTGAATAATGAATTGAGAGACTACCCCGTTTGTTTGCTTTTTATTGGAAAAAAAGGCTGGCAATAGTATTACTCTGAAGCTACGAACTGCTGCAAATAGCAAATTGCAAACTGAAAAATAAAAACAGGGCCAACGCCTTGGCGGCTCGCCTAGCCCGCCTGGCCGCCTAGTTTTTAAGGAATTCCTGGGCGCCTGAATTTTTTGGACACATGGCCCGCCCAGCGCGCCTAGGCGCCCGCCTTGACAACTAAGCTACCAGTGATAACAATATCATCAACATACACAACTATAATAATAGATCCACCAGAAGAAGTAGAATAAAATAAAGAGTGATCAATAACCGAACGAGAAAAACCCATCTTTAGCACAACATCACTGAACTTGTCAAACCAAGCTCTAGGAGATTGTTTCAATCCATAGATGGCTTTCTTCAGTCTACACACCTTCTGACACTCCTCCTGAGCAACAAAACCAGGTGGTTGCTCCATGTACACCTCCTCTTGTAGATCACCATGAAGAAAGGCATTCTTGACATCAAGCTGAAATAGAGGCCAGTCAAATGTAGTAGCCAGAGAAATAAGAATACGCACAGAATTCAGACGAGCCACTGGTGAAAAGGTCTCAAAGAAATCAACCCCATATGTCTGAGTGTACCCCTTTGCCACCAGTCTAGCTTTCAATCTCTCCACATAACCATCTGGATTATGTTTTACTGTAAATACCCATCTGCATCCCACAACATTTTTATTTGGAGGTAAGTCAACAAGTTCCCAGGTGTTGTTTAGTAATAGAGCAGACATTTCAACATGCATAGCCTATTTCCAGCCAATATCCTTCATAGCATCAAGATGATTTCTTGGAATGACCACAGAATCAATCCCAACAGCAAATGAGCGAGCCTGCTGAGATAACTTGGACAAACAACACACATTTGTAATAGGATGACGAATAGTACAGGAACGGGTACCTTTGTGAACAGCAATGGGAACATCAAGGTCAGATGGTTCTTCAGGAATCCCTTAAGTAGAGGAGGATGTGGAGGGCTCAGAGACTGGAGTCGCTACCTCCTCTGGATCTTGTCTGTCTCGTCTGCTATAAACATGTGAATATTGCTGAATTGGTGGACCATCTGCTGGCTGCTCTTCCTGAATTATAGTATAATCAGGAATGATAGGTGGCACTCTCTCACTCTGATGTGGTGGTGGCACTCTCTCATTAGCATCTGATGGTGGCAATCTCTCACATAGGTGGCACTCTCTCACTCTGATGTAGTGGTGGCACTCTCTCATTAGCATCTGATGGTGGCACTCTCTCACATAATTGCTCCCCCTTACTGGGAACACTAGAGAAATATGGAGTGGATTCATGAAAAGTCACATCTCTAGACACAAACATGCAACGAAGACTTAGACAATAACACTTGTACCCTTTGCTAGTGTTGGAGTACCCAAGAAAGAGAGTCCTAATTGACCTAGGAGATAACTTATCAGCCTTAGGATCAAAATTGTAGACAAAAGAAGTACAACCAAACACTCTAAGAGGAACAAGGAAAGGTTGATCTTTGGGACATAGGACAGAGAAAGGAGTACGTCCTTGAAGCATAGAAGAAGGTTGCCTGTTGATAAGAAAACAAGCAGTAAGAAGGGCGTCAGACCAAAAACGCTTAGGAACATTAGATTGAAACGTGATTGTCCTGGTAATATCAAGGAGATGACAATTTTTCCTCTCTGCTACCCCATTCTGTTGAGGGGTGTGAGGACAGGATGTACGCTGTATCATCCCAACTTAACTACAAAAATCAGCCATAGCATTTTGAACATACTCCAAGGCATTATCATATTGAAGAACTTTAATATTGCCATCAAATTGAACTTTTATTTCTTGATGAAAATGTTTGACAATAGATAGCACAGACTCTCGACTTTTCAACAAATAAATCCAAGTCATACGGGAGAAGTCATCCACAAAAGAGATAAAATAACTAAAACCATTATAACTATGGTCTTTTACAGGACCCCAAACATCACTATGGACCAACTCAAAAGGACATGACGCCCGTTTATTAACACGACCGGGATAAGACATTCTATGACGTTTCCCCAGTTGACATGACTGACACTCTAGAGACGATACTTGAGACAATTCTGGTTCTAACTTTCTCAGGCTCTCTAATGAAGGATGTTCATATCTGTAGTGTCACAGTAAGGGAGAGCCACTCAACACGACAACTGGAGCAGGAGCAGACACTTGGCGAGGCAGACTGTCACCGTAGAAGAGGTAGAGATCACCTTTCCTAGGCCCCCCACCAATCATCCTCATACTCTTGAGATCATGTAATACAAAACAAGAAGTTCCAAAAGTTACCGTACATTTCACAGTATCAATCAACTTAGCAACAGACAAAAGATTAAAAGGAAAAGCAGGCACATAATGTACGGATTTAAGATCAATTCCAAGAGTCGAAGAAACAGATCCACTGGCTAACACTCTCCTCACTGAACCATCTGCTATTGTTACAGATTTGTGAGGAATATGTGAGTCAATGGAATGAAGAAGTCTCCTCATACCAGTCATATGTTGTGACGCTCCAGAGTCAACGACCCATGATGAAGTAGAACCAGAAGCCAATAAAGAGGTAGCCTGATTACCAATGGTGGACACCAAGTTGGCTGAAGATGATGATCTCAAGCTCAAATGCTGAGTAGCCAGAATAAATCTATCATATTCCTCCTTGATGAGTGTAATGCCAGAAGGACCGAAACTCAAAGCAGGAGGCTCGGTAGACTCAATAGTGGTAGCATAGTTTGCTGCTCCCACAGGTGGTACAGCAGGTCGACCATGCTTCTTCTAGCATTTCTCAACTGTGTGTCCATGTTTGTCACAGAAAGTGCACTTAGGGCGAGCTCCACGTCCTCGGCCCATACATGTTCGTCCTCCTCTCACTGCAGCAGCTACAGAAGCATGAGAATCTCTCTGAGATGAGACTACAGTAGGATCAACAGGTTCAAAATTTGCCTGTAAAATCCTTGAATAGGCCTCTTCCAAATTGGGAAGTTTATCAGAAGCTAAGATAACACTGCGGGCTGAACTGCACGAAGAACTCAGACCAGACAAGAATTTTGTTGTAATCAAGTCATCTCTGTCTTTGACTTGCTCCTGGACAGTTACTGGATGGTAGAAACTCAGCTCTTATGCAATACCTTGAATCACTCCAAAGTATTCTTCTAAAGGTCTGTCTCCCTATCGTTCTGCAAATAAGCGATCATATATCATGAACTGACAAAGCGCATTCTTCTCTTGAGAATAATATTTCTTCATTGCATCCCAGATCTCTTTGGCGGTAGTGTAGAACATGAACCTCGAGGCAATCCCAGGTTCCATGCTCCCCCACAACCAGGTCTTCACCAAACTGTTATGACGCTTCCATTCAGCATAGCCTTTGTCAGTAAGTGCAGGAGGATCAGAATCAACGTGTCTCGCCTTGTCGCGTGACTCTAATACAGTATGGACAGCATTCATCCATAAGAGATAATTCTTCCCGTTCAGCTTGATGGAGGGGATAGGAGACATCTCACTATAGATGGTAGATGCCTTGGTGTCCTCCATGATTTGACGAGAAGAAGAGTGACGGATTGATACACGTCACAAGAAGATATGGGTGACGGGGAGATACATGTCACGTCACAAGATCATATGTGTATCTGACGCATCCACAGCCCCCAACTGAAATTCCCTAATCACACCTGGAGGAGATGTGATTAGGAATTTCTTACAAACTGACGGACCCTCCGATTTGGGATTTAAAAATCTGTTGGATCAATCGAAGGACCCGACAATCCAAAGATAGAAGAGAAGGGGGGGACGGCGGTTACGGCGCTTGGCCCGGGAGACGGCTGCTCCACCTGCTTTGGGCCGGCTAGCGACGTGCTCTGTTCACGCAGGAATTACTATTCACTCCGTTGTATTATTCACGTCGGAGTTAATGTTCACGCCACGTACAGTTCACCGCTGGAGTTACTGTTCACCGCCGGAGTTATTGTTCACACTGGCGGCCGAGGAAGGTTGGCGGTCGGCCAACCGGCGGCGGCGCTGGGTTGTGACGGCTGGGTAGGGTTAGGTTAGGAACCTAGCTCTGGTACCATGTGAAATGTGGTGCCGCAATGCAACGTGCAATGCATCGTTGAGAGAGGCCATAGGCCTTCTCCCTTTTTATTAATAAGAGAAACTGGATAATTTACATAGAGGTCCAGCAGGATATAGAAATTACAAAATAGAATAAATATGAAATATATTAACACATGCTTTATCTGAAAAAATATTTTCTTGTGAATCTTGTCAGTTGGGTAAACAAACTCGTGTCGTGTTTCCTGTTAAGAAAGATATTGGCTCTAAAGGCATTTTTGACATTGTTCATGCGAATATTTGGGGTCTATGTACTATTCCTAGCCGCTCTGGAGTTAAATATTTTATGGCCTTCATTGATGATTACTCTCGTGTTACTTGGTTGTTTTTTATAAAAGACCGCAGCACGTTTTTAGATAATATTAGTGTTTTTTTCTCGGAAGTACAAACACAATTCAGCAAACCCATTAAAGTTTTCTACACCGATAATGCCCTTGAATTTATGCAAAAGCGGTGACATCTTTTTGTTCTGTCTGTGGCACTCTACACCAAACTACTTGCCCCTACAGTCCACACCAAAATGGAGTTGTTGAAAGGAAAAACCGCCACTTGTTAGAGGTTGCTCGCACTATACTCCTTCGTTATAAAGTTCCTCAATGTTTTTGTCCTGAGGTTGTCTCTACGGCATGCTATCTTATCAATCGCATGCCATCTTCTATTTTACACAATCAAATTCCTTACAACATTCTTTTTCTTGATGCCCAACTTTTTTATGTCCCTCCCCACATTTTTGGGTGTACTTGTTTTGTCAAAAACCTACGCCCGGGGTTAACAAAACTTGATCCTCGCTCCACCAAGTGTATTTTTTTGGGATATTCTAGAACCCAGAAAGGATATCGTTGTTTTGATCCTATTCTGAAGCAATGGTTTGTGAGTGTTGATGTAGTATTTTTTTAGCATATGCCATATTACTCGGATGATGGAGCATCACTCTCCAGTGATATGTTGGTACCCACGTCGTTGCTTGATGTTGTTGAGATTGTGCCCTCTTCTGAGTTGTCACCTGATGCCCGACCTCTGCAAGTTTACAAGCAAAGAAACAAGACAAGTACTCCCTCCATGGCCCCTCCACAACAAATTTCTCCTTTTGTGGATGATCATACAACCACTGAGGTAACTTCTGATTCACACCTACCTATCAATCAGCGCAAGGGTGTTCATTCCTGCACGAAACATCCTATTAGTCACTTTTGCTCATCTTCTAATCTGAATGATAGTTTTGAGTGCTTCACTTCTACTATCTCAGCTGTCTCTATTCCCAAAACTGTTGCAGCAACTCTTTTCATTCCCGCATGAAAACAGGCTATGGAACATAAAATGCAGGCACTCTCTGATCGCGAGACGTGGGATTTTGTGGATCGTCCTGCTTCTTGCTCTACTGTTGGATGCCGCTGGGTCTTCACCATTAATTATCAACCAGACGGTACGGTTGAGCGACTGAAAGCTCGTCTTGTGGCAAAGGGTTACACACAAACTTATGGTGTGGACTACTTTGAAACTTTTTCTCCTATAGCAAGATTAAATTCTGTTAGAATTCTCATTTCTGTTGATGTCAACAATGATTGACCCCTATTTCAGTTAGACGTCAAATAATGTGATTCTGTATGGAGACTTGCAGGAAGAAGTTTACATGGAGCAACCACCGGGATTCGTTGCTCAGGGGGAGTCTTCCTCGTGAGTTTGTAAACTGAGAAAGGCCAGCTATGGCCTAAAACAAAGCCCTCGTGCTTGGTTCGACAAGCTTAGTCAGATCTTAGTAAATTTTAGCTTTCGTCGTTCCCATTCAGATCATTTTGTGTTTATCCACAAAACTGTGGTCGGGCTAGTCATTCTTATTGTCTATGTTGATAATATTACCTTATCTGGCAGTGATTCCTTGGGCATTCAGGCAACTAAAACTTACTTGGAAAAACACTTTGTCACCAAGAATCTCGGAAAGGTGAAATATTTTTTAGCCATTGAGGCATCCAGATCATCTGCAGTATTGTGTCTTTCCCAGCGAAAATATATCCTTGATCTTTTGTAGGAAACCGGTATGCTTGGTTGTAAACCAGTCAACACCCCTCTTGACACAAATACGGTTTGGGACGATGAAACCTCTCCCCCTTATGTTGATCACCACCAATTCAAAAGACTTGTTGACAAGCTTATTCATCTCACTGTCACGAGAGTTGACCTTACTGTTGTTTCAGGTTTCATAAGCAGGTATCTTAACAAACCATGGCAGTGTCATTGGGACGATGTGTGTCACATTTTGTGTTATCTCAAAAGTTCTACAGGCAAAGGCTTATTATATAAGAAGCACGGCCATTGCAACCTCTCAGGTTTTTCAAATTCTGACTATGCAGGAAGTCGATCTGATCGTAAATCTACATCTGGCTATTGCACATTTGTGGGTGGCAATCTAGTTGGTTGGTGAAGCAAAAAGCAGACCGTAGTAGCCAGGTCCAGTGCAGAGGCAGAATATCGAGCCATGGCCCACACTGCATGTGAACTTCTGTGGGTCCAAAGTCTTCTCAAGGAGTTTGACATATCCTACTCCAGTTCTATACTGATGTTTTGTGACAACAAGGCTTCTATTTTTATTGCGAGCAGCCCGACATTTCATGGAAGAACAAAACATATAGAGGTCGATTGCCACTTTGTCCACGAGATTGTTCTTTCTGGTCGTATTTGTACTCCATATCTCAGCACTGAGCAACAAGTAGCGGACATCTTCACCAAAATTCTTCCAAAGGCTCGCTTCCAGACTCTAGTAGACAAGCTAGGAATGTTCGACATCTAAGCTCCAGCTTGGGGGGGGGGGGGGTATAGAGATATGTTTATGTTTCGCTGAGTGTCATGTGCCTAGCATGTGCCTCACTTATTCTTTTACTTGTGTGGTTTAGTCCCATATTGCTCATCTCTGGTTTTGTATCTCCTCTCTTGTCCTATATAAGAGAATGCACTGTAAACCTTCTAATCATCCAATACAATTCTTTTCAGCCTATCTATAACTAGTAAGGGGTGTCCTTAAAGAAAGTAAGATCAACATTACGAGCATGGAATTAGATTAGAATATCATGTTAGATATGTGGGGGGTCTCACCACTTGTGTAAGTGAAGGAAGTTGAAAAATTTGGAGATGAATTTCAAAGACTATTCGATGGTAAAATGAAGGAATTAAGTTATGAAACTTTGCAAACACAATGTTTAGACATGAATACACTACATTATAAAACAAAACACGATAGTAATTACACTAGGAAAGTCAATCGGTCGATCGCGGAGAATTGTTGCAAGCCCTTTCCCTGTGGTGAATGCAGCAATCCGGCAATTAGGGCGATCTTGAAACTTCAGAGTTTTGCAGCTTTAAGATCGTCTATGCAATTAAGGTCTCCAATCCTTATGCATCAATCCTATTATACGTGAAACTTCAATGTTGTTAGTATATGTTTTGGTGTGTATTTTGATGATAGTCATGGACTTTATTCCTCATACGGATCGTATCACATATGCACACACGAGCATAGAGACAAACTAGGCATACATATTATATAAGACTTTATAAACAAATACATAGCATATATACACAATGAATAAAAAGTAGTACACACATACATATTGTATGAAGTACTAGACTATTAGGTCGGTCTATTGCAAATTTTGCCACAACGGTCTGACGAAATTTATTGATATAATCCTTAATGAAGTAAAAAAAGTTGTCTCCGCAGTTAGAAGGTTGGTAAACAGTTGAGAACAAGTCTCACGATGGAGACAGGAATTGGTATGGCATGAATAGCTTGGAGCATGCAATATGCCTGGAAACGGAGGCCTGGGAAGGCATGAAATGCAAGCAACAGAGCTTGAGGTGAAAAGCCAGCCCCAACACAAACGTGGACGGGTAAAAGGAAATTGCGATGTGTGAAGAGGCATAACAATCGTAAACAAGCAGTCTGTATGTTGTCCGTCTGTCCGCTGAATCCCCCCTCCCTCAAAGTACACAAACCAGCTCCAGGCAGGCCTTGTAGGTATGAGAGGAAAAAAAACAATACATAGAAGGAACGTAGGCTACAACCAAAACGAGATAGGGCCAGCTCCAGGCAGGCCTTGTAGGTATGAGAGGAAAAAAAACAATATGGGCTCCGCAACGTAGGCTACAAGCAAAACGAGATAGGGCGAGGGTGGCGGCGAAGCATCGGCCCCTGCAACGAGGTGATTGGATCGGTGCATGATGCCGATCATCGCTCCGGCGGTGCGGCCGCAACGAGCGAGGTGTTGGAGCCGTTCGTGTTGAATGTGGTGATACAGAAGAGAAGAGAAGATGGCGGGAGTTACCTCCTCGACGCGTGAGAGGCTGAGCTGGAGGGTGGCGTTGATCCAGTTGAGGATCTCTGTCCTTCCGACGAAGTATGCTCCGTCCATGATCCCTATGTTAGCCGCACCGGACATGGCCATCTCGGTCCCTCTGTCCTCTCCGGCGCTCGGCGAGACGGGGCGGACGGACGGGAGGGAGGGAGGGAATCCAATGATGCTTTGCGGGCGGGGTTTGATGGGGTGGGGGGACAAAGAAAGGAGAGGAGAAGAGAGGAGGGAAGGAGGCGAGGGTGACAAATGGAACCCTGGGCCGGCAGCAAAACCGGTTTGGTTTTGTTATTTGCGTTTTCATTTGATGACGAAACGGGATAAGAAAGGTAATTAATTGATTGATTAATCTGAAACGGAGAATCAACGAGGGAGCAGCTCGTCATCCTGACCGTAGATGCCCTTCGCCTGCTGCTGGATTCTGTGGGCGGTGGATAAGGGTGGGTTTGATAGATTTAAATTCAAACCTCTTCTTTCCGCCATCATCAGCTACCAAAAACCCAAACGTACATCAGACTTGGCAGCAAGGATCCGGACGGCCCAGATCGGCCCCATTTGGCCGGAGCCACAACACGTGTTTGTTTGCGCAGAGGCACAGAAAAAGACGGGATGATGTCTGGTATAAACAGAAACAACAGCAAATAATTGATATCCGGTTCTTTTGTCTCCCTCCTGCATTCATATATTCCGGAGTGTATTTTGATTTCCCAATTTATGCCTACAATAAGATTCCCGCTTCCTTCCTTTCATCTATCGAGGTTGACAGACACACTTGGCATGGTCGCCGCCCGCCGGACGCGGACGCACGGTGGGAGGTCGGTCAATTTCTCCGGGTTGCGGGTGGCAGCGGGCACCGGCACTCGATATTGCATGGCATGAGCAAAGCGAGCTTGGTTCTTCGTGGTGGGTATGAGGGCGTCGGGTGGGTGGGTGGTCGGCCCATCGGGGTGATGGTCCGTGTGATGTCTACTCGGCAACGCACCTCCAGATTGTACACTGCTACTACTACTACGTTGTTGATGTTGGCACGTCAAGGATTCATTGCTTATTTGGAACTGGCGACTGTTCAGTACAGTCTACCTCCACCCTTATTACGGAACGACAGAAGAGTAACCTGCTGTCCCTACCTACTAATCATCCCACCCAATTGCCTTGTCTCGGTTGTCTAATTTGTCTCATCTAAAACTGGGGTCAGTGCTTAATGAGTCGTGTCCTTGTCGTGATCGTTAGGCCTTTATATATTCTAATTCCCGTTCATGATTGGTAATCCTAAACGCTTGATGTTAACAGATACTTACACCTAAACCATGTCCCGCAGCGAATCTGTCCGTGGGGACCCCTGATTAATTAGAACGACACTCAAGTACACTAACCTCGTTTTAGATACCCACATCCCAACCCAAGTCCAAAACACCCGCATTGGCCCAGCTAAACACGTCCTCACGTACATATCTCGCGCACCACCTATCTATCCTTGCTACCAACCACTACAATTCCTCCTCCTACGTTGGATTCGAGCACGAGGCACAAAATGTCACGGTTAGAGTCTCGACTCCACACAATTAGGTCAGCTTGCCGCGCCATCTATGAATTATTAGTCACACAATTCATCCAAATTTATCTACTCGGGGTGCAAAAACTCCCTTAGTGTATTTCTCTCATATCACCGCAATAAACATACACAACCATGTTGGATACAAGCTCCCTTACAAATTTTACTCTTACTTGATGTGCCTCTTTTGTTTTTTATTGTACTCGAAGGGAAACTCCTTCATGTGGAAACAATTTGACTGATGTTAAAGTAGATCGAGATCACATGAAGTGGTTGACTTATAGTAGGTAAGTGGAAATTAGCCCCTTCAACCATACTGCATTACACCATATTCTTTTATTCGAAAAGAAGAAAAAATATCCATTAATGTATAATAATTAAATTGTACCGGGTAAAGTCTATAGAACATCCCAATTTCATCTATAGAACATACTAGAGCCTCAACCGCGTACCTAGACAAGATGCTTTATTTCCTGTACTTCCATGTGACATCACCAATGTCCAACAAAAACACATATCTAGATGCCTCTTTACTCTCCACGTTCCCACTACCTTGCATCACTAAATCCTTTCAAAACACATATCTAAATGCCCATTTACTCTTGAACTTATAGTGTTTGAGGTTAACATATAATACCCCGATTGGCTAAAAGAATATGCATTTCCTCATCTAAATCACCCCAAAGAAATTTCCTCCTCGGTGGTCAAGATGGTTGAGTACAAGGGATGGGAGATGGGTGCAGTTTAGGATGCAAAAGAAATCTAACTCGCATTAAGAAGAACCAGCCTGCCAGCAAGAATAAGGAAATAGGATCTCCAAATAGAGAGAATACTAGAAGTTTTGGCAACAATAGGATCCCACAAAACACTATGGAGTTTAAAAAGAGGGAGAAGGAGACTTACATATTTATTAGGGTGACTTTCTTCCTGGCATCCTAATATTTGCTTGAATCTTAGCATAATATTGGTAGGAAGATGGGTACCAACAATGATGCGTTCATTGAAGTTGATTTTGGGACTAATAAGTGAGAAAAGATGTCTAATGTATAAACAATGTTGACCGAGATTTTTCTCACAATGTTTATAGTCTCGTCGACAAACTGGATGTTGTAGTCCTCCATGAATCTATCATCATGAATCATATCCAACACACCACAAGAGAGAGAACCAGTTTCATCATATAGGCTCAAATTGAAGTAGTTAGGATAAAGAGGGAAGGGTACACGGGGTCACCTTGCCTAAGTCCATTAGAAATACCAAAATAACCAAAAGGACAATCATTCATTATGGTGTAGAAATAACAAGCTCTAAAACAATTGTGTTTCTAATCAATCCACCTAGAAGGAAATCCAAAGCCCTGGAGATATTGAATCATTAAAGACCAATTGGTATTTTAAAGTCAAGATTAAGAGACAAATGCAAGTATGCCAACACCTGACTTGAATTTATAGTTTCATGAGCTAGAATGTAAGCAACTTGGTTCTGTACTCCCAACTAAATAGGCATATTGTTCTGGTCCAACAAGGCCTTCAAGAAGAGTTCGGAGATGGTTTTTGAGAGCCTTCAAAATAATCTTACAAGAGTTAATCAATGTGATTGGTCTAAAATGTTCTATATTCAAGGGATGCACCATTTTATTGATGTGAGGAGTTTGGGTTTGGTTTAGAACTTCAGTTTGGGTGTGATTATATCATTGTGTTGGATGTAAGAAAAATGTTCATAAGACTAGACTCGATTTTCACTAATGAGGACTGCTAAAATATCATACTTGTAACCCCTGATATTTCTTAACCCTTAAATTTATTTGATTACCTTAAAGAGATGTTTAATGTATTGCAGAGTAGATTGGTTTTGTAATAAATTGGTTGACAAATATCTCAAATTTATCTTGATTGCATTATGTTTGTTGGATTTTGCAATTTAACATGTAGTTGTAGCATCGAGTGCAATTGCAACCTATGTTGAGATTTAGTTGCAATATGTACACATTATATCTTGGCTTGTTTGATAATTGTCTCTATTTCTTGTTTTGCCTTTGGTTTGCATGTTTGATCCTAGCTAATAGGATTCAATCCCATGTCTCTTAATTTTGATAAGTTGTTAGTTGTTGAGCTTGAAGCAGCATGACATCGGTCCTTGTTTGGTTGGATGTTGGTCATCGCTCGGATGAGAGGCATGTCGCAACCAATGGGACAAGAGTCCCTTGTCGATTGGTAATCACATTGACTGACTAAGTTTCAAAGTACCCTCTTGAGGTCAACAAGATCAATGGGGCTTAGAATGACAGTAATGCCATATGATCAGTGATGAGAACGAGACTCGCCTAGGGGTCGATGGGGAGTTGAGATCTTGAATCAATGATGTTGGTCGATGATTCTCAATGATGAGGATGAGAGCCTACGTGTGTGAATTGATGATGATATAGTACCTAACAAACTGATGAGTTCCCAAGTTTGCATACCAATGAGAGAGTTGTTTGCAAAGATCGATGATGGTAGCCATCAAGGAGTCAATAATGAAGATCGTTTATAAAGCATGAACTTCCTTCTCTCTCTTTGCTCTATCTACCCTTATATGTATAAATACCTTCCCCTTCTTATTCTGGAACTATTATTTTCTCAAATTGTTGCAGAGATGAGAGGGTGAACAAGCAGCGACTGTCATCAAAATTTCTCATTGAGCATTGTTGATTCGATGAGAAACAACATGTTAAAAGCTCCTTGTTGTAGGTAGATGACTTGTAGGTCTAGGGGCATGTTCTCCAACTATGTTGATGTTTGCATGTTGTGCATGCTTGTTAATCTTTTTTTGTGGATGATCTTTTGCCTTTATAGCTATGTCTAGCATCTCATAAAGCCTAATATAGTAAGCATCCTTCTTATTCATCTTGTTCCTTGATTCTCAATCCATCATTCACTACTACAGAAACAGCCTTTGGCGTCGGTTTCTGAGCGACGCCTATGTGGGCGCCGCTAAAGGTCGAACACTTCGGCGTCGGTTTTTTAACCGACGCCTATTTAACATATAGGCGTCGGTCTTTTAGTAGATAACCGACGCCAAAAGGGTTCGCGCCACAGAAAACGACGTCATCTAGGACACATTCTGCGTCGGTTATCTACTAAAAGACTGACGCCTATATGGACTATAGTGTCGGTGTTTACTTGGTAACCAACACAGAAAGAGTCCTAGATGACGCTGTTTTCTGTGGCGCGAACCCTTTTGGCGTCGGTTATCTATAAAAAACTGACGCCATACTTCAAGATGACACGGCCGTGCTTCCCTACACGGCCGTGTTTAGTACTATAGGCGTCGGTTTTATATGAATAACCGACGCCTTTTCCACCACGTCCGTGCTTTCCTGCACGGTCGGGTTGTTTGTACTATTAGGCGTCAGTTTTTATCCAATAAACGACGTTGTAGGTCTTTGCTGACGGTTTTCTGTAAATAACCGACGGCTATATCTATTTTTTTTTCATATCAGTTTGCAGGCCTACTGTGGCTGGTCAGCAGGATGAGAACATGCAGTTCAGTTTTCTGAACTATAGGTTTACGACATCCATTGATATCAGCCTACAAACAGGCCACAAACCTGCAAAAGTCCCAAGGAAAATTTCACACAAGTAGATACATTCAGACATCAATTCAATTATCACATTCACACATATAGAAACATTCAAATACATGTATTAACATTCAGAAATATTCATTTACAAAGTATCATTCATTATCACTATCAACATCCCAATTATATCTTACAGTTGCCACTGCTTGTATGGCTTTTTCCCATTCTTCTCTTATTTCATTTAATGCTTCCATTGTATGTGGAGCATGTATATTTTTTAAGCGTTTACCTGTAGTGTTGTCAGTTTTAAACACCTGCAAAGAGAATGATGTATATATATAAGTAATAATATAAAAATAAGATTGATATATTTCATACTAACTAATGAGACTATATATAATACCTCATGTATGGTATCAATGTCCAATGCGGCATGTTTGATAATCATATGCATAAATCACATCACATAGTATGCGCATGCCCAACCATTGTCTTGTGTAGCGCACTATAAATTGAAACATACAAAATAATACAACTAAGCACAATTCACATCAATAATATATACATTGGAGTCGGGAACTTACTTGTACGTTCTCCCAATTTATTGGCTGGTTCTTTTTTCTTGGGACCGTTCCTCCAGCCTTTTTGAATGCATCTAAACCCCTACATGTTAATATAACACAGTAAATTACATAAGTAAATAGTAATGTAATAACAGATGTTAATAGATACAAAAATGAAATATTTCTCACCAGAATAATGGCATTCTCATTACGTGTCCAATTTTAGTGTTTAATGTACTTCCCGCGGGATCTAGATAATAAACAGTGAACGTCCCGGGGACAATAACTAGTAACTCTCAATGTTTACCGCTAGAGGTAAAAAGTTAACAATTAATAACTCAAAATGCACAATAAAAATGGAATTTTCTGAAGTCCAAATTATAAATAAAGTAAACTTACTTGACATTGAATGGAGCTATTATTATCGTCTTCTTTTGCTGACCAAAAATTGTAAAAGCATCTATACAGTATTGTTGAACATTATCAGGGTCTTTAGCTACCATACTAATCAATGATGGAATCAAAAATCCCACATGATCAAATGCAAATTGTTTGCAATGATCTTCAACTAAGTAGCTGCAAAACATGTATTACGTATGCATTAATATATAAGAAACCAGATCACCGGATCTTACACAAGGTATATGGATGTATAAACAAGATCTCACCTTATCCATGTCTCTATCATTGATGTATTCAGCCAATCATACATAAACAGCTCAATAATATCTTGTATAAATAAAGAGCTATCGTATGATTGACCTGCATAATCTGCATCTAAAGAAACAATTATCGGGCAATGTATATTATGTGCCCGTAGCCAACATGCCATTCCCCTACAAGCAGGACCTAACGGGTATGTTAGGTCAGTTGGAACCCAAGTTGGTAATGCGGGAAGTGGAGGTGGAGGCCTAGGTGCTCCTGGTGTCTTCTTTTTAACCTGTATATATAATTTCAGATCAATTGACATCATATATACACATTAACAGTCTAAATCAATGTAAATTTATCTTACAATTTTAGTAGTGTAGACGAATCTGCTTTAGGCCACAATATGACCCCGCCTTCTGCCTCAGCAAGTGTATCAATATCCGGGTGGGGATATGGCAATGTAGCTTCCCTCCAATCGGGTAACACACGTAATGGGCCCACACAAATGTAGCCTTGTGGCATTGGAGTCCCGTGAAACCTTTCCCCAGGAAGGGACGGGTAAGTCTGAGCCTCTGCAACAACATAGTCTTGTATTCTTAAGTGGCATGGCTTCAATGCCTACAAATTTACGTAAAGAATGTTATACATATATACATATCATCTTGAAAACATATCATCTTGAAAAGACTAGCTACAATGTCATAAACAATACTTACAGCAGACGTGTTAGGCGATGGGTCTCCAGGATTACTCGTAGTATGTGTATCAGGAGAAGAGTGGGTCGCCATAGGCTGATTGGAAGCCTGAGATGTCTGCCACCGCAACAATTCTTCCTTGACCTTCTCAGCAACTACATCGTTGACCTTCTTAGCAACTATATCCTCGACTCTCTTATTCTCCTATACATGGATAAAAGAAACATTAGCTTCTTATTATTGAATTTCCTTTTGCAGTAACATTCTAAAAAAAGAATAGGTTACCTCTTCTTGAGAAAGTCCCGCTCTGGGTTTGTGCTGGGATGGCCCAAAGAATGCTTTGATGCCCACACCAGCGCCTGCACCCCTAACACGTCCAGGATGCTCTGGGTTACCCAGAGCAACTGTCAATTCATCCCTTGTGCCCTGAGGGATGAACGTGCCTTGTTTCCGCTGCTCGTGCACCTCCCGCTAATCACCATCAATAGAAATTGGTAAGTTAACACCACAAATAATCAATATTCAAACGATTGCTGTAAGAGTTGTATTTTACCATTTTCGCAGCCGCCTCAGCAGTTACGGGCTTCTTTATTTCACCCTTCTTGTTTTGCCTCCCAGCTATCCAGATATCATGGCGAGGCATGGGTGTGGCAGACTCCTGAGTAGGAGCAGACTCCTGAGTAGCCGCAGACTCCGCATGTAGTCTTTGGCGAACGCTTGCATAGCCTTTTGGACCCATAGTGTGGTCATGCACATTCAGTGCACGCCTTGCTTTTTGTGCATCACTGAGGGCCTAGTTAGTATGCACATTAATGATTTGGTTAGTATCACTAAATGTTAATCTTGAATAGGTGAATACAATGTATATTAATTAAATTGGGAGTGACACCTAATACCTTGAATTCTTCAGATTTTCTTGAAGCAACAAAATTGTCCCAATCTTCTTTGTCCAAGAAGTTCCATTGTTCAAGGGCTGATGTCACACCCCGATCTTGCATTACCCACAAATCACGAGATTAGGGCGCGACGGAGGGATTACACACTAGCCAAACCACTCATGACTTTTAAAACATTTTAAAGACATTAATAGGATAATCTGATTTATGCTGTAAAATGAAACTAAACAAACTACGGAAGCATTTTTATTAAACTGACTAGCAATATACAGAAAGTCTACAGCATAATACATTGTTCGACATAAAATAAAGAATAACAGTTAATTTACATCTTTATACACATTCTCTCTCACCCACACCTTGTCCCAAAGATCGAGGGGAAAGGACTAAGAGACCTCTAACTACTAACTACATAAACCTTTTACAGACTGAGCGTTAGGATGAAAGGATCCTCCAGATTCCTGTGATGTTGATGACCTGAAAATGTTTTGAGTAGAGGTATGAGCCTACTCGCTCAGTTAATAGCATTTCACTTAGCTATCACTAAACAACTCATCAGGTTTCTAATATTGAAATAAAACATAAGTGCAGTACAAGCAGGGCAGTTCTAATGACATAACAGATTTGCAGATAATAATCACATTTCTATGCAACAACAGATATTTAAACAAATAAACAGATATATATAGAATTGGCACAAAAATTCAGATATATTAATTTACTGTGATCCTATATGATTACATACTATCATTTTTATGCCCTAAACATATGCAGTGTACTCTGCATATAAAGATCTGTAGCGAACTACGATCCCACCGTACAAGACTTAGCGACACACCTGGGAAATGCTAAGTCTGACTGTCAGCCCTGGTCTGCTGCAGGACTCTCAGGCTCACAAGGCCTCAGGCTCACAAGGCCTCACTACACTCTCAAAAGAGTGAACTCTAGACTCCTCCTCAAACCTGAGCACATAGGCAGAGAGTCTTACCGGGTTACCACCGTGACACAAGCATGGATTAATGTTGAATAACCCCTATTACTCCAGTGCCACCGTGACATCGCACGCGTTGTTGTTGAACACTGCCTTTCTCTATCCTCGTGTCTGTGACTCCGCACAGTTATTGTTGCAACACGAGTTTCACCCCCTGGATGCAGACCTCTCAAAAGGGGTTCTACGGTGTTAGGGCACCTAAGTCTATTAACTGATTAACATATAACCATATAAACATGAATATCACATTTCATGCATATTGCACATTCTGAATATTCACTTGAAACACATGTATATCCTTTGTCATCCTTAAATATGATTCAGTATCATTTATCCAGTTTCAATGCTAAACATCTACCTTTAAATCAGCAAATACATTGCAACTATAATACAGGAAATTTCATCATTTTCATTAAGCATATCAAGTGTTTCAAGTTCCAATGAATCTAACATACTCTATTGTATGTACTACACTATTTAAAAGTTATACTAACTGATACAGAAGTAATTAAGCATTTAAATTGAGTTAAATAATGATTTCTAAATGAACTACTACTCACAGTACTGAAACTCGGCCGACCAATCTGGGAACTCAGCCGATCAGCTGGAAACTCGGCCGATCCAACTGCAACTCGGCCGATCAAAATCCTGTTTGATTTCCTTATAAAGGAAACTCGCCGAATCATACCTAATTCGGCCGACCAAAACACTGATCCTGCAATAAAACAGTAACTAGCATCTTAACCCAAAAGAAAGTCTAAGGATGGCTCGATTAAAAGCTAAGTCTATGAATTCCTAATCAAGACCATATGTCGAAGTCAGAACTACCTTGAATTAACTTGTTTACTATTCCTGTTACATCAAATTGCTTTAAGCACCGCTACATGATGACGAGGAGAAAATGATTGGTAACTGAATTGCGGATAGAAGCTAACCTTGCTCAAATTCGGAGCTCAAGGGACAATCCCCTGCTGCTTGGCGCACCAAAATTGTCCCCCCTCAAGGTCACGCACAGCATCAACGACCTGCTGCTACTTGCCGCTGGTTCAGGTTACTAAACGGCTAACTTAGGTGGGCGGGTAGCTGCGGATTCTGGCTAGGGCTCCGTGGATGACTTCGGCGCCGTGGATTGGAGGAGCTGGCCGCACCAAAGGAAGCTCTGGCCGGCGGCTTGCTGCACCAGCAGCTTGGGCGGCCTCTGCTAGGGCGGCGCCTTCGCAGCTTGGCTGCTCGGTGGGCTGTGGTTAAGGCAAACGGAAAGAGAGGGAGAGAGAAAGAGAAGAAGGAGAGGAGACGATTTCTCCTGGAATCGAGCTTGTGAGCTCTAGGGCTGCTCTCTGCTGTGAGATATCGCAGGTCTGGACCCTGCTCAAGCGTCGCTCGCCCATTGTTGTATCGGAAATGAAATTAGAAAGGAAGGAGATAAGGAAACAAGTTGCCGACCCACTTAAATGGGTAATTAAATGGAAAAATTGCATCTCAAGTCCAAGAAAACCAAAAATGGCATAAGTATTGCCTCGGAGGTACAATTTAAACGATTTTTCTTGCAAAATGTCAAGCACGGAATCCACTACAATCTCGAAGCGAGAAATTATGGTTATTAGCTAGTCACTACCGGTCAATAAATTAAATGCATCTGGAGTACTTTATTCAACTTGATTAAATTAATTATTAACACTGCAATTATCAGTAATTGCCTCAGGTGATTCAATCTCAGCTATTAATTCACATATTAACTTATTTGATTAACCATGATGTTTAATTTGATACTCAACACTAATTGAGGTGTTTCACGTAATTTGAGGTATTTATTGACTAACCCTGTTATGGGTCGTAACAATCTCCCTCCCTTATAAGAATTTCGTCCCGAAATTCCTAAAAGAGAAAAGGAAACTTGTTACGCATATCCAACCCAAAACTCCCATGTGGCTTCCTCTAAGTTGTGGTTTTTTTTCCACAAAACCTTCTCTAAAGGTTTCTCACGATTTTGAGTTTTCTTGATCCTCTGATCAACTATCTGCATTGGTCTTTCAACCTAGGTCACATCTGATCCGATTCCAGATCAAACCACAAAACATTGTCTTTGTAAAACTGTTATAACAGTATCTCAATTTATGGTAATTACTGAGAAATTATCATACTATACATGCAAACCAACTAAAATTCTTAAATAAACAGAATGCATGTCAATTTGGTACTAAAATAAAATCACGCAATTTAACTGTTAAACATCACTACATCTCATACTGAGAATTTATATCAAATACTTGATTCATTGAACACCCTATCCTTAGGGTTTCTTTTTCCTTATTCATTCATCACATGCCAACACCCTACTGTTAGGGTGATCTCATTCACCAATCACATGGCAACACCCTACTCTTAGGGTTTCCGTTATCTCATCTGTTTGATTGCAGTTCAAATCATAATACGATATCATTCTAGAACTGGCAGAGCAGTATATTCACAATCATTGTAATTACTGAGTAATCTTTATATCATGCATGCAGGCAGCTTTAAAATTCATAAATATCCCAATCTCAAACCAATTTTGGCACATACATACTGAATTCATGTAATTGAACATCTTATTACACCAATAAGAATAATTTACTTCACCTATAAGAAACCATCTGTACTATTTTTCAATTATCTAAAATTTCTCGAAGAACGTGCATATTAACCAAATTCTTGGTTTGTGCATCACATAACTAAATTAAGAATTGCTTACAAATCATAACACAAATAATTAATAGTACTTGAGAATTTCTAATAATGTCTCAGAGAAACGTGTCAATTCATGTAAATTTTAAGTCATACACATTAACATAATAGGAAGCATGCAATTAGGTTTATTTACATATTTTAATGCTATCTTACTATCTTGAAATCATGCATCTTATGATTTACCAATTCTATATTGTCCGGGTATATACCCAAACCGTACCATTATCGTTTATGTATTTCTAAACTCAACATTCACACTAAGCAAACTCTATAAGATTTAAATGTTCTTCCCAACTTCCACTGAAAAGCAAAACACATGCTCTTAGCATGTACTCAAGAGTCTGAATGGTCCTCTCAGACTGACCATCCGTCTGCGGATGAAAAGGTTATATTGAATCTTAACTTTGTGCCCGAATCACGATGCAACTGTTTCTACAAATCCTAAATGTGAACTTAGAATCTCAATATGATATGATTGAAACTGGATTACCAGGCAATCTAACTATTTCATCCATGTATATCTTAGTCAAGTTTCGAGACATCAAAGGTTGACTTAATATGAATAAAGCGAGCAGACTAAATTAGTCTATCCACAATCATTCATATCAAATCACAACCTCTAGGTGTCCTGGGTAATCTTACCACAAAATCCATTGTGATATATTCCCATTTCTATTCAGGCATAGAAAAAGATTACAAGGTAGCTGTAGATTTCTAGGGTTCAGTCTTAACCTACAGGCATACACTACTTCTAACCACGTACTCAGCTACATCCTTCTGCATATCAGACCATCCGTTTCAACTCCTTGAGATTTATATATATATATTTTTGTATTTCCTGAAAGCATAGCATACATCAATACATGCACTTCCATAAGAATCTTTTCTTTCAATTCACTATCTCAAGGTACACACAACATGTCATGCTAATACAACACCTTATCATCTAAAAACTTAAACTCTGGTCTCTTTTCCTCCTATCATGTCATGCATGGTCTGGTTTAACTCACTATCACCCTATTGTAGTTCCTTAATCTGATCATAAGAAGTAGGCTTGACTTGCATCTGCACAATCAAACCACTTTGCGTCGTCACCCCTAAGTCTAAGTTCAACTTCCACATTTCTACTAACAGGTCTCTATTGAAACCTTCCATAGAGAATGCATTAGCTGTTGAACTTGACTTTCTGCTGAAAGCATCAGTCACCACATTCTCTTTACCAGGGTGATAATCTATTGTCACATCATAAAGATAGTGACGCCATGTCTTAAAAACATGAACTACGTCAGCTATCTTCAGACCATATATCGGATAATACTCCGCATTCTATGCTACTTTCTTATTGTTTACATTTCAGTTTTATGTTTTACTCTTTTCTCTAAGTCATTTCATGTTGTTCATGTACCGTTCAGATTAGCTACCTATAAACCCTAGATCACTATCACTGCCAGATTACTTTACATAGAACAAATCTCAAGGTCTTATTTTACATAGATACTAGTATTCAAGGTTAAATCACTAGTGATATCCCTTGAACTACTACAACTCTAATCATTCTAGGGTTTGGTCCTTATCAGTAACATAGAATTATTGTGTGTGTGTGTGGTCGATCATATAGATCAATTTGAGCTGCTTGGGTCAATAGCATATTAACCCAACACTCAACTTTAATTATATTGGCTGACAATTCAGTTTTCACAATAGTTTCTGTAATTCGTTTATTAAACAGCTAACAGAAGCTCCAAAAATTCTGGAAATTTTATATGTTATACCTAATGAAGTTTCCGACCTCCAGTAGAAATTTGAGATCATTTCTAATTACCAATAAATAATTAAAAATCAAACAGTGCACTATTATATGACAGTCTGCAGCAGGTTCGGTCGAGTTGTAAACTCGGCCGACACCCTCACTGTAGAGGTCAAAAGTCATCCAAAAATTACGCCAATTTAACAGAGTGTCTCAAATTGTGTTTTTAAAGCACAGTTAAAATTTGAAATAAATTGGATATACCAATAAAAAGATAAAATTCAATTATGACACTGCTATATCATTCTGAAAATGTGATCGGTCGAGTTTGAAACTCGGCCGATAAACAAGTCAGAACATACTTCAAAAATTCTGATATTTTCCAACGTTGTTCACATTTTATATATCCAAATCATATCCAAATTTTAGCCAAATCAGAGTTACACATAAAATAACTAAAAATCATTTAGTGAGACATTCCATTTATCAAATTCTGTATTCATATGCCATTAAAACCCTAATTTGGGCCAATTAGGGTCTATGCTTTTCAAACCCTAATTTTCAAGATAAAAGAACATTTAGACTTCTTATCATAGTTAAAACATCCTAGTGTATATACATTCTCACTATGTTACGGGTATAAATCATCCAGAGTCTATTCTTATTTTATTGTTAATAGGAGTCATTAGATCCCAGTAACGCATCCTGCCAGCCGGACCAGGCCGAACCTGTAGTCCTGAAGCCAAGAGCTATTCGGAATTAATCAACCCCTATTAATCTTAAACATGTGGAATGAATATCCACTCAGAGCAAACTCATTTAAACATAATTTCGGATCTACTTTAATACAAAGAAAACAAACACTAAACAATTCACTTCATGACACAACAATATAAAAGAATCTTATTTGTTTTACAAACTGAAAATTCTAATTTTATGCATATAAAAGCATTTCTAGTGATTTCCAATCAAATAAGCAATAATAGAAAAAAGTTGAATCGCATCTTATATGTAATCTCTTATTCCTACATTAATCTCTTATCTCATAACCCTAAGATTTCTAGGGTTTCTCTCTAGCCCATCCTTCCTCTGCATACCTGGCCAGGGCATCCAGAGAAGAACAGACAGAGTAGCTTGATACTGTTCAATCTAAGTATTCAGACACCTGGCCAGGGTATCTAAACATTCAGACCTTCCAGAGCTAAAACTCATTATTTATTATTCGTCTCACTTATAACTTTATCTTTTGACCTTAATGATTCTTAGCGACTCAACTTAAGCTCTTTATTTGGTTCTCGTGACCCCATCCTTTTCCTACCATCTATAATAGTATAACAGAACACTTCCTGTTAGAAAATTACAGACAGAAGAAAAACTCTTAAACCTTTAATCCTATTGGTCTCTTATCGTCCCCTGACCTTGACTTAGAGTATTTATATACTCAACCTATGCTCTGATACCAAGATGTCACACCCCGATCTCGCATTACCCACAAATCACGAGATTAGGGCGCGACGGAGGGATTACACACTAGCCAAACCACTCATGACTTTTAAAACATTTTAAAGACATTAATAGGATAATCTGATTTATGCTGTAAAATGAAACTAAACAAACTGCGGAAGCATTTTTATTAAACTGACTAGCAATATACATAAAGTCTACAACATAATACATTGTTCGACATAAAATAAAGCATAATAGTTAATTTACATCTTTACACATTCTCTCTCACCCACACCTTGTCCCAAAGATCGAGGGGAAAGGACTAAGAGACCTTTAACTACTAACTACATAAACCTTTTACAGACTGAGCGTTAGGATGAAAGGATCCTCCAGATTCCTGTGATGTTGATGACCTGAAAATGTTTTGAGTAGAGGTATGAGCCTACTCGCTCAGTGAATAGCATTTCACTTAGCTATCACTAAACAACTCATCAGGTTTATAATATTGAAATAAAACATAAGTGCAGTACAAGCGGGGCAATTCTAATGACATAACAGATTTGCAGATAATAATCACATTTCTATGCAACAACAGATATTTAAACAAATAAACAGATATATATAGAATTGGCACAAAAATTCAGATATATTAATTTACTGTGATCCTATATGATTACATATTATCATTTTTATGCCCTAAACATATGCAGTGTACTCTGCATATAAAGATCTTTAGCGAACTACGATCCCACCGTACAAGACTTAGCGACACACCCGGGAAATGCTAAGTCTGACTGTCAGCCCTGGTCTGCTGCAAGACTCTCAGGCTCACAAGGCCTCACTACACTCTCAAAAGAGTGAACTCTAGACTCCTCCTCAAACCTGAGCACATAGGCGGAGAGTCTTACCGGGTTACCACCGTGACACAAGCATGGATTAATGTTGAATAACCCCTATTACTCCAGTGCCACCGTGACATCGCACGCGTTGTTGTTGAACACTGCCTTTCTCTATCCCTGTGCCTGTGACTCCACACAGTTATTGTTGCAACACGAGTTTCACCCCCGGATGCAGACCTCTCAAAAGGGGTTCTACGGTGTTAGGGCACCTAAGTCTATTAACTGATTAACATATAACCATTTAAACAGGAATATCACATTTCATGCATATTGCACATTCTGAATATTCACTTGAAACACATGTATATCCTTTGTCATCCTTAAACATGATTCAGTATCATTTATCCAGTTTCAATGCTAAACATCTACCTTTAAATCAGCAAATACATTGCAACTATAATACAGGAAATTTCATCATTTTCATTAAGCATATCAAGTGTTTCAAGTTCCAATGAATCTAACATACTCTATTGTATGTACTACACTGTTTAAAAGTTATACTAACTGATACAGAAGTAATTAAGTATTTAAATTGAGTTAAATAATGATTTCTAAATGAACTACTACTCACAGTACTAAAACTCGGCCGACCAATCTGGGAACTCGGCCGATCAGCTGGAAACTCGGCCGATCCAACTGCAACTCGGCCGATCAAAATCCTGTTTGATTTCCTTATAAAGGAAACTCGGCCGAATCATACCTAATTCGGCCGACCAAAACACTGATCCTGCAATAAAACAGTAACTAGCATCTTAACCCAAAAGAAAGTCTAAGGATGGCTCGATTAAAAGCTAAGTCTATGAATTCCTAATCAAGACCATATGCCGAAGTCAGAACTACCTTGAATTAACTTGTTTACTATTCCTGTTACATCAAATTGCTTTAAGCACCGCTACATGATGACGAGGAGAAAATGATTGGTAACTGAATTGCGGATAGAAGCTAACCTTGCTCAAATTCGGAACTCAAGGGACAATCCCCTGCTGCTTGGCGCACCAAAGTTGTCCCCCCTCAAGGTCACGCACAGCATCAACGACCTGCTGCTACTTGCCGCTGGTTCAGGTTACTAAACGGCTAACTTAGGTGGGTGGGTAGCTGCGGATTCTGGCTAGGGCTCCGTGGATGACTTCGGCGCCGTGGATTGGAGGAGCTGGCCGCACCAAAGGAAGCTCTGGCCGGCGGCTTGCTGCACCAGCAGCTTGGGCGGCCTCTGCTAGGGCGGCGCCTTCGCAGCTTGGCTGCTCGGTGGGCTGTGGTTAAGGCAAACGGAAAGAGAGGGAGAGAGAAAGAGAAGAAGGAGAGGAGACGATTTCTCCTGGAATCGAGCTTGTGAGCTCTAGGGCTGCTCTCTGCTGCGAGATATCGCAGGTCTGGACCCTGCTCAAGCGTCGCTCGCCCACTGTTGTATCGGAAATGAAATTAGAAAGGAAGGAGATAAGGAAACAAGTTGCCGACCCACTTAAATGGGTAATTAAATGGAAAAATTGCATCTCAAGTCCAAGAAAACCAAAAATGGCATAAGTATTGCCTCGGAGGTACAATTTAAACGATTTTTCTTGCAAAATGTCAAGCACGGAATCCACTACAATCTCGAAGTGAGAAATTATGGTTATTAGCTAGTCACTACCGGTCAATAAATTAAATGCATCTGGAGTACTTTATTCAACTTGATTAAATTAATTATTAACACTGCAATTATCATTAATTGCCTCAGGTGATTCAATCTCAGCTATTAATTCACATATTAACTTATTTGATTAACCATGATGTTTAATTTGATACTCAACACTAATTGAGGTGTTTCACGTAATTTGAGGTATTTATTGACTAACCCTGTTATGGGTCGTAACAATCTCCCTCCCTTATAAGAATTTCGTCCCGAAATTCCTAAAAGAGAAAAGGAAACTTCTTACGCATATCTAACCCAAAACTCCCATGTGGCTTCCTCTAAGTTGTGGTTTTTTTTCCACAAAACCTTCTCTAAAGGTTTCTCACGATTTTGAGTTTTCTTGATCCTATGATCAACTATCTGCATTGGTCTTTCAACCTAGGTCACATCTGATCCGATTCCAGATCAAACCACAAAACATTGTCTTTGTAAAACTGTTATAACAGTATCTCAATTTATGGTAATTACTGAGAAATTATCATACTATACATGCAGACCAACTAAAATTCTTAAATAAACAGAATGCATGTCAATTTGGTACTAAAATAAAATCATGCAATTTAACTGTTAAACATCACTACATCTCATACTGAGAATTTATATCAAATACTTGATTCATTGAACACCCTATCCTTAGGGTTTCTTTTTCCTTATTCATTCATCACATGCCAACACCCTACTCTTAGGGTTATCTCATTCACCAATCACATGGCAACACCCTACTCTTAGGGTTTCCGTTATCTCATCTGTTTGATTGCAGTTCAAATCACAATACGGTATCATTCTAGAACTGGCAGAGCAGTATATTCACAATCATTGTAATTACTGAGTAATCTTTATATCATGCATGCAGGCAGATTTAAAATTCATAAATATCCCAATCTCAAACCAATTTTGGCACATACATACTGAATTCATGTAATTGAACATATTATTACACCAATAAGAATAATTTACTTCACCTATAAGAAACCATCTGTACTATTTTTCAATTATCTGAAATTTCTCGAAGAACGTGCATATTAACCAAATTCTTGGTTTGTGCATCACATAACTAAATTAAGAATTGCTTACAAATCATAACACAAATAATTAATAGTACTTGAGAATTTCTAATAATGTCTCAGAGAAACGTGTCAATTCATGTAAATTTTAAGTCATACACATTAACATAATAGGAAGCATGCAATTAGGTTTATTTACATATTTTAATGCTATCTTACTATCTTGAAATCATGCATCTTATGATTTACCAATTCTGTATTGTCCGGGTTTATACCCAAACCGTATCATTATCGTTTGTGTATTTCTAAACTCAACATTCACACTAAGCAAACTCTATAAGATTTAAATGTTCTTCCCAACTTCCACTGAAAAGCAAAACACATGCTCTTAGCATGTACTCAAGAGTCTGAATGGTCCTCTCAGACTGACCATCCGTCTGCGGATGAAAAGGTTATATTGAATCTTAACTTTGTGCCCGAATCACGATGCAACTGTTTCTACAAATCCTAAATGTGAACTTAGAATCTCAATATGATATGATTGAAACTGGATTACCAGGCAATCTAACTATTTCATCCATGTATATCTTAGTCAAGTTTCGAGACATCAAAGGTTGACTTAATATGAATAAAGCGAGCAGACTAAATTAGTCTATCCACAATCATTCATATCAAATCACAACCTCTAGGTGTCCTGGGTAATCTTACCACAAAATCCATTGTGATATATTCCCATTTCTATTCAGGCATAGAAAAAGATTACAAGGTAGCTGTAGATTTCTAGGGTTCAGTCTTAACCTACAGGCATACACTACTTCTAACCACGTACTCAGCTACATCCTTCTGCATATCAGACCATCCGTTTCAACTCCTTGAGATTTATATATATATATTTTTGTGTTTCCTGAAAGCATAGCATACATCAATACATGCACTTCCATAAGAATCTTTTCTTTCAATTCACTATCTCAAGGTACACACAACATGTCATGCTAATACAACACCTTATCATCTAAAAACTTAAACTCTGGTCTCTTTTACTCCTATCATGTCATGCATGGTCTGGTTTAACTCACTATCACCCTATTGTAGTTCCTTAATCTGATCATAAGAAGTAGGCTTGACTTGCATCTGTACAATCAAACCACTTTGCGTCGTCACCCCTAAGTCTAAGTTCAACTTCCACATTTCTACTAACATGTCTCTATTGAAACCTGCCATAGAGAATGCATTAGCTGTTGAACTTGACTTTCTGCTGAAAGCATCAGTCACCACATTCTCTTTACCAGGGTAATAATCTATTGTCACATCATAAAGATAGTGACGCCATGTCTTAAAAACATGAACTACGTCAGCTATCTTCAGACCATATATCGGATAATACTCCGCATTCTATGCTACTTTCTTATTGTTTAAATTTCAGTTTTATGTTTTACTCTTTTCTCTAAGTCATTTCATGTTGTTCATGTACCGTTCAGATTAGCTACCTATAAACCCTAGATCACTATCACTGCCAGATTACTTTACATAGAACAAATCTCAAGGTCTTATTTTACATAGATACTAGTATTCAAGGTTAAATCACTAGTGATATCCCTTGAACTACTACAACTCTAATCATTCTAGGGTTTGGTCCTTATCAGTAACATAGCATTATTGTGTGTGTGTGTGGTCGATCATATAGATCAATTTGAGCTGCTTGGGTCAATAGCATATTAACCCAACACTCAACTTTAATTATATTGGCTGACAATTCAGTTTTCACAATAGTTTCTGTAATTCGTTTATTAAACAGCTAACAGAAGCTCCACAAATTCTAGAAATTTTATATGTTATACCTAATGAAGTTTCAGACCTCCAGTAGAAATTTGAGATCATTTCTAATTACCAATAAATAATTAAAAATCAAACAGTGCACTGTTATATGACAGTCTGCAGAAGGTTCGGTCGAGTTGTAAACTCGGCCGACACCCTCACTGTAGAGGTCAAAAGTCATCCAAAAATTACGCAAATTTAACAGAGTGTCTAAAATTGTGTTTTTCAATCACAGTTAAAATTTGAGATCAATTGGATATACCAATAAAAAGATAAAATTCAATTACGACACTGCTATATCATTCTGAAAATGTGATCGGTCGATTTTGAAACTCGGACGATAAACAAGTCAGAACATACTTCAAAAATTCTGATATTTTCCAACGTTGTTCACATTTTATATATCCAAATCATATCCAAATTTTAGCCAAATCAGAGTTACACATAAAATACTAAAAATCATTTAGTGAGACATTCCATTTATCAAATTCTGTATTCATATGCCATTAAAACCCTAATTTGGGCCAATTAGGGTCTATGCTTTTCAAACCCTAATTTTCAAGATAAAAGAACATTTAGACTTCTTATCATAGTTAAAACATCCTAGTGTATATACATTCTCACTATGTTACGGGTATAAATCATCCAGAGTCTATTCTTATTTTATTGTTAATAGGAGTCATTAGATCCCAGTAACGCATCCTGCCAGCCGGACCAGGCCGAACCTGTAGTCCTGAAGCCAAGAGCTATTCGGAATTAATCAACCCCTATTAATCTTAAACATGTGGAATGAATATCCACTCAGAGCAAACTCATTTAAACATAATTTCGGATCTACTTTAATACAAAGAAAACAAACACTAAACAATTCACTTCATGACACAACAATATAAAAGAATCTTATTTGTTTTACAAACTGAAAATTCTAATTTTATGCATATAAAAGCATTTCTAGTGATTTCCAATCAAATAAGCAATAATAGACAAAAGTTGAATCGCATCTTATATGTAATCTCTTATTCCTACATTAATCTCTTATCTCATAACCCTAAGATTTCTAGGGTTTCTCTCTAGCCCATCCTTCCTCTGCATACCTGGCCAGGGCATCCAGAGAAGAACAGACAGAGTAGCTTGATACTGGTCAATCTAAGTATTCAGACACCTGGCCAGGGTATCTAAACATTCAGACCTTCCAGAGCTAAAACTCATCATTTATTATTCGTCTCACTTATAACTTTATCTTTTGACCTTAATGATTCTTAGCGACTCAACTTAAGCTCTTTATTTGGTTCTCATGACCCCATCCTTTTCCTACCATCTATAATAGTATAACAGAACACTTCCTGTTAGAAAATTACAGACAGAAAAAAACTCTTAAACCTTTAATCCTATTGGTCTCTTATCGTCCCCTGACCTTGACTTAGAGTATTTATATACTCAACCTATGCTCTGATACCAAGATGTCACACCCCGATCTCGCATTACCCACAAATCACGAGATTAGGACGCGACGGAGGGATTACACACTAGCCAAACCACTCATGACTTTTAAAACATTTTAAAGACATTAATAGAATAATCTGATTTATGCTGTAAAATGAAACTAAACAAACTGCGGAAGCATTTTTATTAAACTGACTAGCAATATACAGAAAGTCTACAACATAATACATTGTTCGACATAAAATAAAGCATAATAGTTAATTTACATCTTTATACACATTCTCTCTCACCCACACCTTGTCCCAAAGATCGAGGGGAAAGGACTAAGAGACCTCTAACTACTAACTACATAAACCTTTTACAGACTGAGCGTTAGGATGAAAGGATCCTCCAGATTCCTGTGATGTTGATGACCTGAAAATGTTTTGAGTAGAGGTATGAGCCTACTCGCTCAGTGAATAGCATTTCACTTAGCTATCACTAAACAACTCATCAGGTTTATAATATTGAAATAAAACATAAGTGCAGTACAAGCAGGGCAGTTCTAATGACATAACAGATTTGCAGATAATAATCACATTTCTATGCAACAACAGATATTTAAACAAATAAATAGATATATATATAATTGGCACAAAAATTCAGATATATTAATTTACTGTGATCCTATATGATTACATATTATCATTTTTATGCCCTAAACATATGCAGTGTACTCTGCATATAAAGATCTGTAGCGAACTACGATCCCACCGTACAAGACTTAGCGACACACCCGGGAAATGCTAAGTCTGACTGTCAGCCCTGGTCTGCTGCAGGACTCTCAGGCTCACAAGGCCTCAGGCTCACAAGGCCTCACTACACTCTCAAAAGAGTGAACTCTAGACTCCTCCTCAAACCTGATCACATAGGCGGAGAGTCTTACCGGGTTACCACCGTGACACAAGCATGGATTAATGTTGAATAACCCCTATTACTCCAGTGCCACCGTGACATCGCACACGTTGTTGTTGAACACTGCCTTTCTCTATCCCCGTGCATGTGACTCCGCACAGTTATTGTTGCAACACGAGTTTCACCCCCCCGGATGCAGACCTCTCAAAAGGGGTTCTACGGTGTTAGGGCACCTAAGTCTATTAACTGATTAACATATAACCATATAAACAGGAATATCACATTTCATGCATATTGCACATTCTGAATATTCACTTGAAACACATGTATATCCTTTGTCATCCTTAAACATGATTCAGTATCATTTATCCAGTTTCAATGCTAAACATCTACCTTTAAATCAGCAAATACATTGCAACTATAATACAGGAAATTTCATCATTTTCATTAAGCATATCAAGTGTTTCAAGTTCCAATGAATCTAACATACTCTATTGTATGTACTACACTGTTTAAAAGTTATACTAACTGATACAGAAGTAATTAAGCATTTAAATTGAGTTAAATAATGATTTCTAAATGAACTACTACTCACAGTACTGAAACTCGGCCGACCAATCTGGGAACTCGGCCGATCAGCTGGAAACTCGGCCGATCCACCTGCAACTCGGCCGATCAAAACCCTGTTTGATTTCCTTATAAAGGAAACTCGTCCGAATCATACCTAATTCGGCCGACCAAAACACTGATCCTGCAATAAAACAGTAACTAGCATCTTAACCCAAAAGAAAGTCTAAGGATGGCTCGATTAAAAGCTAAGTCTATGAATTCCTAATCAAGACCATATGCCGAAGTCAGAACTACCTTGAATTAACTTGTTTACTATTCCTGTTACATCAAATTGCTTTAAGCACCGCTACATGATGACGAGGAGAAAATGATTGGTAACTGAATCGCGGATAGAAGCTAACCTTGCTCAAATTCGGAACTCAAGAGACAATCCCATGCTGCTTGGCGCACCAAAATTGTCCCCCCTCAAGGTCACGCACAGCAGCAACGACCTGCTGCTACTTGCCGTTGGTTCAGGTTACTAAACGGCTAACTTAGGTGGGTGGGTAGCTGCGGATTCTGGCTAGGGCTCCGTGGATGACTTCGGCGCCGTGGATTGGAGGAGCTGGCCGCACCAAAGGAAGCTCTGGCCGGCGGCTTGCTGCACCAGCAGCTTGGGCGGCCTCTGCTAGGGCGGCGCCTTCGCAGCTTGGCTGCTCGGTGGGCTGTGGTTAAGGCAAACGGAAAGAGAGGGAGAGAGAAAGAGAAGAAGGAGAGGAGACGATTTCTCCTGGAATCGAGCTTGTGAGCTCTAGGGCTGCTCTCTGCTGCGAGATATCGCAGGTCTGGACCCTGCTCAAGCGTCGCTCGCCCACTGTTGTATCGGAAATGAAATTAGAAAGGAAGGAGATAAGGAAATTAGTTGCCGACCCACTTAAATGGGTAATTAAATGGAATAATTGCATCTCAAGTCCAAGACAACCAAAAATGGCATAAGTATTGCCTCAGAGGTCCAATTTAAATGATTTTTCTTGCAAAATGCCAAGCACGGAATCCACTACAATCTCAAAGCGAGAAAATATGGTTATTAGCTAGTCACTACCGGTCAATAAATTAAATGCATCTGGAGTACTTTATTCAACTTGATTAAATTAATTATTAACACTACAATTATCATTAATTGCCTCAGGTGATTCAATCTCAGATATTAATTCACATATTAACTTATTTGATTAACCATGATGTTTAATTTGATACTCAACACTAATTGAGGTGTTTCACGTAATTCGAGGTATTTATTGACTAACCCTGTTATGGGTCGTAACAGCTGACTTCTTTTTCTTATCACCCTCTTTTATGTATTCTCTGTTCAGATTTGTCCTATAATTCCTAAGCATCTTTCCAGCGCGTTGCATCACACTTTTACGATGCAACTTCTCATCCAATGCAAACAGATTCTGTAAAATAGAAATGTTATTAACTAGTATCCAAAATAGAATTGCAAATAATAGAATTTGTAATCTACAAAATAGAATTGAAAATAATAATAACTCACGCATAAATCCTTCCATATCAAGTCTTTTTTCCCCTGAGGAACTTTATGCCAATTATCATACTTAACACCACAATGGCTCTGAGTGGTACACCCAAGATAGTTTACAAAATTATTGCGGTTCACTCCAATTGCATTTCCTCCATTATCAAACTCCACAACCAATTTGGATCCACTGCCACTAAGCGCTATTAACTTCTTCAACAGAGTGATGTCCCTTTTCTTGTTAAGTGTTTGGTGCTACGCATCAAGTTGCTCCAGTGCTTCAGTGGGTACATGTGCATCATCAACCTAAAATTTGACAAAAATAAACACACTGAATTAGCCCAATATAGAAATATAAGATATATGTCATAACTAGAAGATAATGAATTTTATAGAAATACAGGATATGTTTTTAGAACTTACATTGGTATCCTCGCCATGCTTGTCATAGACAGCATGCTCATCATGGACTTCATGCTCATCATGGAAATCATGCTCATCATGGTCAGCCATCTGAAAATGTCATTAAAAAGGCAAACAATTAGTATTTGTATTAACTAGAAAAAGGCAAACATTTAGCATTTGTATTAACTAGAAAAAGGCAAACATTTAGCATTTGTATAAACATACATGTCTCTAAAATTGTGATCTTTTATCAATTAACAATCCTTCATTGTGATCTCCGCGCACATATAAGTCATCATTAGCTTCAATATTTTGTGGAGTTGGCAACCCAACTGAGAATGGACTGGAGTCATCATACTTATCATAGTACTCTTCTTCATCTATAGGATCTTCAATGAACTGTCTTTTACCATGAAGAACAACCGACCATTTATCATTTGCAGGATCATCGATATAGAATATTTGTTTCGCCTATGATGCCAATATGAATGGTTCACCCTTCTCGCCAATCTTTTCAAAGTTCACCAAAGTGAAACCCAATTCATCCACTATAACTCCTTTGGTGTTATCAACCCAATTACATTTAAAGAGCGGAATTTTGAAATCTATGTAGTCAAACTCCCAAATGTCTTCAATGACACCGTAATATGACATTTTAGCTTCACGTGGACTCTTATCCTTTGCACTTGAAAAGTACATAGTCGACGCTTGAAGAGTGACCCCACTATTTTGGACGACACTCTTATCATCTTGGCGCTTTGTGTAATATGTGAATCCATTAATGTCAAACCCTTCATAAGACATAACATTCGGTTTTGGTTTAAAGGCGAGGCATTTGATAGTTTCTGTAATATCATTTGGTGTTTGAGATAGTTGATGTAAGACTTTATCTTCAAACCACTTAGTATAGGTTTAGGTGAACTCCGTTCATCATTCCATCCATTGAATGCTTTGCGCTTCCTATGATATGGATGGAATTTTGAAAGAAACCTTTGATGACTAAGATATACAGTCTTGCCGCCATGTTTTAATATTATTGAATCAGTGTTTTCTTCACATATAGGACACACTTTAGCTCCTTTGACACTATATCCAGACAAATTCCCATATGCTAGAAAGTCATTAACAGTGCAAAACAACATAGCGTGCAAACGAAATGTCTCTCTTACTGAAGCATCATAGGTCATCACACCTTCAGCCTAAAGTTTTTTTAAGTCATCAATCAAAGGTTCAAGATAAACATCGATATCATTTCCGGGTTGTTTAGGGCCCGATATCAACAACGACAACATAACGTACTTATTTTTCATACACATCCAGGGAGAAAGATTGTATATAACAAGCATGACTGGCCAAGTGCTATGTTGGCTGCTCAATGTCCCGTACGGATTCATCACATCTGTACAAAGCCCAAGTCTTAGATTCCTATCTTCTTCACCAAATTTGGGGTACAATAGATCAATCTTCTTCCAGTATGGGGAATCAGACGCATGTCGTAGGATCCCATCATTATTTTTCTTAACATCTGCATGCCACCTCAAATTCTTCACATCTTTCGGATTTGCAAACAAGCATTGAAACCGTGATATTATAGGTAGATACCACAACACCTTGGCAGGAGAACCAGTTTTGGACTCCCCCGAAGTCGTCAATTTATACCTTGACGCACCACATTTTGGACAATCTTTCAAATCTACATAGTCCTTTTGAAATAATACACAATCATTCGGGCATGCGTGTATCTTCTTGGCCTCCATTCCCATTGGGCACAACATTTTCTTTACCTGGTATGTTGAGATTGGCAGCTCGTTTCCTTCAGGAAGCATTTCTTTCAACAAAGTCAACAATGAAGTGAAGCTTTTGTCGCTCCATCTATTGTTAGCTTTCAACTTATACAATCTCAACACAGCGCTAAGCTTCGTAAACTTAGCACAGCCTGTGTATAATGGTATCTCAACATCATGCACAATGTTTCTAAAGATAGGAGGTGGATCGGTGTGCTCTACCCTACAACTATCCAGCATCGCATCAACGATGTCTGCTGGAACTGGTTCGTTCACATTTACGTCATCGGAGGCAATTTCTTCTTCCACCCAAGCACTGCTATCGACATCTACTGGTTTCGATTTTGAAATCTCTCCATGCCAGTGCCATTCTGTATAGCCTTGTACAATCCCGTTGCACATGACATGAGTTTTGATTTCCTCACCAGTGTTGACTTTCAAGTTGTTACCACAATGCCTACATGGACAGTAGAACCTATCTGTAGGTTTTTTCCTATGTTCCTCGGCAAATCTAATAAACTGATCAAGACCAGATATAAACTCTGGGGTGCAACGATTACGAATGGACATCCATGATCTATCCATTCTATGATCAGAGAAAACAAGTATATATTAGGAAACAAGTATATATTAGGAAAAGATTAGGGTATACACTTACATCCTAAGTGTATAATGTGATGTCATTCTTATATATAATAAATGTGTACCACCTATCCCATCCTTGAACACCTAATCTCACTAGTAAGTGTATAATGTGTATTGGGTTTTCGAGAAAATTTTGGCAGCATTTCCTCACTGTTCTCTAAGTACATATGTACTTAGAGAACAAACGGGGAAATGCTACCGAAATTCTCTCGAAAACCCAATACACATTATACACTTACATTCTAAGTGAGATTAGGTGTTCAAGAACAGTCCTAAACCGGGGACTATCCAAGATTTACTCCTAATGAGTCAATCTTGGACGGGTTTCTAGGCCAACAAACACAATAATAGATATCTACAATGAAGTCGGACTCCATACAAACAGTATATAATTTAGTGATTGTTCATTCTAATTTATACCAATGTACAAGTAATATAAAGAACAATGATTGTTCACTTTCTAGGCCAACAAACACATGTGATGTCATTCTTATATATAATAAATGTGTACCACCTATCCCATCCTTGAACACCTAATCTCACTAGTAAGTGTATAATGTGTATTGGGTTTTCAAGAAAATTTCAGCAGCATTTCCCCGCTGTTCTCTAAGTACATATGTACTTAGAGAACAAATGGGGAAATGCTACCGAAATTTTCTCCAAAACCCAATACACATTATACACATCCTAAGTGAGATTAGGTGTTCAAGAACAGTCCCAAACTGGGGACTATCCAAGATTTACTCCTAATGAGTCAATCTTGGACGGGTTTCTAGGCCAACAAACACAATAATAGATATCTACATGTTAGGCTTTCATCACAATTGATGTTAGGGTTTCATCAATGTTAGTGTTTAATCAAATCAAATTAGGATGCTAGAATGGACAAGTTTAAATCAAATTAGGGTTTAAATCAAATCAAACACGGTCGTGGCTGTGTTGGCCTACCACAGCCGTGTTGGGCAGCACGACCGTGGTAGGCCATTCTTCTCAGTTCTCAGTGAAAGAAGTAGAACAGCAAGCAGAGCAGAGCAGAGCAGCGGGCGACAAGGAAGAAGACAAGGAAGAAGGTGCTACGGCTAATACCTTGTGAGCAGTGGAGGCAAGCAAGAAGAAAATGCCGTAGTAGGGCGTGAGCAGGGAGGAAGGAGCGGGCGGCGGCGGCGCAAGGAGGAAGGCGGCGGGCGGCGGCGGCGACGCAGAGCAGCAGCAGGGATCGTCGGCGGTGAGCGAGAAGCAGCAGGCACCAGGCGGCGATTTTGGGAGAGCGCACAGGAGAATCGATGAAACAGGAAGAAAGGGGGAAGAGTTGGGTGATCAGGGCTCTATTAAGTTGGTCAACGGCGTCAGTTATCTAGGACAACCGACGCCTATTATCTTCAGCGTCGGTTGATCGTAATAACCGACGTCCAATTAGACAATCTTTACCCCAAATTAATTGGCGGGAACTATTATCAGCGTCGGTTATCCAAGGATAACCGACACCGAAAGTGGAACTTTTCGTGCAAAATTTCATTTCACATAGGCGTCGGTGAATTGTTAAACAACCGACGCTGTATGTGACCCAGATTTTTTTCGCTCGAAAATTGGATTTCACGGGCGCCTTTAGGCGTCGATTGGTTACACTCAGCCGACGCTGAATACAAAGCAGTACCCGTGTCTGGCTGGTCTTCGAATATAGACGTCGGTTTGTATAAATAATCGACGCCGAATATTATAGGCGTCGGTTGTCCGAAATAACCGACGCCCAGAAAAGCGACACTAAACGCTATTTTTGTAGTAGTGATTTTCTTCTTATTATTATTTAGATATTTTTCATGGCTATGCATAGTGGAAAACTTGACCTTGTGCATAAAACATATGCTCTTCTTATAATCACTTGTCCTAGTTGCCTTGGGTTCTATTGACCAAAGTATTATACATTGTCCATATTTTGATGATGTAACCATTCCATTCATATATGTATCTAATATGTCTATTGAAGATTAATTCCAATTAGTATACATGAAAAGGATCAATTTAATCAAGCCCTAGCTTGATCCAGTTCAAGTCAAAAGCAATGCAAATGCACTTTTGTGGAAATAGCCCTAAATGACTTAGGACAATTTTTGTAACCATTTTTATTGATGCTGCGACTTGTATCAAAGATGAGAAAAAATCTGGAGCACTTAATTCGAACGTCTAGTCACTCTAATGACAATTTCTTAAATTCATCACATAGTACTTGTTCAGTCGAGTTTCATCCTTGATAAACTCGACCGACACCCTTGATGGATTTTGGTCATTGCCAAGTTCGGTCAAATTTGTCCCAGAGCAAACTCGATTGATACCCCTGCACATCCAAAACAAATTTAAGTCATCGGTCGAGTTTCATCCAAGATAAATTTGACCAGTGCTTAAAATTTGTTTTGTCTCATAGTACAATCGGTCGAGTTACCTTTATTGAAACTCGACCGGTTGCACTGTATGAAGTGTGTAGAAAAAGTGATTCTAGTCATTGAAGTGTTGCAAACATCAAAAATAGATATGTTGCAACACTCCAAATGACTAGAAATTGTTCCTAAATGCTTCTAATGGCTAGTAGACATCCTCAACTATAAATAGGGCCCCTTAGAGTTCATTACAAGTTTGCTCCTTCATGCTATTCAAGCTCCTAGCTACTATTTGAGTGTATCTTTTTTTCACTAGAGCCCATTTCTCTCTCTTGCTTACACTTCAAAATATCCATATGAATGAGATAGGCTATGTGTGAGAGAGCTACTCCATTGCAGTCTTGTAAAGATCTCAAAGCTTCCCTTACCCAACCCCTTTCTCAAAAGGAAAGTTGGTGAAAAGCTTCTCCAATGTGAAGGAGAAGGTGAAAGCTTCTCCAAGTTGAAGGAGAAGGTGAAAGTTGAAGATCCTTGAGAAGATTGGGTAATTCCTTCAAGGATGAAGACTTGTTGTAAGAAGAGGAGCTCCTTGGTGAAGGTGTCCATCTCCTTACAAAAGTGGGTAAGCCCTTATAGAGGTTGAAGACTCTTACTCCAAGGATAGGTAAGACGTTGTATGGTTTATTGGCTCCTTTTGGTCCTTAAAAAGGAAGGCTAGGTATCCTTGCCCTGCAAACAAAAGGTTTTATTGTATGTCTTATAATGGAATATAAGTATGCAACCGTTGCAAAATCCTAGGGCTTGATCTCTGTATGTAGTGGACTGACTTTCTCCTAGTTTGGAGATTAGAACCACTCTACATAGATTGTTCTTGTGCTTGTTCAATATCTCTCATCATTTTTATGTATGCTTAGTTTCACATAAAACTCCATATTTGCAATCCTACTTCTAAAAGTAATTTGAAGATTTAATTGATTTTATTTAAGTGTTTTTAGCTCTGTTCACCCCCTAGATCCCTTTGATATAACAAGTGGTATCAGATCCACGGTCTTCTCTGACAAGATCTCCCACAATACAAGAAGATGGGTGAAAACCTTATAGGTTCTCTCAACTTGGAGGGAGGGTTCTCCATGAGACCTCCAATCTTCGATGGCACCAACTTTCTATGTTGGAAGAGAGGGATGTAGTTCTACATGCAAGGAATGAGCTACGACATGTGAAAAGTAGTCATCATTCCATACAAGGATCTAGTCAGAGATGTTGCCACTTGAGATGGAGCTACACTCAAGAAGGCATGTATGAATGCAAAGGCTATAAGCATCATTTATGCAACGCTCATTGCCTCCGAGTTTAACTAGATCTCTTCTTGGGACATGACCCGTGAGATATGAAACAAGCTTTGCATAACCTATGAAGGGACCAAGTAATTCAAGGAGTCCAAAGGTGTACATGCTCAAGGGTCTCCTTGAAAACTTCAGATGTCAAGAAGGAGAGAGTGTCCAAGATGTATACAAGACTCAACACCATCACCAATGGTCTTGCTTCTTTAGGTCACCCTATAGATAGAGGCACCATCAACTCTAAGTCTGAAGATCTCTCCCCAAGATGTGAAAATCTAAGTTGAGTTCCATTGAATAAATAAGAAGCCTCAGTGACATTTCTACTAAAGATCTCATTATAAATCTTCAAGCCTATGAGCCAAGACTTGATGAGCAAGAGGAAGAGGAGAAGCTAAAAGTAAAGGAGTCAAAGAAGGTCAAGGACAATGCATTCAAAGCTCAAGTAGAGGCCATTGTTCTACAACAACAACGTACTTGCCATCCTACACCTCCTTCCTCAAGTGAAGACAAATCCCCTAGTGGCCATGAAGCTAACTAATCCAAGGAAAAGTCATCCTCCTCTTCCTCTTCAAGGTGCTATGAATGTGGCCAAGAAGGACATTACATGAATAATTGCCCCAAGGCAAAGAAGTCCTACCACAAGAGAATATCTAAGAAGAAGGAGGACTACAAGAAGGATGGCAAGTACACGAGGAAGGACAAGAAGGAATTAAGAAGAAAATATGAAGCCATGTCACATGGGAAGAGTCTTCTTCAAGTGATTCTAGCTCCAATGAGGGAGAATTTCACCTTGCTCTCATGACCTCAACTAGTGAATATATCAGTGTGGTAAGTGAGGTAAGTTTAAATGAATTATCTAAAGAAATCCTCATTGATATGCTTAATGCTTCCCTCTCCCTCTCTTCTTATTCTCAATGCAAATCCTAGAAGAATCGGTTAGATCATTGATAACTTGTATGATAAGATTGATTTCCTTGAGCAAAATGAAAAGGTTCATCTTGATAGTATTGATTCCTTGCAAGGATAATTATTTGATCTTGAGCTCCAATACAATGGGGTTGAAGTAGAGAATGGTATCTACCTTAAGAACATCAATAGTCTTAATGAGGAAAACCAAAACCTCCTCGATGAGCTTGTCTAATTACTTAGAACTAAAAATGATGATCTTAGACATTCTTGTGATGCTATTACAGATGAAAATAGGATCTATCTTGATGAGATTATCATGCTTATAACTAAAATTGCTAGATTGCATGCTCAAATTTATGATCTTTCTTCTAGACCTCTATTTCCTAGTAACGAGGTAGCTAGCATTACTCTTGAGAGAGATTCTTATCATATTAAAGCCCTCTATTTGGAGGCTGACTTGCTTCATGCTCAAGATGATTCAGCTAGTCTTTATTCTTCTGTTATTGTTCTTAGTGATTATAATCACAAACTTAGAGCTTTCTTGCATAAGTTTCTCAAAGGAAATAAATCCCTAAATGAAGGTTATATCACTCTACCAAAGAAGTGGGTACTAGTGGTTTGGGATATGTAGGGGGACCTCCAAAGAGCAAGAGTAAGGGAAAGGGTAAGAAAAAGATCAAGGAACCTCCTATTTTTCCATGGAGAGTCATTCGGATCTAAGAACCCTATGGTTTGTGTACATTTCAAGAGTGATGACCATTACTCTACTTATTGTCCTTACTAGGAAAAGGGGACCAACCCAAAGATGAAATGGGTCCTTAAGCTAACTCTTGATCCCAAGGTTTGAGTTGGGCACTGACATCTTCCTTTCTCATAGGTAAAAGAAAAATGGATTGTTGGTAGTGGTTTCTCAAAGCATATGACAAGTGAAATCAACCACTTCAACAAGTTCACTAAAAAGAAAGAAGGATTGGTGACTTTTGATGACAACAATAAAGGTAAACTGATAGGTGAGGGCGATGTAGGTGATTCACTATGCATCAATAATGTTGTCCTTATGGATGACCTACATCATAATTTAATTAATGTTAGGTAATTATGTGATAATGTTTATCTTGTCTTTTTACCTATCTTGAATGCTTGTTTCTAGATTCCCCCTCCTATAATGTTATATATAAGGGGACTAGAAGTGGAAATCTTTATGTTATTGTTCTTGACTCTCTTAACCCTATTCTTAGTATATGCCTTGTTGTTAATTTGAATGATATATCTTTGTGGCACCATAGGCTTGGTCATGTAAATATACATCAGTTGAAGAAGTTGAGAAAAAAGGAATTGGTAAGAGGATGCCCTAAATTGGATTTTGAGAAGGATGAGGAATGCCAACCTTGTACCCAAGGAAAGCAAACCAAATCCTCATTTAAATACAAAGAAGTTCTTAGTACCAAAAGAGATCTTGAAATTCTTTGTATTGGTTTATTTGGACTAATGATAACTCAATCGCTTCATGGTAGCAAGTATTGTCTCGTAATTGTCGATGATTTTTCTCACTATACTTGAACTTTCTTCTTAGTTTCAAAAAGTGATACTCTGGATATTTTTTCTACCTTTTGCAAATGAGTTGAAAACGAAGCTTCTATTAGATCATCTCTATCCCTAGTGATCATGGGGTAGAATTTGAAAATTATATGTTTGAAAAGTTTTCTGAAGAATCTAGTTACATGTACAACTTTTCTTCCCCTCTTACACCTCAACAAAATGGGCTTGTAGAGACAAAGAATAGGTCACTACAGGAAATGTCTAGGACCATGCTTCTAGTTTATGATACTCCAAATGTGACGGCCGACAATAAAATCGTTACTAATTAAGCGGAATTAAACATAAACAACATATTAACAAAAAATCACTAAAAATTAAAACCATTTTTCAAAGAGATCCATTCCAAGGAAAACTTTTGCTGAAAGGTCCAAAACCTTATATACATCATTATTCACATTGTACATATCTGGTACATCTCATCTCAAGAATAACATATAATAGTTGCTTTACTAAACTATACATGAGCAACATAAAACCTCGAGACGCGTAAGCCAAAATCTCTTATTGATCATAAAACTAGTACGAACCAACTCCAAGGACCTGAGAGTACATAGACGACACATATGACTCATATCTACAAGACATGACAGACAGTACACTCAAACTGAGCTGTCACTGCTGCCTCAGTTGTTGTTCTTCCTCTGCAAAAAGGTCTTCAGCTCCTTGTGCACGTCCACCTAAAATTTGAGTCCCACGGGGGTGAGACAATTGTAATTGTCCCAAGGAGAGATATAACTCTCCGCCGACCATATTATTATCACAGATTAAACATTTATAAACTGAGCAAAGGTTCTTTTTATATTAATAAGCATGATAATTCATTATATGAACAAAATGTAGTAATCTCCTTTCTCAAGGAGAACATTGCATCTAGCCATGGTAGATTTATCAATCATCTATCTGCCTTGCAGGGAATGTAAAGAAACATAAATAACATCTATCCACTAAGGATGCATAAAATAAATGTAACATCAGCCAATGATTTTCGTATTCAATCCTTAAGCAAACATGCTATACGGCTGATTACATTTTACAATCACACTTATGCCCTGAGGAAGTGAGTCGTACCGCTCAAATCCAACCGACCATTGCGAAGTCGAAATCGGTACCATACAAGGTCCATGGAAGAGTCGGACTCCATGACCTCCCACGTCTCGGTTAGTGTGAGACCACAAGCAGGACTGCAGTCTCTTGCTTAAGTGACCTTAGTCACACAGGGTCAGGCTACCCTCTGCCTAGCCCACCTTGGTACAGGTGTCAGCGCTAGTGAATCGAGCCACGGGCCAGTTCACTGTGCTCTCTGAGCCATGAACACATTCATGCTCTATCACACTGAGCCATGGGCCTATTCACCATGCTCTTATCACACTGAGCCACGGGCCTGAAACCATGCTCTGGAGTCTACAACCGAAGTTGTACTCTAACCTTCCTATTTGTGGCTAGGAGCAACCCCGCATATTCAACAATATGTGCTCCAGATTAACCCGTAGGAGAACCCGTTTCACCATCACCAGCTGCTGACGATGATGGATCTATGGCCAGGGCACTACATGATAAAATTCCACTTGATTAATTAAGTGCATTACCATATTCTTTTAGCATCAGTCAAGTTTTCACACATGAATTATTATGACAAATGCTACAAAGAAAGGTATAATACATCTATCACGTACTTTTCAAATCTTTAAAACACATGATACTTGGGATCTTAGTCCCTTATCACATTACTGGGAATTCTCATCCCTTCACATAATCATTATCATGATTGTTGGATTTGGGTATTCAAGCCCTTAGATCATCACATAACATTGTTACCTCTATAACAGGTAACCATTACCTCTAGGTCCTCGGACCAAGGTATTCATTTCACTTGTTGTGCAAGTATTCACATGGCTCACAAGGCCATCACACATCTTGTCACCTCTCATTAGGCAATAACTTATTCACATGGATCACAAGGCCATTGCACATCTTGTCACCTCTCACTAGGCAACAATTTATTAACATAGCTCACAAGGCCATTGCACATCTTGTCACCTCTCACTAGGCAACAACTTGTTCACATGGCTCACAAGGCCATTGCACATCTTGTCACCTCTCACTAGGCAACAACTTGTTCACATGATACTTGTTATGTAAGTATTTAACATGCCTTACAAGGCTTATGAAATAATAGAAATACAACATTCCCATCATTAGGGTTAGTATTTTCCTTTCTTATTGATTAGGGTTTCTCTTACATATCATTACCATTCATTAGAGTTAGGGTTTTCCATTATTAACCATTTAGGTTTTCAAGATCATATTATCAATGATCAAACCCTAATTCATTGCTCCAGACATCTAGGAGCAAATATTGATATCATAAGTATTCAATCATACTTATTCGTTCTCATCATTTATCATTAAATGAATCATCAACACAAGGTATGAGTTCCTCTCTCATCCTTACCAGGGTATGATTACATCAGACTTTATTAACTTGGTTTAACCCTTTCTCAAAGTATGTTAGCCCACACTTATCAAAGTGCATTAAACTTATTACATCTCAATGTAACAATTGACATAACACGCTTCATGTGTTACTCATCCAAGTATATTGGATTTAAGGTGCATCAAGGTACATCAATCTTGAAGTGTTGGATGTGATATTTATCATGTCTTGATGTATCACTTCCCTCATCACTTTTAACATACTTATGTTCATCAACTTATCTTGTATTAGGGTATGTCCCATCCTAATACTTTATGCACTAGCTCATCACATTTATCATGTAATGTATTGGTCATAAGTCACACAATTGAATTATTCAACCATCATTAATGATATGAACTCATCTCGGGTTAAGGCATTATTGATATAGGATTTACCATTATCAACCACTCTAGGTGTTTCACCTATGAAGGTATTATCCACACCATTACTTGGTGTTACACTCATCACTTCTAAGAGTGTCTTGCCCTTACCTTTACAAGGTGTATAGGGTTAAATCATGTGCATATATTCACCATATCATGTTGTAGGTGTATAGACACTCACCATATCGGGCTAGGATTTGCACTTGTCTCCATATCGGGAATGAGGTACCTTCTTGACCTCATATCGGGCACAAGATTTATGTATGTGTCGCCCATGATACTTATGAGGTATCAGCCCATCACTATGTCGGGCTAGAAGTACATTCAATCACCCTATCGGGCTAGTCACCATCTAGGGTTAGCCATGATGGGTTAGGGTTACCATATTGTTTAGGATTGTGTATCATGCAACCATGTCATACAAGGTCAGGTAGGCCTCATGATACTAAGTATCAATTATGTATCATATGATCATATCATGCAATAGCACTTGTTACTCTTCACTTATATTGGGTTACCCAATTTAGGGTTTCTTGTCAACTTACAAGTATACAATTGACCTTGTATCGTGCATGGAGTCTATAATAGACTTTCTATCGTGCAAGAGGTGTATACTACACCCCCATATCGTTCAATAAGGTTTACAAACCTATTCATATCATTTTAGTGAAATAGGTGCATCATCATATCGGGTTAGAGGTGCTTGCTTATGTGCATGCACCCGATATCACTTTTATAAGGTGATATCACAATCTTCAAGCTCTAGACCTTTATTATAACTATTATAGTTCAATTCAACAGGTCTAAGCAACTACTATAACTTATAATTTCATCAACTATTTCAGGAAATTTTGGAATTAAAAGTAGATCATTAAATACAACAATTTAGGTGATGAATAATAACATGATTGAGTTCAAGTTATATAACCCGCCTTAAGAACCACTTCAAAGCTTCAAGGTCCAAAGCTCCATGTTCCTAAGGTTGAAGATGGATTTATCAAAGGTCCAAGGCTTGTTCACAACTCCTTCATAAACAAGGAATCACCATGGATAAGCAATTGGTGAAGAAGAAAAGAAAGGTAGATCATAACCCTAATTCCATGCTTCAATTCAGACAACTATATCTTACCTTAGGGTTAAGTTTTGAGTTCCTTATCTTATTGGCCAATACCCTACCACTCTTGGGCGATATGGACTTCCTCTTATCCGACACAACTTTGCTTGTGGCCGATACCCCCTCACTTGTGGCCAAAATCACTTCAATTGGTTGATATCAACTTGCTATGGGCAATATCAACATGATATGGCCGATGTACTTACTATGGCCGATACCCAAGTCCTATGCACGATACCCTTGTTCTCTTGCACGACATGCCACCCCTCTTGCACGATATGATACTCACTTGGTAGTCAAAACACTTCACTTTATGGCCGATATCACCCTATATAGTCGATATCACCTACTTGGGCGATATGGTCTTGCCATGGGCGATACCCCAAGGCCTATGCACAATACCACAGCATCCCTTCACGATATGGGAGCTCTATGCACGATACCTTAGGGTAGGAGGGTGGTAAGGGTCGCAAAATTGCACCAAGGGGTGAAACTAGGGGTATATATACTTGCTGATCATGAAGAAAGGCAAAAATGAGGTGTCAACATTTTGAGCTAGTAGGTGCCACGTGTCATGCATGGGTGACACGTGTCCATGCATGCATCAAAATTTATCTTGACATGAAAAAAAGGTTGAGGATCATCTAAATATGCAAATTTGTCCATTGCTTATCCATTTGGATAAGTCATCTAGGTTTAATCACTATTTTATGTCAAGCCGATACACTTTTTCTAAGGAAACTTGTTGGCTGTCATACATCACCTCCTTGAGGTTCTTTGAATGATATGGACTTTGCCAAGAGTTCAAAAAACGATATGGAACACCTCCTTGGGATCCATGGCCGATAGGCACTCATATATAATCTTTTCAACTTGATACAACTCAAGTTAAGCTTCCAAATTCAATCCTTTTTCTTGGTCATTTCATCACCAAGATTACCATCATTCATAATGGAATCAAACATGGTGTATAATTCATTATATCTCCTCTAAATGATACATAGAGGAAATAGGAACACTCTAGAGGTGGTAATTTGCATATCAACCCCACATTTTGGGTAAATTACAATTTGTACCAAAATTGGTGCACAAGGTACCAGCATTGTTCAAACAAGTTCAAACTTGGAATTTAGGCTTTCCACAAGCCACCTCCTTGCATCATTCTCTCAATAATGATGCTAAAACACATTAGGCATGTTCAAAATGTGCCATTTTTCATTATTGCCCCTCAATTTGGGTAAATTGCACTTTGGTCCAAAACAAAGGAAAATTGCTCAAACAACATTCAATCGGGACCAAACTTGAAACATGAGTGTGTCACATGATAACAAAACACCTTAGAGGATTATATTAAAGTTATAAGCAACTTTATTAGCCAAAATAAATAGAGTTACCTCATAACCCAGGTCAGGGTTGTTACAAGTTATAAACCCCTAATAAGGATTTCATCCCCGAAATCCCAGGTAAAGGAAGACATATATTATTCATTCATCATACCATCAAGTCTCCACATAACATATTAATGTCATGGAGATACTGTAGAACTTTGATCAACACAAAGTTATTTCACACAGGGTTATCATGGAATCTGTCATACATGACACATACTCTACTGTCCTTTTCATTATTGACTGTAGATTCAACTCTGTATCAGGTAGCACTTTCTTTTTCAGAGAAACATTATTCATCCCTTATTTAACTCAAGTGTCAAACCTCACTGATTGGTCACCTTTCACAACTTACAACTTTGTTGATGTTATGTTTATGCGGGGCATAAACCCCTAACATATGGTATCCATACTACAATATGTAACTAGACTAATTTCACAGTTGGCCATTCCAGGTAACCAACATAAATCATCTAATTTGGGAGTTATGGTTTTACTTTGCCATATCACTTGATACTTCTTAGATACTAGAATTTCTTACCTTGGTATCCATCACATGTGTCGAAAACACATCACATCCTCATCTTTCTTTCATTTTGGGACATTACTTGTTACACATATCTTTATCTTGGATCCAAAGTCTAAGACAAACTGATACTTTTCTAAGTATCCATCAATTGAACATTTTTAGCTTATGCACATTAAGTGTCATATGACCCACATGATTGCCATGTCCCAGAAGGGAAAGAACATATTCCTATTATCACCCCATCATCATCCAGGGTTGTTTATCAAAGAGAAGAGATTATTATCTCCTCTGATTATTGCATGAACTTTCAACTATTCATGAGTCATTTACTCATTTTTCATCCTAGGTTCCTTTCCATCAGTATAGAAATTATAAGGATGATTACATGTCATTATTCCTTTCTTAGTTATTGTCTAACATGTTTATGAGCATTTTGTGATTTTATCACATTTCCCATTTCCACATCATGGAAAAAGATCTTTACTATTCACACATGCTTTATCTCACATGGATCATCTCCCTTGTTCTCATTCTCTTATCATGAGGATTATTCTTTTCATTTCCTCATACATACAAATTGATTTGAGATCATCTCAGATTCCACTTTATTGCACTTAGGATGTGATATACATGTCCATACCATATTTCCAGTTTCATTATACTCACTAGATTGTCTCAGAATGACTACTTGATCAGAGTAATCAGAAAGATAACAATCTAAGAGTTCCATACTCACCTTATCTCAAATAATTATATACCTGGCCAGGGTATACAAGTACTGAGATTAAGTAGTATGCACTTTGTTTACTATCATATTCCTTACTTTTCGTATAATAACCAACACATGATTTAACATTCCTGGATTTTCTCCAGGCATCTCTTCTATACCTCATCCTTTTTCACATAGATAAGAGCAATTATAGAGCATTTAAAAGAATACTGAACAGAATATAAATTCTAGTTCTCATCATTTCTTCCCTATGTCCCCATTGGACAATCAATAGGGAAGTCCATAACAACAATCCTTTTTAGGATTATCAGGTAACATCAAAAGAAGGCATATCAAAATGAAAAAGATCTATCTGACTGTTACCCCTCGCGGTCATTCACCGCTTCAGGTTGACTCAACACATAGAGTCTAGCTGTTTCATGGTGTTACTCTTGCCTTTTTACACTATTGGGCTATAACTTTCGTAAGCCCTACCGAGTCTACCTCGGTTGTTGGGTCATTTCCTCCCTTCTTTTTGAACAAAAAGGTTTAGTATGCTCAACATGTCCATATCTATAACATGTCTTGTCCTCGTACCATGGTCTTGTCAGTCTTATCACCGATGTAGAGACTAAGCCATGGGTTCTTACAGGTGGAAAGTTAGATCATTTGCCTTTACTTCGTGGCTACTGCCCTGGTACACGAGGCATCAAAAGCTTTGGATTTTTAGAACAGCTTAGGAAAATGTGTCTAGAATTATAGAGACCTTTCCTTAATTCTCAGCTTATTGTCCCTTCTTGGGCATGCCATCACAGATATACTATCTGTCTAAACTTATGAAAAAGTCTACTTTCTCGCCATATGCTAATCCTTCCCGCATTTTCCACTGTTCCAACATGAGTTTGTCATTCATGATCCCTTTCAAAGCCCAAAGTTTCTGTATTGAGGACTGGTAACCTGGGTTGTAATGTTAGTATCCAGTCTACTATATGCATCATTGTTGTCCTAACCTGCCCAACAAGAGCATAAACATATGATTCTCTATCCTAATCAGGTCATGATGGGAATTCGCAGGCATTCATTCTTCTCTTGCCTGATCCCTTGCACCCTTTCCTGGTGCAACAACATTGCCCTCAACAATGTATTCCTCGTGTTCCCCAGTCATTTATAAACTTCACCCTTTCTTCAGTACAAGCAGAAGTCACTATAGGGTATACTGGAGGACACTAACACAGACTCAACACCTTAGTCCTATGTCTCTGTAGACTCAGTGAACCTTAAGCTCTGATACCAAACTTGTGATGACCGACAATCAAATCATTACTAATTAAGCAGAATTAAACATAAATATCATATTAACAAAAAATCACTAAAAATTAAAACCATTTTTCAAAGAGATCCATTCCAAGGAAAACCCTTACTAAAAGGTCTAAAACCTTATATACATCATTATTCACATTGTACATATCCGATACATCTCATCTCAAGAATAACATATAACAGTTGCTTTACTAAACTATACATGAGCAACATAAAACCTCGAGGCACGTAAGCCAAAATATCTTATTGATCATAAAACCAGTACGAACCAACTCCAAGGACCTGAGAGTACAAAGACGACACATAGGACTCATATCTACAAGACATGACAGACAGTACACTCAACCTGAGCTGTCACTGCTACCTGAGCTGTTGTTCTTCCTCGGCAAAAAGGTCTTCATCTCCTCGTGCACGTCCACCTAAAAATTTGGGTCCCACGGGGGTGAGACAATTGTAATTGCCCCAGCGAGAGATATAACTCTTCGCCGACCATATTATTATCACAGATTAAACATTTATAAACAGAGCAAAGGTTCTTTTTATATTAATAAGCATGATAATTCATTATATGAACAAAATGTAGTAATCTCCTTTCTCAAGGAGAACATTGCATCTACCCATGGTAGAGTTATCAATCATCTATTTGCCTTGCAGGGAATGTAAAGAAACATAAATAACATCTATCCACTAAGGATGCATAAAATAAATGTAACATCAGCCAATGATTTTTGTATTCAATCCTTAAGCAAACATGCTATATGGCTGATTACATTTTATAAACACACTTATGCCGTGAGGAAGTGAGCTGTACCGCTCAAATCCAACCGACCATTGTGAAGTCGAAATCGGTACCATACAAGGTCCATGGAAGAGTCAGACTCCATGACCTCCCACGTCTCGGTCAGTGCGAGACCACAAGCAGGACCGCAGTCTCTTGCTTAAGTGACCTTAGTCACACAGGGTCAGGCTACCCTCTGCCTAGCCCACCCTGGTACAGGTGTCGGCGCTATTGAATCGAGCCACGGGCCAGTTCACCGTGCTCTCTGAGCCATGAACACATTCATGCTCTATCACACTGAGCCATGGGCCTATTCACCATGCTCTTATCACACTGAGCCATGGGCCTGAAATCGTGCTCTGGAGTCTACAACCGAAGTTGTACTCTAACCTTCCTATTTGTGGCTAGGAGCAACCCCGCATATTCAACAATATGCGCTCCGGATTAACCCGTAGGAGAACTCGTTTCACCATCACCAGCTGCTGACAATGATGGATCTATGGCCAGGGCACTACATGATAAAATTCCACTTGATTAATTAAGTGCATTACCATATTCTTTTAGCATCAGTCAAGTTTTCACACATGAATTATTATGACAAATGCTACAAAGAAAGGTATAATACATCTATCACGTACTTTTCAAATCTTTAAAACACATGATACTTGGGATCTCAGTCCCTTATCACATTACTGGGAATTCTCATCCCTTCACATAATCATTATCATGATTGCTGGATTTGGGTATTCAAGCCCTTAGATCATCACATAACATTGTTACCTCTATAACAGGTAACCATTACCTCTAGGTCCTCAGACCAAGGTATTCATTTCACTTGTTGTGCAAGTATTCACATGGCTCACAAGGCCATCACACATCTTGTCACCTCTCACTAGGCAACAACTTATTCACACGGATTACAAGGCCATTGCACATCTTGTCACCTCTCACTAGGCAACAATTTATTAACATAGCTCACAAGGCCATTGCACATCTTGTCACCTCTCACTAGGCAACAACTTGTTCACATGGCTCACAAGGCCATTGCACATCTTGTCACCTCTCACTAGGCAACAACTTGTTCACATGGCTCACAAGGCGTAGGGTTAAGTTTTGAGTTCCTTAGCTTATTGGCCGACACCCTACCACTCTTGGGCGATATGGACTTCCTCTTGGCCGACACAAATTTTCTTGTGGCCGATACCCCCTCACTTGTGGCCAAAATCACTTCAATTGGCAGATATCAACTTGTTATGGGCAATATCAACATGATATGGCCGATATACTTGCTATGGCCGATACCCAAGGCCTATGCATGATACCCTTGTGCTCTTTCAAGACATGCCACCCCTATTGCACGATATGATACTCACCTGCACGATATGGCACTCACTTGGTAGTCAAAACACTTCACTCTATGGCCGATATCATCCTATATAGCCGATATCACCTACTTGGGCGATATGGTCTTGCCATGGGCGATACCCCAAGGCCTATGCACGATACCACAGCATCCCTTCACGATATGGGAGCTCTATGCATGATACCTTAGGGTAGGAGGGTGGTAAGGGTCACAAAATTGCACCAAGGGGTGAAACTAGGGGTATATATACTTGTTGATCATGAAGAAAGGCAAAAATGAGGTGTCAACATTTTGAGCTAGTAGGTGCCACGTGTCATGCATGGGTGACACGTGTCCATGCATGAATCAACATTTACCTTGACATGCAAAAAGGTTGAGGATCATCTAAATATGCAAATTCATCCATTGCTTATCCATTTGGATAAGTCATCTAGGTTTAATCACTATTTTATGTCAAGACGATACACTTTTTCTAAGGAAACTTGTTGGCCGTCATACCTCACCTCCTTGAGGTTCTTTGAACTATATGGAATTTTACAATAGTTCAAAAAACGATATGGAACACCTCCTTGGGCTCCATGGCCGATAGGCACTCATATATAAGCTTTTCAACTTGATACAACTCAAGTTAAGCTTCCAAATTCAATCCTTTTTCTTGGTCATTTCATCACCAAGATTACCATCATTCATAATGGAATCAAACATGGTGTATCATTCATTCTCTCTCATATAAATGATACATAGAGGAAATAGGAACACTCTAGAGGTGGTAATTTTCATATCAACCCCACATTTTGGGTAAATTACAATTTGTACCAAAATTGGTGCACAAGGTACCAGCATTGTTCAAACAAGTTCAAACTTGGAATTTAGGCTTTCCACAAGCCACCTCCTTGCATAATTCTCTCAATAATGATGCTACAACACATGAGTCATGTTCAACATGTGACATTTTGCATTATAACCCCTCAATTTGGGTAAATTGCACTTTGGTCCAAAATAAAGGAAAATTGCTCAAACAACATTCAATCGGGACCAAACTTGAAACATGAGTGTGTCACATGATAGCAAAACACCTTAGAGGATTATATTAAAGTTCTAAGCAACTTTATTAGCCAAAATAAATAGGGTTACCTCATAACCCAGGTCAGGGTTGTTACACCAAAGAAGTTTAGGGTCGAAGTTGTCAACCCCTCATTTTTTGTACAAAATCAGGTTTTCACTCATCCGTATTTAATGAAAAACCCCTATGGGTTATGGTCTGGTATAAAGTCATCTATTGATTTCTTTCATGTTTTTAGTTGTCCTTATTTTGTTACCTCTCGACAAGTTTGATTTGAAATCATACAAGTCTTTCTTTCTTGGCTATAACACTACCAACAAGGCTTATAGAGTATTTAATATTGAATTGTTTAAAGTAGAAGAATCTATCAATGTTAAATTTGTTGAGACTAACCCCTCTATTTACAAGAACATTGTAAATGATGATGTTGTTGATGATGAAATTCCTCACTTGAAAGAGATCAACATTGTTGACAAAGGAAAATAGGTGATAGGATGAAGAAGAGAAAGAAGAAGAAAAGAAGTATTCAACTCCTCGCTTTACAAAGCATCATCCAAAAGGGCTCATCTTAGGCAATCCTTTTGAAAGGGTGAATACACAGGTTGCATTCAACAAAGAACAAGTCGAAAATGCCTTCATCTCACAACTTGATCCAAGGAACATCAAATAATCTCTCAAGGATGATGAATGGATCTTAGTTATGTAAGAGGAGTTAGAGAAATTTGAAAAGAACAAAGTGTGGACCTTAGTTCCAAGACCAAATGATAGGAAGATCATTGGAACCAAGTGGGTCTACCACAACAAGCTTGATGAAAGAAAAAAATTGGTAATAAATAAAGCAAGGTTAGTTGCTCAAGGCTACAATCAGTAGGAAGGCATTGGTTTTGATGAAACTTATGTTCATGTTGCTAGACTAGAAATTTTGGAATGTAACTTGACTTTTCTAGCTATAAGAATTTCTTGAATTACCAAATGGATGTTAAAAGTACATTTTTAATGGTACAATAGAGGAGGAAGTCTATGTGGCTCAACCTTCTGACTTTGCACATGATAAGCTTCCTAACCATGTTTATTTGTTGCAAAAAGATATCTATGGACTCGAATAATCCCCTGGAGATTGGTATGAGAAATTAAAGAACTTTTTGCTAGAGAATGGGATATCATGGGCAAAGTTGATTCTACCCTTTTTCTTAAGCACACTTTTAACAACTTTTTTATTATTCAAATTTATGTTGATGATATCATTTTTTGCGGAACATATCTTGATCTTTGTAAGGAGTTTAGTTCTCTTATACAAAGTGAGATCGAGATGAGTACAATGGGGGAGCTGATTTCCTTGGATTTTATATCAATCAAATAAAGGAAGGAAACTTCATCAACCAAGGCAAGTATACAAGTGAACTTTTTAAGTGCTTTGGGATGGAGAACACCAAGTTGATGGACACCCCCATTTCAGACACTGCCAAACTTGATAGAGGTGAGGAAGGTGAGAAAGTGGATGAGAAGCTCTATAGAGGTATGATTCGTAGCTTACTTTATTTAACTGCCTCTAGACTTGATATTATGTTCAGTGTTATCTTGTGTGTTAGATTTCAATCAAGCCCTAGAAAATCCCATCTTATACAGGTTAAGAGGATTTTGGGGGTATCTAGCCAAAACTCAAAATTTTGGACTATGGTTTCCCAAATCAAGGGACTTTACTCTTATGGCTTATAGTTATGCAGATTGCGTAGGGTGCTTAATTGATAGAAAGTGTACAAGTGGCACTTACTTCTTCCTAGGACCATGATTGATTTCTTGGTTCTCTAAGAAACAAAGTATAGTGGCTCTTTCAAATACTGTGACTGAATACATTGCAACTGGGAGTTGTTTTGTCCAAGTCCCATAAATGTTGCAAATGCACCAAGACTTTAACATTCATTTTGATGCTTCTCTTATCTACTGTGATAATACTAGTGCAATCAATCTTTCTTATAATCCTATATTTCATAGTAGAGCCAAATATATAGGAATCTGTCATCACTTCCTTTGTGACCACATTGCCAAAAAGGATATTTATATCATGCATGTGGACACGGTGAATCAACTTGTAGACATTTTCATTAAACCTCGAGATAGAGAGTAATTTAACTTTATTAGATCAAAATTGCTTATAACTTCTCTTGATGATATTGACATGCCTTCTAGCTTGATGTTCTTATACCTATATGTTCTTGCTTATATATTGCTCATCTCTTACTTGAAAATGCTATATTTGCCTTGTTTTTATACCTTGTTTTGCTTATTTTTGGCTTTTTTTTGCAAACACATGTTTTACCACAAAATAGTATCCAATGATGAAAAATGTGCCTTAATATGTTCATAATACATGATAGGCTAGAAAAATAATTTTGTATAGCACTATAGAGGCTTAGAATTAAACTTCTCATCTTTAAGACAGATTGACTGATCATCTGAGTTTGACCTGGGAGAAACTTGACCGACCACATGCTAAGGACTGAACTAAACTGTAGTGTCAACCTAATTTCCCAAGACTTGAACTCGACCAAAAACATTGGTGAGTGAAAAATATATATGTTGTCAACTGACATTTCTCCCTCTCAACTAGAGGAAGTTGACCGATAGCCACTCTCCTACTTTCTTCCTTTGACCCTAGGGCTAACCCAACCTTTCTCCTACCCTCTCTATCCCCATATCAACCATCCTTACCTCTCCTAACCTCAACCTAGGTGGTTAGGAGGCCTGTAGCTTGTGCGGTCTCCTTCATTTATGGTCAATCCATCTCCATCCTACCTCCATGGCCTCAAATAGAAGAAAGCGCACATCACCAATTGGAGTTCCATCATCCTCCACTGCTCCTAGGTACGTCTCCTTTGATGGGACCTCTTTCATTTCCTACCAATCCATGAATAGGTATAAGGAACTTCTTCCTAGAACTCCTTTCCCATTTCGTATCTTGCTTGAACAATGTAGTGGAACCACTGGAGTGATGCAAGAGGTTGATGAGGTTTTCAAAGCTCACCATCTCAGTGCCTTGTGTGTAGAGCGATTGTGCTATACTAATTCTGTGTCCATCACAAAAGTGTCCACGAATTTTATGCAAACCTCATGTCAAACAACTCAACTCTTGTGCCACCACCTAACACCCAAGCTATCTTGACCTCCATGATTGCAGATGCCAAGATTACAATCTCTGAGGATTCTTTTAATACCTACTTCAATGGTACCGACTTCATAAACACATGGATGACCTCTTATCACAAGTACCTTGACCTTCTTGACCCTGAGGCTTTCTACAAAACTTTTACCCTGAGCTCACTCTTCCTAACATCTACAAGTTTTGAAGAAACCCAATGTTCCGTATAGGAAGAGATCTATCCTCCCTACCTCTTTCATTGACATGAAGACTCATACTATTTCATTAGTAGTCAACCGTAATGTCAATCCAAAGAAAAATCAAATGGATATTGCAGAGAATATTATTGTGATAAGTATGGTCTCCTCAATGATGTCAGAGTCAAATGGGCCCGTCACATTCTTCAACACATGACCTATTTTGAATCTAGGAATAACACTAGTGGAACCCACCTACCTTATCCTAACTTGATATGTGGTGTGTTTTCTCATCATTATGAGAAATCCCCTTTCCATGAGATTGGTTACAAAGCAAGTACAAAAGGTATTTATATCAGTGAAACCATCATCAAGAAGTCTTTCCATCCTACCTCCTCTACCACACCAAGTGCCTCCACATCCACACAGGATCCTCCACCTCCTTCTAGACCTGATTGTGCCTCGTTTTCAGTGTTAAATCAAAACATGATGGGCTACATGATGAACCAATTGGTGTACAACATCTAGGTTCAAGAGCAAGTCCATCAGGATTTAGTTCATATCATGTCTAACATGAACTTATCATTCTCCCATCCCTACCCCACCTACCAGCCCTACCCAGATGGTAACTATTCTTCATATGCATATAGTCAGTTCTACCCTAACCACCACCCTGCTCCTTCTGATACACCCTACCTCTAATGGTGGACATGGTCCTGGTGCCCCTTAGCCTATGGCTCTTCCTGCTGGTCCTACTACCACTTTCCTTGCTGTATATGATTGGGTGTGTATATCCAACTATGAGCAGGCGAAGGCTCTACTTTAGTGTGGAGTCTCATGGGTAGAGTAGAACTGTAGATGGATCGGTCCTTGCTCCTTTGTGCTTCATAAGGACACTGAGATGGCTGATGAGGAGGTTGATGATGACGTTGATGGTGATGGTGATTGTGATCAGGATGTTGATGAAGATGGTGATGATGGCTCTTCTGATGATGGAGATGGAGGTGATGGCACACTTGTTGTACCTGATGCACCTTCTGATGAGGATGAGGACTACCAGCTAGAGGACGAAGATGATAATGACCCATTTGATATAGATACCCTAGATGTTTAGTTATTAGTATATGAATGCTTATTTTATCTCTTTTTATAGACTATTATGTACTAAACATTTAGGCATTGTATCTGAGGTGTACTATTTTCATATCTTGTTGTATTTGTCATTATTTTGTAGTTTTCATCTAGAGAGGTCATATATGGCGTTGCAATCTTATCTTATGTACCTTAACACTATGCTTATCTTTATATCACGAGTTCTTGGTACATGTTTCCATATTATGATTATGACTCTAGTATGCATGTTCTCTTTATTTTTGTCTATTTGGTGCTTGCTTGGTAATTACATGTGTAGTTGGTGCTTATGGATAAGACATGTACTTTTTAGCTCTTCTAGCCCCTACCTTTTTTATATGACAAAGGCAGAGAAGTGATCTCAACATATTGTATTGTGATTCTTTTCAATCTAAAATATCATGTGACTTGTAAGAGGACTCAATAGTATATATATGGTATTGTCATTTTTCTTTTTGGAATACTCTAACCATACAAATGAAGGAAAAGGGAAATTGAGGTAAGCATGAGTCAATAGGGGAGTAATTGTATTGTTCGTCATGTATCCCCTTACAATTCACAAGCTAAAAGTTTAAATTTCAAATCCTTTTCAATATGTAATGGTTTGATATCTCCAAAAAGGAGGAGAATGTTGACCACAATGTTATACATTGTCCATATTTTGATGATGACTTAACCATTCCATTCATATGTATCTAATATATCTATTTGAGATTGATTTCAGGTATTAGGTACATGAAAATGATCAATTCAATCAAGCCCTAACTTGATCTAGTTCAAGTCAAAACCAATGCAAATGTACTTTTGTGGACATAGACCTAAACGAATTAGGACAATTTTTATAATCATTTGTATCGATGCTATGACTTGTAACTCATATGAGAAAAAATAGGGAGCACTTAATTTCAAATGTCTAATCACTCTAATGTTGTTCTAAAATTCATCACATAGTGCTTGTTTGGTCGAGTTTCATCCTTGATAAACTCAACCAACACCCTTGATGGATTTTTGGAATTTCTAGGTTCAACCAAGTTTGTCCCACAAAAAACTTGACTGACACCCCTGCACATCCAAAAATATTAAGCCATTGGCTGAGTATCATCTAGGATAAACTTGAAAAATTCTTCAAATTTACTTTGTCTCATAGTACAATCAGCCGACTTACCTTTATCAAAACTCAACCGACTACATTGTATGGAGTGTGCAGAAAAAATGATTCTAGCCATTGGAGTGTTGCAAACATCAAAACTAGATCTGTTGCAACATGCCAAATGACTAGAAATTTTTCTTAAGTGATTCTAGTGTTTAGTGGACATCCCCAACTATAAATAAGATCCCATGGACTTCATTCCAAGTTTCCTTCTTCATGCTATTGAAGCTCCTAGCTATAGTTGAGTGCATTTTGTCCACTAGAGTCCCTTTCTCTCTCTTGCTTACACTTAAAAACGTCCATATGAGTGAGTTAGGATATGTGTGAGAGAGCTACTCCACTGTAGTCTTGTAAAGTTCTCAAAGCTTCCCTTTCCCAACCCCTTTCTCAAAAGCAAAGTTGGTGAAAAGCTTCTTTAAGGTGAAGTAGAAGGTGAAAGATTCTTCAAGTTGAAGGAGAAGGTGAAGGCTGAAGATCCTTGAGAACAGTGGGCAATTCCTTCAAGGTGGATGACTTTTTGCAAGAAGACGAGCTCCTTAGTGAAGGTTCCCAGCTTGTTGCAAAAGTGGGTAAGCCCTTGTAGAGGTTGAATACTCTTGCTCCAAGGATAAGTAAGACCTTATATGGTTTATTGGCTCCTTTTGGTCCTTAAAAAGCAAGGCTAGGTATCCTTGCCCTGCAAAAGGAAGGTCTTATTATATGTATTATAATGTAATATAAGTATACAATGGTTGCAAAATCCTAGGGCTTGATCTCTGTACGTAGTGGACTGACTTTCTCCTAGTTTGGAGATTGGAACCACTCTACATAGATTGTTCTTGTGCTTGTTCAATATCTCTCATCCTTGCTATGTATGCTTAGTTTCACATCAAATTCCATATTTTCAATCCTACTTCTCAAAGTAATTTGAAGGTCTAATTGATTTTGTTTAAGTGATTTTTAACTCCATTCACCCCTCTCTAGATCCCTTTGATCCAATAGGTTTGTATAAGAGGAGTTTGTCTAGAGCTTTGGCAGGTGAAAGCTTAGATATTTTGAGTGGGTTTTGTAACCAACCGAGGCCACACAAACTAGATAACTCAAAACAAAATGTGTGATCAATAGCTAAACAACCACATTACTAGAAAAATGGGTTATTTAAAACTGGTTGCATATTACCAACATGTGCAGAAACATATTACACAAAGGTCCATCAAATTGTATCACATCACATACCATAATAGATATTTACATCAGTTCGGTGGCCACCTACCTCAAACCTATATACAAAAGAGTTCATGTTTCACATATACATGCCACATGTATATACAAACCATGACATATTGCCAAAACACGCGTTGATATACATAATTTACAAAACACATCCCTTTCCAGACATGAAGGTATAAGGACAACACTAGGACTCTACTAAAACAACAACTAGAGGCTATCTTAGCTTCTATGTCTACTGATCTCTAAGTCGCTCTTCCTCAACATCACAATCCTGACCACGCCGTTGATGACCACCTAAAAAGATGTGGTGACCCATGAGGCGAGACCCATGTCCCAGTAAGAGACATAACTCTTAGCGAATATTTATTTCTACAAGAAGATATATTACAAAAAAATAAGATGAGTAGATTCAGTGAAATGAATAATTTAAACTGATTACACATGTTAAGCAAGTTGAATATCTGTAACAGATAAGCATAGCATCATGATAAGAAAGAATATAAAGAACATGTATAATAGTTGATTTCTCTTACCACATTATATAAAAACTAACCAATGTGAAGCATGTTTAACCCTACACATATCTACTACAAGGTTGTATTACATCTTCTATTAATGCCTTGAGGATTTGAGTTGTACCAACAAAATCCAACTGACTACTGCTAAGTTGAAATCAGTGTCATATAAGATCTAGGAAGAGCCAAAATCCAAGATCTTCTCCCCACTCGGTCATTATGAGTCAACACTGTAGTGACATATCAGTCAAACTGCCACTAGTGACATATAGTCAAGTTGAAAACACCTAGCCTGCCTTGGTACAAGTCACGATGCTAGACACTAGGGTACAAAACCATGCCAATGAGGTAGAACCGTAGCTGTCCTCAAATCACATCACATATATTTTCAATGAGACATGACCACAACTATTCTCACACTAAGGCATGACTGTGGCCATCCCCAAAACACCTGTGGTCAATATGACAAGGGCACCCAATCACTTACACCTCACATACTCAACATTGTGCACTATGAGTTTCCTTAGGAATACTCGTTTCACCATCCATCAAGTTCTGAAGTGGAATGGGTCTATGGTTAGAGCAACTACATGATTATGATTTCACTTGATTAATTAGAGACAGTTGGGTATCTTTTAACTGTATCAATCAAGTTACTTACAAGCCTTAGAAAGATTCTACAAAGATAGGGGTAGAATACAAATGCAGAAGATATAAAATGTATATGAAGCATAAATCTTATTGCATCACCATATAATATTGTTTCACTGTCATTCATGAGTTCACCATCATCATATCATCTCGGGATTCCAGTCCCTTATCATGTTACACATAGTGTATCACCTTAATTCAGGCACAAATATACTGCCAAGGTCATAAGACCATTCACATTGTTTCCTATAAGAGCATCATTATCTGTCCATGCCTCATCAAGGCCTATCATTACCACCATACACATGATACACTTAAGTCTGACATAATCATACATTTAAGAACCATAATGCTCATATGATAACAGATTAGGGTTACAAAAATTTAGGAGAGAGAAATTACTCTATCAACATGCTAATTACTCAATCAAGTTAAGAAACATTTTCATAGACTTGAAATTATGAGTTCAACATAAAAACCCAATTTAGGGTTTCAAATCATCAATAGATGTAAACCCTATTTATCATATTTGCCAACATTCCTGGAAGCATTTGGGTCAAACACAATCACCATGAGGTCAACCACATAGACACACAAGTCCAGGAATCTTCACTGAATGAAGAGGATAGGTCTCACCTTCTTCTTAGACCGAAGAGGTGAACCACCCTAACGACCATCTAGGTCAACATATCAATGACCACTTAGAGAAAATGACTTCTTCAACTAAATAGAAAGCTTGGCGACTGAAGGAAAACCTCATTACTTCATCGACCGAAAAAGATGGTTACCTTATCAACCACTTAAGTAGATACATGATTAGCGACCTATAAGATGTCAAAAACTCATCAATCGCTCAAACCATAGCTTGACAAACATAAAGTGAGGGACAAATTCAAGATCAATCAAGTCGCTCATCACCATGAAACCAAAAGCCTCCAAGGTAAAAACCACAAGAAGTAAAACAACTTCAAAACCCAAATTTTGACCACCAACATGAGAGAAAGCAAAACCATGAATCAAGAGAGAGAGAGAGAATCAATGTTTCTTACCAACATGGCATATATCAAAACCCCCATCATTAACCAAGAGAATAAAACCTTGAGAAAGAGAAAGAAACCAACATTTAAAACATGCATGCAAGGATCACAACCTCCATCATCAAACAAGATTTTAGGTACAAGCTTAGGGTTTTATCAAAGAGGGGTTCATATATAAAAGATTACCATAGAACATAAATCCTAGGTCATAGGCATCATCACCATTCTACTAGCCATGTTTTAAGAGTAGATTATTTGCATGCAAGTTAAGTGCAACAATAACCAAGGAGAAAGTTATATAACTCACCTTCACAAAGATCAAGCAACACCAACAACAAGGGAGCTCCAAGAACCTAGATTGATCACCTCCACGTCCAATCTAGAACCACCTAAAGAGAGAAGAAAAACTATAGGTTAAAGGAGAATAAGATGGAAACCAAAACTCTATGCTGAAAAGACAAGAAAGGGGAGTTCTTCATGCTCAACTCAAGTACTATCATGGAGAGCCATGGAATAAACCAAGAAGAGAGAAGTTCCTCAAGCTCAACTTCAATCACCGTTGAGGAGAACCATGGGTTCAGACAAGAAGAGAGGGAAGAGAGGTATGGTGGAAAGAAAATGAAGATGAAGAGAGGTGGATCACTTAACAAGATCAAGGAACATCAAACTATAACCAAATAAGGGTTGATCCAAACCCTAGCTCACACGCAAGATGGATCGGCCACTAGAGATTCACCTCCACCACCCAACATAAGGGGACTGTAAGGCCCCGAAACTTGCTTAATGAGTTGAATGAGATTAATTATCATAATTTAATTCTTATAATCCTAATATAACCTTGTTATATGATTTGAAATCATAATACAAGCTTAAGTTTCAAATTTGGTCTAATTTGGACACTGTTTGAGCAAGTTATGCAATTTTATGCACATTTTAGACTTTTCTACAATGTACCCAATTGAGAGGTTTTCTTTGCAATTTTTCACTTGCATTATGTTCCTTGGATATTATCTCATCATGATTGATCTTTTTGAGCCATTTTGTCCCTATTTAAACATTTTTTGAAGGTGTTTTCTCCAAGGGTATTTTAGGGTTTACCCCTTCACGGATGAGCTACCTTTGGTAGCTATCAACTAATGAATAATGTGATTGGATGGGAAATTCGACAAAGGAAATCTAAGAAGGTATATAAGGATGGTGGGGGATCTGCTTGTCTGTGTGATTGTATATTCTTAATAGTTTAAGGCCATAGAAACATGGGGAAGCTACTTTTACACCTCATGCTTGCTTCCATCCTTATCCATGGGCTATATTTACCTCTTCCTTGCCCAAGTATGAAACTATGCTTGCTTTCTCTTTCCTTTAACCTGTAGCAAAGAATCCCCTATATTTTTCTGCAGAATCAAGTGCTCTAAGGTAGAATACAATCTCTTTTTGGAGAAGAAGGTCTCCTAGAGCTCCATTTAGCCCTACCCAGGGTTTCCAAGGTCATCTTCTAGGGATTTTGACCAAGGCAAGTTATTTTCTTCCTTATTTCTCCATTTATCTTGCTCTTATACTTCCTTAGACCTTTCTCCAGGTAAGAACCTTGCTGTTCCATGGTATAATTTGCTCTAAAGCCCTACCTTTCTTGCTCCTTATGCTTAGGGTTTGCACATTTGATGAAGAAAGGTGCTAGATGGACGAATTCATAGCTTATTCTTGGATTTTATACCTTACCTGCTCGAGATTTCTTCTGTGTAGGGTTTCATATTCTCATTATAGGCAAGTTTTATAACTTTCTCCACATTTATTGCTTACCATAAGCTTACTAGGTCATGTTCTTGCTTGAAAATGATGATTTATGCACTAAAAAGCTATGCTTGACTTGAATTTCGATTTTTATAATGTTCCCTGTTCTGATTTCAGTTCTAGATGAACATGTGATCATTTGTACATTATTCCTAAGGTATAATATGACTTGGATCAGGTTGTTTTGACAACCTATGGTTCTAAGCACCTATCAAACAATGGTCAATTTAGGGTTTAAAGCCGATTTCTTCTATAAACCATGACCCAATGATGGTACCATTGCAACAACCCTATGGTGTTGTCTTCATAACAACTTATGGTCATGATCAAGGGTGTCAAATGATGGTAAAAACCTATGGTCACCCCCTTAGATCAGGTTTTGGACCAAGTAGAAGTTTAATGATCAACCATTAAGTACCCTACTGATGTTATCAATCAATGACGACATTAGCTTAACATTTGATGTTGATTAATGAATATAGTGTTGATCTAACAACCTATGGTGATTTCATGGTCACTAATAATGGTGGATCAGGTCTCTAAAACCTATGTTGAGTCAAGCATTGTAGTTGTACCATCAATTAAGCCTTAGACCAATGGTTTCTTGGGTCATTTGATGCAATGGTCGGACCTATACTGTAACTGATGGTTTTAATATATGAACTTGACCCAATGGTCAAGATCCACTGTTTATTTCTCCAATAAAGTGTAATGATGGATAATGTAATATGTTGGTCCTAATAATGTGATTTATATGGTTTCCTTTATATGATCAACTTAAGGAGCTTAATTGTTGACAATGGATGGCTGGTTTTAAATGAACAGTCGATTGTGGGTTTTACCCTACTCTCAATGGAACTTTTTGTGTTATTAATCAAGGGATTTCTAAGGTTAGATGGTGACTCTTTCTAGAGAAAAAATCAAGGACTTCATAGGTGGTTTATCCTAGGTTGTTATTTATGTAAATAATCAATGGTTTTACCTTTTAAACATCCAATGGTTCTGGGTGACATTGTGGTATGGTGATATGGGTTGAATGATGATGGAACAAATGGAGGGTTACCCTTAATAAGGTACTATTACCTATTCACTCATATGAATAGAATGGATGATAACCATATTATGTTGATATGTAACCCTAATGAGGTATAGCTTGTTATACCTAGGTTTAATATAACTAAATGATGGTAATTGGGTATGAATAGTCCTTAAATGACTAATACAATCATGGAGTACTCTGTTACAGTTATTGAAACCTTAGTATGCTATAACCCAATGGCTATACCTTGATTTATGTGTGGGTTCATACTTGAGAATAGTATGGAATGTGATGGTGATGCTTCACCTTATGCATCTATGATCCAATGGGGATGTCGTGAGTTAAGGTTTGGGTATGAGTGTTGATTAGTAACATTGATATAATTTATCATGTTGAACCTAACTCTAATGCAAATAGATAAATATGAGTATTCATGTTTAACATTCTTATATGATGGAATGATGGTAGAATAACCTCCTTAGCATGATCATAACCTTAATGTGTTCATTGGTGGTTATCATAGATACATGGTTGATACTTTCTTATGCTAAACATGTGCATTATGAATATGATGAGTGTTAATCATATTTAGATTCCTTGCATGTTGATGTAATAAAGAAATGTTCTTAATATTAATATAGCCCTGCTATGATTGTTTATGAATACCTCCTAGCTCATTAATGCAATATTGTGTTGATCTAGTGTATTGTATGTAAGTGATTTTGTTGATCCTTGTTATAAGGCATGGAAAGATAATGATGATCTTGCAGGGAATATTATGATGGTCTTAATGACCTTTGGGCATTGTTGAGCCCTGAATGAGGTGTAATCCTCTTGTGTTGATAAGGGTTGATACCTTGTGATGTAGTGGAAAGGATTTATATCTTGTGATATTATGATGACTAGTGTGGTCTCATGAATGGCAAGTGAATAGTACCTTGTGATGATGAGATGAGAAATTATGTTTCACACATTTTATATCTTTTGAAGTTGTGATATTTATATGCTTGTTAGAAGTGAATTAGGGTTTGTATGTCTACTTGTTTGATGCAGCCTTAATTCACCCAATTGGCATAACTAATCAAGTGAAACTCTAATCATGTAGTGCCCTATGCCATAGATCCATCTGAGTGTCAGAACTTGCCAGATGGTGAAATGAGTATTCCTAAGGGAAACTTGGAGCGCATACTGATGAGTATGTGGGGTGCTTGTCATCCTAAATTCAAGTGTTTAGGGAGGATGACCGCGGTCATACCTAGCCCTCAGTTTGAGAATGGTTGCGGTCGTGTCTCGGTGATTATATATGTGATAATATTGGAGTACAACTGTAGTTGTACCTCGGATGGTAGGGTGTGCATACCCACCTCCTTTTACTAGTGTCGTGACATGCACTAAGGACGGACTAGGCTATTAGAAGCTTGACCTTATGTGTCACTGTGGCGGACCCGTACCAACTGGGGGCGGAGAAGATCTTAGGAGTCTGGCTCTTCCTAGATCTTGTATGGCACTGATTTTGACTTAGCAGTGGTCAGTTGGATTTTGAGTGGTATCCTCAATTTCCTCAGGGCATAATAAAAGATGTAATACAGTTGTATAGCATATCTGTTTAGGGTTATATATGATGCTTCACATTGGATGATAACCCTTGTTTGTTCTCTTTACATAAAGATGATGCTGAATGCAATTAAGAGATAGTAATTATACTTATGTTGTGGATATGCATAAGATTGTAAATGTGTACATACAGTAGTCATGCTTATGTTGATATCTATACTACTACTACTGATTATAATTAGTATGCTAGCTATATCATGTTTTTACTTATGCTTAGCATGCTATCCATGCCTTTATAATTAGAAATGCATATACTGCTAATCATGCTTATGCAAATACTCGTGCTTATGTTGATAGCTATGCTTATGATATTGATTTGTTCATACTATTAGATATGATAATGTTATTAGATATACTTATGATGCTAGACTTATTCATGTTAATAGAGATAATATGCTACTAGACTTGCTTATGCTAGATATGCATATGCTATTGAATCTCTTATATTGTTAATAAGGAAAATGATGATAGTGAGCTTGATGATGATAATTGTGATAAACTCCTTTATGTATTTTGTTAATCATCAGTGTTACTGAGCCTATTTTTTATATATGATTAAACTGCTTAACTGTCTCATTACCTAAAATGTTGTAATCAATAAGCGTTGTTGGAGGTTATATCTCTTGCTGGGACATGGGTCTCACCCTTGTGGTTCGCCACATTTTTTAGGTAATCGAAAGTGATGAAAACAAACATGTGGTAGCAAAGAGGAGCTTTAGTAATGAATCTTTGAGTAATCTGATTAGATGTCTAGTGTGTCCTAGAGTCATCCTTGTACTCTCAGGTCTGGGCATGAAAAGTTTGTATATGATGTTTCAAACAAATCAAACTTTTGTTAGCATATTAATGATTGTTTGTGTGGCATATACGAATATTATTCTCCTATGTATATATGTTGTGGCTAAGGCAATAGAATAATTTGTATCAAATTCTTGGCATAGTATGGATATAAGAGATGTTGGGCTCTCATGCAAATGTTTTTGAGTGGGTGTTGGTGTTGAAATCAATTTTAATTTAGCCATATTTTTGGGTATGTGGTTATTTAGTTATTGATTGTGTTTTATATTTTGAGTAATCTCGTTTAGTGTAACGAGTTCTCATAAGTTGGTATCAGAGCTTTAGGTTCACTGAGTCTGCAAGGACACTAGGACTTAGGACTAGGATGATGTCAAAATTAGGAATATGACATAAAAATATGGTGCATACTGCCTAATCTCAGTATTTGGGTGCCCTGGCCAAGTATTCAATTATTGAAGAAAAGGTAAGTATGGAACTCTTCGATTGTTATCTTTCTGATTACTCTAATCAAGTAGTCATTTTGAGACAATCTAAAGAGCACAACGAATAAGAAATCATGGTGTGAATATCTCAATCCTACCTTAAATAAGATGAGAATTGCATCATTATCTATCAAAACTTGAATGTTTGGTAACTATATGAGAAATATACAACACCATGAAATCTAAATCTGAATATAGATAAGGAAAAGAGGAGTTCTTGAAGATGTGATTCAAGAAGATAATAAAGTAAAAGACTGATAAGTCTATGCTTATAAAGTGATTCAAGGTATGAAATCCACATAAGATGGAGAGAACTCCAATGATAAGTATATAATGAGAAGATAAATGAGAACAATGACAAAGGAATAAGGTGGAACCTGAGTTAATCTCAGTCCAACCAATGTGTGTAAGAAAGTGTTAATGTAAAATAAGCATGGCGTTTGAAAGAAATTAAGACAGATGATCCATGTTTAATGAAGAAAACGTGGAATATGATGATTTACCTGTTGATAAGTGGTTGAAAAACATAATAAAACAAGAGAACATACCAAAGTGGGATAAATAGTCATAAAGGAAGGAGTAATGAGATATGTTAATCATGATGATTCCTGTGCTAATGGAAAGGAACCCAAAATGACAAAGGTAAAATGATATATAAGAAGTTGTAACCTACATAACGAAAATAGAATTGGTTACCTTTTTGCTAGTGACCGTTGAACAATGTTCCTATGATGTGGAAAGTGTGTTTCCCTTTGTGTTTTCCTTTCTAGGGCACAACTTTCAAGTGGATCATTTCCACTTGGTATGTGTGGATTCATTGTAAACACGAGGGTGGATAGCTTATTATAGCATAAGGTTGTTTGGACTATGGTTCCAATATCATAAAGTTTGTGATGATTTTGCTTTTGAGCCTTCAAATAATTAGGAAGACTCCTCTTATATGTCTTGATATTTTTTATGTTGGTAAAAGTAGATGATATAAGGATGTGAGTTACTGATAGCACATGAGGTGGATACCAAGGTAATGAATGCTAGTATCCAAGATGTATCAATAATATGAGAAATATGTGAAGGTTGGAGATGTTTATTAAATAAACATTCCAAGTATTCCTCTTCCATAAAGATAGAGGGAGAGAGAGTTAATGATGTCCCTCTAAATGTTGTTTGGAAGGAAAAACAAAAGTGATTCTATAATGTTGTGTATGGTACAGTGATAGTTGGGCAAGACCACTATCAAGGATAGATGGTTTGTTGGTCAATAGATATGTGTGTCGTGTTCCTTTAAGATAAACCAATGACCAAATATCAATGCATAAGAGTTAGATTGGATGACATAATTCACATGACCATGATGAGTTTATAGTTATGTCCTTCAGACTAACCAAAGTACAAATATAATTTATGAATAGGAGGAATAGAGTGTTCCAGTCATGTCATACAAGTTATATCAAGATTTGAATGATGACATGTCAAAGTATTTCAAATATGGTCAAAAATATGATCAATATTTCTTCAACAACCTTAGGGTTGCAGAAGCAACAATAGCTATGAGACGAGTTGAACAAGAGTGAGATGGGGTTGATTAAATTTCTTAATGGGATCATGATATGTCTTCTAAGTAGGTTATGTAAATCCTAGTAAGGTGAAGATAGTGTTTTTGTTTCACCCCTAACAAGGTTTGCTAGGAATGATGTTTCCTTGTATGGAATGATAGCTTCCATCGTCAACATTTCTTTTGATGCTGAAAAAGAACTGACAAGAGTTCTAGTGTTAGTGTATAAAAAAAGGATGGATACATTGCCTTTTTTTATGCTTCAAGGAATGGTGTGGGACACATGCCATGATTGGTAAAAATCTAGCAAGTATGAATTTTGAGTAATGTGTTAATACAATAGATATAATTTTAGGATGATATCTAGAATTCAAAGTTGAACATTACTACTAGAGTTGTATAGATGACACAACAAGTTTCTACATTCCATGTTGAGAATGTCTTCTTAGGTGGGGTTTTTTTTGCTGACCCAAGATGAGATATGTATGAATGATGTGACATCACCATTATATGTAAATAACCATGTGAAGGTAATAGGATGAGGTGTAAATGAAGTACCCATCTTTGTTTACCTTGGATTTTGGGGGCAAAATCCCTGTTAGGGGTTTATAGTGGTAAGGCCCCTAAACTTGCTTAATGAGTTGATTGAGATTAATTATCATAATTGAATTCTTATAACCCTAATATAACCTTGTGATATGCTTTGAAATCATAATATAAGCTTAAGTTTCAAATTTGGTCCAATTTGGACACTGTTTGAGCAAGTTATGCAATTTTATGTACATTTTGGACTTTTCTGCAATTTATCCAATTGAGAGGTTTTCTTTGTAATTTATCACTTTTATTATGTTCCTAGTATATTCTATCATCATTATTGATCTTTTTTAGCCATGGGGAGCCTATTTAAACCTTGGTTTGAAGGTGTTTTCTCCAAGGGTATTTTAGGGTTTACCCCTTCACGGATGAGCTACCTTTAGTAGCTATCAACTCATGAATTATGTGATTGGATGAAAAATTCGACAAAGGAAAGCTAAGAAGGTCTATAAGGACGTTGGGGGAGCTTCTTGTGTCTGTGCTTGTATATTCTTAATAGTTTAAGGCCATAGAAACATGGGGAAGCTACTTTTACACCTCATGCTTGCTTCCATCCTTATCCATGGGCTATATTTAGCTCTTCCTTGCCCAAGTATGAAACTATGCTTGATTTCTCTTTCCTTTAACCTGGATCAATGACTCCCCTCTGTTTTTCTGCAGAATCAAGTTCTCTAAGGTAGAAGAAAACCTCTTTTTGAAGAAGAAGGTCCCCTAGAGCTCCATTTAGCCCTACCTAGGGTTTCCAAGGTCATCTTCTAGGGATTTTGACCAAGGCAAGTTATTTTCTTCCTTCATTCTCTATTTATCTTGCTATTATCCTTCCTTAGACCTTCCTCCCAGTCGGAACCTTGCTATTACATGGTAGAATTTTTTCTAAAGCTCTAAAACCCTACCTTTCTTGCTCCTTATGATTAGGGTTTGCTCATTTAATGAAGAAAGGTGCTAAATGGACGAATTCATAGCTTATTCTTGTATTTTCTAACCTACGTACTAGATATTTATTCTGTTTGGGGTTTCATTTTCTCATTAGAGGCAAGTTTTATAACTTTCTCCACGTTTATTTCTTACCATAAGCTTAATAGCTCATGTTCTTGCTTGAAAATGATGATTTATGCACTAAAAAGCTATGCTTGACTTGGATTTCGATTTTTATAATGTTCCCTGTTCTGATTTCAGTTCTAGATGAGCCTGTGATCATGTGTACATTATTCCTAAGGTATAATATGACTTGGACCAGGTTGTTTTGACAACCTATGGTTCTAAGCACCTATCAAACAATGGTCAATTTAGGGTTTAAAGTTGATTTCTTCTATAAACCATGACCCGATGATGGTACCATTGAAACAACCTTATGGTGTTGTCTTCATAAGAACTTATGGTCGTGATAAAGGGTGTAAAATGATGGTAAAAACCTATGGTCACCCCCTTAGGTCAAGCTTTGGACCAATTAGAAGTTTAATGATCAACCATTAAGTACCCTACTGATGTTATCAATCAATGACAACATTAGCTTAATATTTGATGTTGATTAATGAATATAGTGTTGATCTAACAATCTTTGGTGATTTAATGGTCACTAATTATGGTGTATCAGGTCTCTAAAACCTATTTTGAGTCTATAATTGTAGTTTTATCATCAATTAAGCCTTAGACCAATGGTTTCTTGGGTCATTTGATGCAATGGTCGGACCTATACTGTAATTGATGGTTTTAATATATAAACTTGACCCAATGGTCAAGATCCACTGTTTATTTCTCCAATAAAGTGGAATGATGGCTAATGTAATATGTTGGTCCTAATAATGTGATTTAAATGGTTTCCTTTATATGATCAACTTAAGGAGCTTAATTGTTGCCAATGGATGGCTTGTTTTAAATGAACAGTCGATTGTGGATTTTACCCTACTCTCAATGGAACTTTTTGTGTTATTAATCAGGATGTATAGGGTTAGATGGTGAATATTTGTAGAGAACAAATCAATGAATTCATAGGTGGTTTATCCAAGGTGTTTACTTATGTAAATAATAAATGGTCTTACCTTTTAAACGTCCAATGGTTCTGGGTGACATTGTAGTATGGCGATATGGGTTGAATGATGATGGAACAAATGGAGGGTTACCCTTAATAAGGTAGTATTACCTATTCACTCATATGAATAGAAGGGATGATAACCATATTGTGTTGATATGTAACCATAATGAGGTATAGTTTGTTATACCTAGATTTAATATAAATAAATGATGGTAATTGGGTATGAATAGTCATTGAATGACTAATACAATCATGGAGTACTTTGTTACTATTGTTGAAACCCTAGTATGCTATAATCCAATGGTTATACCTTGATTTATGTGTGGGTTCATACTTGAGAATAGTATGGAATGTGATGGTGATGCTTCACCTTATGCATCTATGATCCAATGGGGATGTCGTGAGTTAGGATTTAGGTATGAGTTCTGATTAGTAACATTGATATAATTTATCATGTTGAACCTAACTCTAATGCAAATATATAAATATGATTATTCATGTTTAACATTCTTATATGATGGAATGATGGTAGAATAACCTCCTTAACATGATCATAACCTTAATGTGTTCATTGGTGGTTATCATAGCCACATGGTTGATACTTTCTTATGCTAAACATTTGCATTATGAATATGATGAGTGTTAATCATATTTAGATTATTTGCATGTTGATGTAATAAAGGAATGTTCTTAATATTAATATAGCCCTGCTATGATTGTTTATGAATACCTCCTAGCTCATTAATGCAATATTGTGTTGATCTGGTGTATTGTATGTAAGTGATGTTGTTGAGCCTTCTTATAAGGCATGGAAAGATAATGATGATCTTGCAGGGAATAGTATGATGGTCTTAATGACCTTTGGGCATGGTTGAGCCCTGAATGAGGTGTAATCCTCTTGTGTTGATAAGGGTTGATACCCTATGATATAGTGGAAAGGATTTATATCTTGTGATAGTATGATGACTAGTGTGGTATCATGAATGGCAAGTGAATAGTACCATGTGATGATGAGATGAGAAATTATGTTTCACATATTTTATATCTTTTGAAGTTGTGATATTTATATGCTTGTTAGAAGTGAATTAGGGTTTGTATGTCTACTTGTTTGATGTAGCCTTAATTCACCCAATTGGCATAACTAATCAAGTGAAACTCTAATCATGTAGTGCCCTGTGCCATAGATCTATCTGAGTGTCAGAACTTGCCAGATGGTGAAATGAGTATTCCTAAGGGAAACTCTGAGCACATACTGATGAGTATGCGGGGTGCTTGTCATCCTGAATTCAAGTGTTTAGGGAGGATGACTGCGGTCATACCTAGCCCTCAGTTTGAGGATGGTTGCAGTCATGTCTCGATGATTATATATGTGATGATATTGTAGGAAAACTGTGGTTGTACCTCGGATGGTAGGGTATGCGTACCCACCTCCTTTCACTAGTGTCGTGACTTGTACCAAGGACAAACTAGGCTGTTAGCAGCTTGGCATTATGTGTCACTATGGCGGAGCCGTACTGACCAGGGGCGGAGAAGATCTTAGGAGTTCGACTCTTCCTAGATCTTATATGACACTGATTTTGACTTAGCATTGGTCAGTTGGATTTTGAGTGGTATCCTCAATTTCCTCAGGGCATAATAAAAGATGTAATACAACCGTATAGCATATATATTTAGGGTTATACATGACACTTCACATTGGATGATAACCCTTGTTGTTCTCTTTATATAAAGATGATGCTTAGTACAATTAAGAGATAATAATTATACTTATGTTGTGGATATGCATAAGATTGTAAATGTGTACATACAGTAGTCATGCTTATATTGATATCTATACTGCTACTGTTGATTTTAATTAGGATGCTAGCTATATCATGTTGTTAGTCATGTTTAGCATGCTAGCCATGCATTTATAATTAGAAATGCACATACTGCTAATCATGCTTATGCAAATACTCATGATTATGATATTGATATGTTCAAACTATTAGACATGATAATGTTGTTAGATATGCTTATGATTCTAGACTTATTCATGTTAATAGAGATAATATGCTACTAGACTTGCTTATGCTAGTTATGCATATGCTATTGAATCTCTTATATTGTGAATAAGGAAAATGATGATAGTCTGCTTGATGATGATAACTGTTATCAACTCCTTTATGTATTTTGTTAATTATCAGTGTTGCTGAGCCTATTTGTTATATATGATTAAACTGCTTAAATTGTCTCATTACCTAAAATGTTGTAATCAATAAGTGTTGTTGGAGGTTATATCTCTTGTTGGGACATGGGTCTCACCCTTATGGTTCACCACATTTTTTTAGGTAATCGAAAGTGATGAAAACAAACATGTGGCTGCAAAGAGGAGCTTTAGTAATGAATCTTTGAGGAAGTTGATTAGATGCCTAGTGTGTCCTAGAGTCGTCCTTGTACTCTCAGGTCCGGACATGAAAAGTTTGTATATGATGTTTCAAATGAATCAGACTTTTGTTAGCATATTAATGCTTGTTTATGTGGCATACACAAATATTATTCTCCTGTGTATATATGTTGTGGCTAAGGTAATATAACAATTTGTATCAAATTCTTAGCATAGTATGGATATAAGAGATGTTGGGCTCTGATGCAAATGTTTTTGAGTGGGTGTTGACATTGCAATCAGTTTTAATTTTACCCATATTTTTGGGTATGTGATTATTTAGTGATTGATTGTGTTTTACATTTTGAGTTATCTCATTTAGTGTAACGGGTTCTCACAGGGACGAGCTCCAAGCAAGAAGAGAGAAGGAAAGGGGTGCAAAGGGTTTAGTTTTATGCAAGAAGAGAGGTTTATATAACTAAGGGTTAGAGAGAGAGAGAAGGGACATGCAAACATGTGCCACTTGTCCACCATATCTCACCCATGCACGCACTAAGCTCATACATGGGTCAAGAGTGATAAAACCAAGGAAAACCAGAGACCACTTGGTCCAGGAAAACTCATCATTCAAAGGGATACTAGATCCAAAAGCTCAACAGTCACAAAGATCAAAAGTCATTGGTCACATAGAACTCAACCTAAGGTTTCTTGGATCATTGACTGAAAAAACCACTAGGTACAACTCAAACATAATCGACCACATAAAACATGACCAATGAGAAATTTTGAAAATCACAAAAACAAGGGGATCATCAGTCAACACTAAAGATCAACATCAAACTAGGACATCCATGCAAACCCTAAACATCAACACAACATGACGTCTCATCCAACCAAGGTATAACAAGGCTATGGAGTGATACTATCTCTCCACATGATGTCAAAACATGTGAGGCCCAACAAGCATGAGACAAACTGCAATAAAAACCCTAAACATGGGTAAATTGCAATTAGGTTGAAAACAAGCACATACAAGCATAACTAGCCCAAAAAACATCCAAACTAGATCAAACTTGAAACATAAGATTGTCACATTATATTAAAACAAATCATGAGATTAGATTAAGGTTTTAAGCATCTAATTATGCTAAGAAATCAAGATCAACCAGAAAGCTAGATCAGGGTTCTTACAATCCTAAACCCCTAACAGGGATTTTTCCCATGAAATCCTATGCAAACAAAGACAGGTACTTCCTACACATCTCATGTTGTAACTCCCAAGTGGCTTCCTCCAGACCATGATGATGCCACAAAACCTTAACTAAGATGATATCCTTCTTCTTCAGCTTCTTCAACATCCTATCCAAGATCAACACCAGGCCCTCTACATACGAAACATCCTCCTCAAACTCAACCTCCCTGGCTATAACACTTGCTCTGTATCTGCATGGCACTTCCTCAACATGGAAACTGTGATGCCTCAGTGCGCCACAAATGAGATTAGTCAAAACTAAATGTAGAATTAAAACTAAACATACATATTACCAAAAAACACAGGAAAATAAAACTGATTTCTCAAAAGCACCATATGCCAGAGACTTATCATATATAAGTCTACAAGCCTGTCACATGCATTACATATCATATCACGAAGTGCTTACATCATCACACACTATCATTCCTATTATAAACATGTTACATGAGATGTTTGTTCCACACATATGCATGTACACATACATGGCCTACAAGCCCAAAAACCTCGTATTGATAATGTGTCCAAAAAACACATCGAGAACAACCCCAAAGACTTGAGTGTACAAGGATGACATATAGGACTCTATCATTACAAGACTAGCAGCACATCCAACTTTATCAGTTACTTCTCTTACTGCTGCTCTTCCTCAGGTACACGATCTCTACCTCTTTGTGCATGACCACCTAAAAGGATGTGGAAACCCATGGGGTGAGACCAAACATCCCAGCGAGAGATATAACTCTCTACAAATGTTTATTAAAGAACAAATGACTAAGCATATAGATAAAAAGTACTTAGGAGGTTGAGAAGATTGTAAATGATATGTATCTAATGGATAAAGCAAATTAGGCAACTAAGCAGTTATCACTGAGCAGTAGAACAATTCATATTCTAAGAAGGAATATGAAGAACATGTATAATAGTTAACTTCTCTTACCGCCTTATAATTCAAGAAATCAATACAAAGATAAGGCAAAAAGGATCATCCAATGTTATTCACATTTGTCCCTAAGCAAGTACACTATACAACTGTGTTACATCTTTTATTATTGTCCTGAGGATTTGATTCGTACCACCCAAATCCAACCGACCACTACTAATTGAAAATCAGTGTCATACAAGGTAAATGGAAGAGTCAAAATCTACGACCTCCCCAACACCTCTTGGTCAGCGTAAGAGAAAACACCACAGAGACGTATCAGTCAACTGCAACAATGACATATAGTCAAGCTAAAGGATTAGATCACTCATGACCATCCACATATAATAGCACCTAGAACACCTTGGTATAGGTACAATGCTAAAAGAAGAGAATCATGCATGTCCATTGTAGAAAGAAAGGATTGGCTCACGCGTGGCCATCCATATCACAAGGAGAGCATCTCACACATGGCCATCTCACATAACTTATAATTATGGATGCAAGGAGATACTCGAATTTCACCTTGCATATTCAAAAATATGCACTCTAAGTTCCCCGTAAGAATACTAGTTTCATCATCCAACACAAAGACTGATACTAGAATGGATCTATGGCACATGGCACCCACATGATTAGAGTTTCACTTGATTAATTAAGCCGATTGGGTGTCTTTTTGCTTCAATCAAGTTGCAACGTACAAATCCAAAAAAAAATCTACAAAGATAAGGGAAAGGTGCAACTCCAGAAGATATAACATGGATACAGTGTGAACTAGTCACATAATCATCACATGACACTTGTAGCACTGCCATTCACAAGGCCATCAACAATGTCACATTGTTGTGGGATATCAACTGCTCAATCATATCACTAGAGGATATCACCTCACAATAGGCATCGAGCCTTCACTAGGTCATAAGACCCATCACATAATACGTGCATGTACAGCATCACATTATACCTCAGCAATGTGCATAGTCACCATCCTGTATAATATAGAATTCACCATAGCATTCACATAGCTATGTCATTTAGGTTCACATCACCTGTGCTTTTAAATAAGAGAGAGAAAAATAAAATATATGATAACCACTTCAAGAGAGAGAGAGAGAAGTAATCACATCACATGTCCCAACATTAGAGTTAGGGCTCCATATATAGCCGATTAGGTTTTACAACTTTATCCAATCATCAAACCCTAGGTACACAAGTTCTCACTTTCTTGGAGCATATTAGGGTTAGGAAACATGATTAGGGTTAACCAACCAATCAATCAAACAACACTATGCATGATTCATTACTTGCTTACTCATATACATGTGTTGATTTTATGATTGAGTATGTGTCTCGACCATCCATCACATAGGTGACTCGACCACCCACCAACACAAGGGTCATGACTAAGACACTCCAACCAGGTCACAATCGAGACACATCAACCAAGTTGTGAACGAGACACACCATGGCTACCACCACCACATAGATTAGGGTTTTGACCCCTCAAAAAACATGTCTTGACCAAAACTAAAGCTTGTCTCGACCCAAAATAGGAACAACATCTCGATTAAACACCAACATCAAAGTGTCTCGACCCAAGAGAAAATCAAGGTGTAGCGACCACTAAAGTCAAGCTACCACCAAGGCAAAAGACATTCGTCAAAACATGGATTAACCAAAATCAAAATAGAAGTATTCCATGGCTAAAATAGAAGTATTCCATGGCTAAAATAGAAGATAATAAGTGAGAAAAACTACCATCCTCAAGGAGAGAAACTTCACACAAAAATCAGTCACCAAAAAGCCTAACACATATACCATGAAAGAACCTCATGCAAGAGAGATCAGACCATGATTAACACATACAAAACAACACCCAAACTCCACACTATATCAAAGTACATGAACCTCATGCATGTGATCAAAACAAAGATCAAAAGATAGGAAGAAAACCACCATTTCACAACCATATCCAAAATATGGCACCTCACATTAGGGTTTTAGATTCTAAACAACCCAAGCATGATAACCATCATCAATCAAGCTCTAGATCATGGTATTTATCTACTAGCATTTTAAAGTCACGTTTTAGAGAGAGAAATAACAACATGCATGTGATGAAAGTGCAATAATAGAGAGGTTAGAGTGCTATATAACCGGCCTTAAGGAAAATCAACTCTAAGGATCACAAGCTCCAAGCAAACGCTCACCAAGGATGATGAAGCTCCACCAAAAGCTCCACTTTTGGGCACAAGATCACCTTAAGTAGAAGAAGGTAGCAAGGCCAACGATACCTCAAGAAAAAAGGGTAAGAAACCCTAGGCTGAACCAAAAGAAGAAGGGAGAAAGAGAGAAGAAACTTCCTCTCACATGGGTACCACCTTGTCAAAACATGGCCTATGACCCTTATGATGAGGAGTTTCTCTTCAAAATGACCAACATGGATGATCCATGGTCTATGAATGAGAAAAGAGTATAAGATTAAGTAGAAGATCAAACAAAAATATCACAAAATAAAGGCATGCACTTACTAAGGTTGAAGATGACCAAAAGTCACCACATGCAAGGGATCTCGGTCACCAAAGCTCCAAGGATCAAATCTCCTTGCTCCACCAAGATCCAAGGATGAGAAAAAGGGAGGGAGGAAGAAGGAAGGCTGAAAGGTTCACTTGAATGGAAAATATAGGGTTTATATACTTGAAGGAGGAGAAAGGTAGGGTGGAGATGAGGTGTCAAGATGAGAGGGCTCCAAAGGGACACTTGTCCACCCAAGAAACAAATACACAACCACTTAAACCATGCATGCACGAGATGGTGATACCATGAATGTTGGGTCTTGACCACTTAGGTCCCCAAAACTTGGTTTTGGTTGCAACACCTCAAGGAGGTTGAAATAAAAGCACCAAATCACCACTTGGTCAAGACAAAAATCTGTGAGCCACCTTCCCAACACATGCTACAATAGGGTAGGGTCCCATGAACCTAGGAACCAACTTACCCTTCTTACCAAACCTTAGTACACCTTTCTAAGAAGAGACCTTAATATACACACAATTTTTTTCTAGATGTACATATATTACTTTAAAAGATCTTAATGAAGGAAAAAATATTTGGGCAATTTTGAATCTAATTTTCCTGGATGTTGTTGTGGCTCCATCCTTAGAACTTCTTGCATTCAAGCTACTTCTTAGCATAATATTTTTCAAGAATGACATTTTGGGATATTAGCTCACCTAATAGAAATCCATGTGACCATGTCTTACACCATTCTTATCTAAAGAAACTGTAGGTAGTAGAAAAATGCTACTGTCCCTAGGGATTTCTCTAAAATAAGGAAGAATTAACCTACCACACTCATATTTGATCACCTTAGCATTGTAGTACAAGTTTAAAAGTACAAATGTCTTATGAAAGGGAAATTTAGTACTCTTTCTAGTTCTTAATCCCCTATAGGGATCAAAAGATACTTAGCAGTCTGTGTAACAAAAAAATCACATTTCCTCCATGCAGGGTAATATGGTGATAGAGATGGCAACAATAATAAAGATTTCTCTACAATATTCCCCATAACCAGCGGATCGCGTCAACAACTATGAGGTGGGAAAGAGGGTTGCAAGGCATATACTTGGTCCTGAAACAAGTCCAGCAACAATCCTTGCATAGTTGTGCTTCTTTCTCAAGCAGTACACAAACAATAATCATCAACGACCTCCTGGTGTAGCACCACAAATGACGGTTGACAACAATCTCCTAGTGTAATGGTGACAACCTCCATGCCTCTATGTAGTCCATGCGGACCATTGGGAACTTTGTGTCATTCTTGTAGAACTGATGGAAAGGAGTTGCCCCTTCGTGTTGTCAATGTGCTAGCATCAACTTTTCTTCCCTTTTACCATCTCGATCTTTTACAGGTAAGATGCCTGACACACCTAAACTCTGCCTGCAAAATTAAGTGTACGCTTTGAGTAGTATAGGCCTATGAGGCCAGAATGTCAAACTCAGAGAAAAGTACTCCGAAGACTACTACTAACTATAACCTAATCATCCAGACCTAGTGAAAAAGTGATTGGTTCTTTGTTTATAACCAAATCATCATCATCACCATCATCATCATCTAAGCCTTAATCCCAACTATGTTGGGGTCGACTACATGGATCCTTCATTTCCATCCGCTCTATCATGGGTCATGTTCTGGTCAAGATGTAGAGATCCAAAATCTCTCTTTATAATTATTCACGCGTTAACTTAGGCCTTCATCTTCTTCTATTAACTATGCTTGACTCAATCACATTATTTCATATATACACATTAGTTGGTTTGTGTTGCACACATACCACCTGAGTCTGCCCTCACACAACTTGTCCTCAATGCTCACCACCCCCACTTTATTCCTGATATAGTCATTTCTCAACCGATCCTTTCTTGTCTTCCCACACATGTATATCAACATACACATTTTATTCACATCCATCTTTTTGAGATGTTGTTTCTTCACAACCTAACATTCACTCCCATAGAGTATGGCTGGTCGTATAATAGTTCTATAAAACTTACTTTTAAATGTGAGAGGGATTTTATGATCACATAATACTCTAGTTGCACTCATCCATTGTAACCATCCTACAATGATCCTGTGACAAACATCATTTTGGACATCCCCATCTATTTGAATAATTAAACCCAAGTAACAAAATTTATCACATTTTGATATGTTTACTTCAGCCAACTTGGCTCCACCATTCACACTGTGAGATTGGCTGAAATTTCAATGCATATACTTAGTTTTTCTCCCACTAATAATCAGTCCATTTGATTCCAATGCCTTTCTCTAAATTTCAACTTTATCATTCAATCCATCTTTAGTTTCATTAATCAATACAACATCATCAACAAATAAAACACACTAAGGAATATCATCCTAGAGATTCTTTGTCAACTCACATCCATAACAAGAATAAATAGATATGGGCTGTGTGGATCCTTGGTGTACCCCAACTTTGTTTATAACCAAATTTAAGAATAAAATCTAAATTAAGTGGAATGCAATCAAGAATTGATGGATTCCTTAGGATTATAGTTTCACCATGGTATACATTGCATTTAACTCCATTTCATGAATAATCATTTACCCTTAACCTTGGACTAAGGATCTTTTGTAAGTATTACCCACTCATGTAGTGTAATACTCTAGCTATACTTGAAAACTACTAGAGGGGGGGGGGGTGAATAGAGTTTTATAGATAATTTCACAATTATTGAACTCAAACAACCACAATAAAAATATTGGACAAGGAGACACAAGGTTTAGAGTGGTTCCAACTATAGCAAATACTATAGCCGTCAATCCACTACCCGGTTGCTTACCCAACCGGGATTTGAAAAGAAATTGATTTTATTACCTCTCAAGGAATTTACATAAAATACAATCTCTTTTCCTAAACCCTTCAAGCAGCCTTCACCTAGAAGTAATCGCCAACCTTGAAGCAGCCTTCCCTTGAAGTAGATGCACCAACTCCCGTTGCACCAGCCTTCTGAAGTAGCTTCCCTTGCGATAGCCTTCTTGAAGTAGCTTGAAGTCCCCTTCTCCACCTGAGAAGTCAACCCTCTCCAATCTGCAGCCTCCAACCCTAGGAGTAGCAAGGAGAGTACAAAAGATAAAAAGGAACAAGAAAGAAAAAAGGAAATTACAACTTATCCTTTAAGCCCAAGGCTTGATATGCCTAGATCAAGCATATAGATCTCCTAGCCAAGTGTGTGAACTTGTGATTGCTGTGGATAGGAGAATCTAGCCTATAGGACACGAAATTGAGCTGAGGAGAATGTAGACAAATGATCACAGTGCTCAAATTGCTTGCAATAGATTGCTCAAGTATGCTCAAGTGTATTCTCAAATGTAACAAGTGAATTCTAGTGTCCTATGGCTTGTCCTATTTATAGGAATGGCCTAAGTATGCTTAATGACGTTCTAGACAACTTCTAGGGGTTTCTAAGTGCTTAACTAGCCGTTAGGTACAAAGTTGTTGCTTTAACAACGGCTAATTACTTTATTCTGCAGTTGCTGTCAGAGACCATCTCGGTCGACAAATGGTCGACCGAGACACCTACTCGGTCGAACTTTTGTCGACCGACAGGCTCTCTGGAACAAGTGATTTGCAACGTCTTTCTTCAACTACCAACTAACTTGTTTGTTGTGTCTAACGGCTACTTTGGATCTTTCTCGGTCGAGAAGATTGTCGACCGAGAGTGTCTCGGTCGAGGAGTTTGTCGACCGAGAATGATCCTGTTTCAAGGTTTCAGTTTAAGCATTAATTATATGTGTGAGTGTGCAAAGGTGATCCTAATTAAATGGGATGACATGTCTAACTATGGTGTTTGGCTAGGGAAAATCTAACGCTTGATTTACATGCAATTCTAAGTACTTGTACATTATATATTTGTACAAGTTTTTACAACAATGATTACATTGCATGAAAATATAAACAATTTAGATTGTGGATTTCCCCTAGTTGCTTTGCCATCCATCTTAGTCCTGCATACTCAAGTAGCTCGTTAGATTAATAAGAATGAAATGTTTGTCATAATCAAAACAAAGGGATTTATAGATGTCCAATTAGCCAACAATCTCCCCCTTTTTGAAGATGACAAACATTTCCAAAATATAAATAAGGAAATATAAGACATATGAATTTCATACCTGAAGATTACCTTATGTAGTTTTTCCTCTTGTTTATAAAATGTGTGCTTATTATTCCCAATGAATTATGGAACATGGAATCCAGTTCATTTGGGAATATAGCAACTTTCAATGTAAAGCCAAGAGTATATTTATGAAACTCATTGATTGAGTTTTTCATAAATACTAAGTTATAGTTTTATTTATCTCTCCCCCTTTGTCATTTCAAAAAGATAACCGTTTTTAATAAAAAACTCCCCCTTAATTAGATATCCCGTCAAATCTAATGAAAAAGATGTCCATTGAAAAGCCAAAATAAAATAAGTAAACGTATTCGTTTTAAGAACCGCAGATATCAAAGAAAACATCTTCCAAAGGAGTAATAAGCATTTGCTTCCTAATGTTGTTGAATTGATCGAGTGGAAGCGGTTTTGTAAAAATATCAGCCAATTGATTTTCCGTATCAACATGATGAAGGGAAACATGATTCTTTGAGATGTGATCCCTTAAGAAGTGATGACGGATTTCAATGTGTTTTGCCCGGCTGTGTAAAATAGGATTGTGTGCTAAATTTATGGCGCTCGTGTTGTCACAAAAAATAGGTGTAGAGGAAAGATTAAAACCATAATCGCTTAATACCTGTTGCATATAAAGCACTTGAGCACAACAAGACCCGGCTGCCATATATTCAGCTTCAGTTGTAGATTGGGAAACCGTATTTTGTTTCTTGCTAAACCAAGATACTAAGGCTCTCCCTAATAAGAAACATCCACCACTGGTACTTTTGCGATCAAGTCGACAACCAGCATAATCCGCATCAGTATATGCTTTAAAATCCAGGGATTGTCCTTTTGGATACCATAAACCAAAACAAGTAGTACCAGCTAGATATCGAAGAATTCGTTTAACCGCTAGAAAATGAGATTGCATAGGTTGGGATTGAAATCGAGCACAAAGACCAACGGAAAACATAATGTCCGGTCGAGAAGCAGTTAAGTATAGCAAACTACCAATCATGACTCTATATAAGGAATCATCAATAGGTTCCCCATTTTCATCCTTATCAATTTTGATAGAGGTAGCCATAGGAGTAGTAGCATGTTTGCATTGATCCATCCCAAAACGTTTTAAAAGTTCTTTAGTATATTTTTCTTGGCTTATGAAAATTCCTGCATGTGTTTGCTTAATTTGAAAACCAAGAAAGAATGTTAGTTCACCCATGAGGCTCATTTCAAATTCTTTTTGCATAATGTCACTGAATTGTGTGCATAATGAATCATTTGAAGCTCCAAAAATAATATCATCAACATATATTTGCACAACTAGGAAATCAGATGCATATGTTTTGAAGAATAAAGTAGAATCTGAATTTCCAATAGAAAAACCATTATCAAAAAGATATGTCTTGAGCCGTTCATACCAATTCCTAGGTGCTTGTTTTAGACCATAAAGTACCTTTTTAAGTTTATAAACATGGTCACCTTTTTCTGGTATTTCAAAGCCAGGTGGTTGAGCAACATAAACTTCTTCTTGTATGATGCCATTTAGAAATGCACTTTTGACATCCATTTGATATAGCTTAATGTTTTTATGGGCAGCAATAGCTAGTAACATCCTAATAGCTTCAAGTCTAGCTACGGGTGCATATGTTTCATCAAAATCTATTCCTTCTTGTTGATTATATCCTTGTGCTACTAACCGAGCTTTATTCCTTATGACTTCTCCTGCCTCATTGAGCTTATTCCTAAACACCCATTTAGTTCCTATAATAGTTTTATCTTGTGGTTTAGGAACTAAATCCCATACATCATTTTTAGTGAATTGATTTAACTCCACTTGCATGGCTATTATCCAGTAATCATCCTTAAGAGCTTCGGATATCTTCTTAGGTTCAATGATAGAAACAAAAGCCATGTTTGCAACATCTTTGAAGGATGACCGAGTTTTGACTTTATCATTTGGATCTCCAATAATTAGTTCTTGGGGATGATCCTTGATAAGCCTAGGTGTAGGTTGTGTTTCACCTTGGGGATCGGATATAGGAATTTTCTCACTATCATTGGAAATGGTTATATTTTCGAATTGATTAGTGAGATCAATGATATCTAGATTTTCAGACTTCGATTCTTCATGAAAAGAAACATGAATGGATTCCTCAACTTTTCTAGAGATAGTGTTATATACTCTAAAGGCTTTGCTAGAAGTGGAATATCCCAAGAAGAATGCTTTGTGTGATTTAGAATCAAACTTGTCTCTATCATCTTTAGTATTTAAAATGTAGCATGTAGAGCCAAAAGTATGAAAGTAGTCAACTCTAGGTTTCTTAGAGTGTAATATTTCATATGGAGTTTTCTTCAAATGAGAGTGAATAGTTACTCTATTAAGCACATAACAAGCAGTGTTTACAGCTTCAGCCCAAAAGGTTTTAGGTGTGTTGTGTTCAAGCATCATGGTCCTAGCCATTTCCTGTAGGGATCGATTTTTCCGTTCAACTATACCATTTTGTTGTGGGGTACGTGGAGCAGAAAAATTATGAGTATACCCTTGAGATGTACAAAAGGTCTCAAATGTATGATTCTCAAATTCGCCACCACGATCACTTCTAATGGTACATATTTTATGTTGTAAAAGATTTTCAATCTTGGAACAAAATTGCATAAAGACATGAATAGTATCATCTTTAGTTGCAATAAAATGTACCCATGTATATCTACTATAATCATCAACAATAACAAAACAGTATCGTTTACCACCAATAGATTGTGTCCTCATTGGTCCAAATAAGTCCATATGAATTAATTCTAAGGATCTACTGGTGCTAAGTACATGTTTTGATTTAAAAGATGTTTTGGTTTGCTTTCCCATTGTGCAGGGTTCACAATTTTCAATTTGATCAAAAGACAAAGCAGGTAATCCACGAACAAGATCATATTTCACTAACTTTTTAATAACATGTGAACTAGCATGTCCCAGCTTTTTATGCCATAGTTGTAAGGTATTTTCATTTGCAAGCAAGCATTTACCTACTACTGATTTCATAGAGTTTGGTTTAAGGATATAAAGATTTCCAACTCTATTTCCTTCATAAACGACATTTGTAGTGTTTTCTATCAATAATTTGCAGCAGGTTTTGTTAAATAATACATCATAACCACTATCACATAGTTGACTTACACTTATTAAATTATGATGCAATCCATCAACAAGTAGAACATTTTTAATTTTGAGATTTGTTCCAACATTACCTATTCCAACGATTTTGCCCTTACCATTGTCTCCAAAGGTGACCGTTCCACTTTTCTTTTCTTCAAAAGTTTGAAATGCGTCCTTGTTCCCGGTCATATGTTTGGAGCAGCCACTGTCAACTACCCATTCCTGCATTAGAATGTAGATTTTGGTACCCATGTGATGGTCCGATATGGTTAGAAATTTTTAAGTGCTTATGTATATAAAAGTTCTGATACAGAAAACCAGTCGGTCGACAATTGTTCGACCGATATTTGTCTCGGTCGACAATTTGTCGATCGAGCAGGTTACTGTATCACAAGCAAAAACACAGAAAATTTCTCGGTTGACCAATTTTCGACCGAAATAGGTGCTGTAAATTTTTGATTTGTTAAAGATATCCAGTCGGTCGACAATACTTCGACCGACCTAGAGCTCGGTCGACAATACTTCGACCGACAGAGTTTCTGTTTCAGCAATGCAGAAAAACAATAAGCATAGCACCTTTTGTTGAGATAAGACAATATAAATAGCAAAATTAAGCATTTGGTCATATCTCAACTACATTCCATTCTTCTAAGTTTGGGGTTTTGGGATCCAAACTAAGTCGGACTCCTTAGTCTTGTAGGGGCATGAAAAACAATAATGTCCAAGACGTAAGCAGAAATGACAAGTAATAGAGTCAATTTCATTTCTCTTTCTAGTCATTGTGTTCTTGGGTACAAACATAGTTTGGGTCTTTTTGGGTTGGTTTTTCTTTGGAACATATCCCAAACCTTTTCTTCCATTGAAGACAGTACCAACTTTCAATATGTTATCAAGAATATCTTTTCTTCTTAACTTATGAAGTTCTCTTTGCAACGTAGCAATGTCATTCATCTTCTTATGTATGTCTTTTCTTACTTGGTCTAAATCAGAAAACAATGAATCCTTTTCTTTTACAATATTATCATAGTCCGAATGGTTGCACAAGATAGGTTGAGTTTGATAATCTTGTAGTTTAGCTAGCAAATCAGTCTTTTCTTTTGATAGAAGATCAACATTGGTTTCTAAATTGAGTAGCTTTCTAGTGCAATCATCTAAAGATGTTTTTAAAGATACATTTTCAAGATCAATGTTGTTCTTTTCATAAGAAAGTTCATCTAGTTTGGCAATGAGCTCATTATTTGATTTTATAGCATTCTTTAGTTTCTTCTTGGCATCAACATACTTATCATGAGTTTCTTGTAAACTAGTAACTAACTCTTCTTTAGGAAGATCAACTAGGCTTACCTCTTGAGAGTCTTCATTTTCTTCTCTTGCCATTAGACATTCCACCTCTTCTCCGCTTTCACTGTCACTTGACTCATCCCAGGCAGCTTTATAGGCTTTTTCTCCTTTCTTCTTATGTGAGCTTTTCTTTCCCTTCTTTGCTTTGGGACATTCGTTTTTGAAATGCCCTTTCTTCCCACATTCAAAGCACCTGGGAGTAGAGGAACTAGAAATTTTGTTAGATTTAAACCTTTTGTACTTCTTACCGTTGACGATTAAGGCTTCTTCTTCTTCTTCACTTGACTCCTCACTTTCTTGTGTGATGACTTTTGAGGCTTTGAGAGCCACATCCTTCTTCTTCCCACTATGGTGTTCACGTTCTCTTCTTTCTTCCTCTTCTAGATCTGCTTCATGGGCTTCTAAATTACCAATGAGTTGTTCCATTTTGAGGCGAGTGAGGTCGTTGGCTTCTGCAATGGATGTCACCTTTGGCTTGTACTTTGGAGGAAGTGATCGAAGAATTTTTGATACCTGATCTTCCTCAAGGACAGGTTTTCCTAAGGCACTTAAACCATTAACAATAGTAGAGAATTTTGAATACATTTCACTAATAGATTCATTTGGATCCATACGAAAATGTTCAAGCTTTGTTTTAAGCAGACTAATTTTGGAATTTTTGACTTGGGCTGTACCCTCATAAGTGATGGACAATCTATGCCAAATGTCATACGCTGTATCACAATTTGATATTCTATTAAATTCTCCTACAGAAATAGAACAATATAAAATGCTTACAGCTTTTGCGTTCATTTGGGCCTGTTTTACCGTGTTTGCATCCCATTCCGCAAAGTCATTTTGAGGGAATTCATAAGGAGTAGATACCATTCTCCATAGATCCCAGTTGACGCCTTGGAAGTAGAACTGCATCCTTCTCTTCCAGTATTGGTAGTTTGTTCCATCGAATGCCGGCGGCCTAGCAACAAGAGTCCCTTCAATGTTGAGGTTGTTGAGCATTCCATCACCCATTTCTTCAAGACCTTGTTAGGGTTCCTTGAAGCCTCGCTCTGATACCAACTGAAAACTACTAGAGGGGGGGGTGAATAGAGTTTTATAGATAATTTAACAATTATTGAACTCAAACAACCACAATAAAAATATTGGACAAGGAGACACAAGGTTTAGAGTGGTTCCAACTATAGCAAATACTATAGCCGTCAATCCACTACCCGGTTGCTTACCCAACCGGGATTTGAAAAGAAATTTATTTTATTACCTCTCAAGGAATTTACATAAAATACAATCTCTTTTCCTAAACCCTTCAAGCAGCCTTCACCTAGAAGTAATCGCCAACCTTGAAGCAGCCTTCCCTTGAAGTAGATGCACCAACTCCCGTTGCACCAGCCTTCTGAAGTAGCTTCCCTTGCGATAGCCTTCTTGAAGTAGCTTGAAGTCCCCTTCTCCACCTGAGAAGTCAACCCTCTCCAATCCGCAGCCTCCAACCCTAGGAGTAGCAAGGAGAGTACAAAAGATAAAAAGGAACAAGAAAGAAAAAAGGAAATTACAACTTATCCTTTAAGCCCAAGGCTTGATATGCCTAGATCAGGCATATAGATCTCCTAGCCAAGTGTGTGAACTTGTGATTGTTGTGGATAGGAGAATCTAGCCTATAGGACACGAAATTGAGCTGAGGAGAATGTAGACAAATGATCACAATGCTCAAATTGCTTGCAATAGATTGCTCAAGTATGCTCAAGTGTATTCTCAAATGTAACAAGTGAATTCTAGTGTCCTATGGCTTGTCCTATTTATAGGAATGGCCTAAGTATGCTTAAGGACGTTCTAGACAACTTCTAGGGGTTTCTAAGTGCTTAACTAGCCGTTAGGTACAAAGTTGTTGCTTTAACAACGGCTAATTACTTTATTCTGCAGTTGCTGTCAGAGACCATCTCGGTCGACAAATGGTCGACCGAGACACCTACTCGGTCGAACTTTTGTCGACCGACAGGCTCTCTGGAACAAGTGATTTGCAACGTCTTTCTTCAACTACCAACTAACTTGTTTGTTGTGTCTAACGGCTACTTTGGATCTTTCTCGGTCGAGAAGATTGTCGACCGAGAGTGTCTCGGTCGAGGAGTTTGTCGACCGAGAATGATCATGTTTCAAGGTTTCAGTTTAAGCATTAATTATATGTGTGAGTGTGCAAAGGTGATCCTAATTAAATGGGATGACATGTCTAACTATGGTGTTTGGCTAGGGAAAATCTAACGCTTGATTTACATGCAATTCTAAGTACTTGTACATTATATATTTGTACAAGTTTTTACAACAATGATTACATTGCATGAAAATATAAACAATTTAGCTTGTGGATTTTCCCTAGTTGCTTTGCCATCCATCTTAGTCCTGCATACTCAAGTAGCTCGTTAGATTAATAAGAATGAAATGTTTGTCATAATCAAAACAAAGGGATTTATAGATGTCCAATTAGCCAACAATCTCCCCCTTTTTGAAGATGACAAACATTTCCAAAATATAAATAAGGAAATATAAGACATATGAATTTCATACCTGAAGATTACCTTATGTAGTTTTTCCTCTTGTTTATAAAATGTGTGCTTATTATTCCCAATGAATTATGGAACATGGAATCCAGTTCATTTGGGAATATAGCAACTTTCAATGTAAAGCCAAGAGTATATTTATGAAACTCATTGATTGAGTTTTTCATAAATACTAAGTTATAGTTTTATTTATCTCTCCCCCTTTGTCATTTCAAAAAGATAACCGTTTTTAATAAAAAACTCCCCCTTAATTAGATATCCCATCAAATCTAATGAAAAAGATGTCCATTGAAAAGCCAAAATAAATTAAGTAAACGTATTCGTTTTAAGAACAGCAGATATCAAAGAAAACATCTTCCAAAGGAGTAATAAGCAGTTGCTTCCTAATGTTGTTGAATTGATCGAGTGGAAGCGGTTTTGTAAAAATATCAGCCAATTGATTTTCCGTATCAACATGATGAAGGGAAACATGATTCTTTGAGATGTGATCCCTTAAGAAGTGATGACGGATTTCAATGTGTTTTGCCCAGCTGTGTAAAATAGGATTGTGTGCTAAATTTATGGCGCTCGTGTTGTCACAAAAAATAGGTGTAGAGGAAAGATTAAAACCATAATCGCTTAATACCTGTTGCATATAAAGCACTTGAGCACAACAAGACCCGGCTGCCATATATTCAACTTCAGTTGTAGATAGGGCAACCGTATTTTGTTTCTTGCTAAACCAAGATACTAAGGCTCTCCCTAATAAGAAACATCCACTACTGGTACTTTTGCGATCAAGTCGACAACCAGCATAATCCGCATCAGTATATGCTTTAAAATCCAGGGATTGTCCTTTTGGATACCATAAACCAAAACAAGTAGTACCAGCTAGATATCGAAGAATTCGTTTAACCGCTAGAAAATGAGATTGCATAGGTTGGGATTGAAATCGAGCACAAAGACCAACGGAAAACATAATGTCCGGTCGAGAAGCAGTTAAGTATAGCAAACTACCAATCATAGCTCTATATAAGGAATCATCAATAGGTTCCCCATTTTCATCCTTATCAATTTTGATAGAGGTAGCCATAGGAGTAGTAGCATGTTTGCATTGATCCATCCCAAAACGTTTTAAAAGTTCTTTAGTATATTTTTCTTGGCTTATGAAAATTCCTGCAGGTGTTTGCTTAATTTGAAAACCAAGAAAGAATGTTAGTTCACCCATGAGGCTCATTTCAAATTCTTTTTGCATAATGTCACTGAATTGTGTGCATAATGAATCATTTGAAGCTCCAAAAATAATATCATCAACATATATTTGCACAATTAGGAAATCAGATGCATATGTTTTGAAGAATAAAGTAGAATCTGAATTTCCAATAGAAAAACCATTATCAAAAAGATATGTCTTGAGCCGTTCATACCAATTCCTAGGTGCTTGTTTTAGACCATAAAGTGCCTTTTTAAGTTCATAAACATGGTCACCTTTTTCTGGTATTTCAAAGCCAGGTGGTTGAGCAACATAAACTTCTTCTTGTATGATGCCATTTAGAAATGCACTTTTGACATCCATTTGATATAGCTTAATGTTTTTATGGGCAGCAATAGCTAGTAACATCCTAATAGCTTCAAGTCTAGCTACGGGTGCATATGTTTCATCAAAATCTATTCCTTCTTGTTGATTATATCCTTGTGCTACTAACCGAGCTTTATTCCTTATGACTTCTCCTGCCTCATTGAGCTTATTCCTAAACACCCATTTAGTTCCTATGATAGTTTTATCTTGTGGTTTAGGAACTAAATTCCATACATCATTTTTAGTGAATTGAGTTAACTCCTCTTGCATGGCTATTATCCAGTAATCATCCTTAAGAGCTTCGGATATCTTCTTAGGTTCAATGATAGAAACAAAAGCCATGTTTGCAACATCTTTGAAGGATGACCGAGTTTTGACTTTATCATTTGGATCTCCAATAATTAGTTCTTGGGGATGATCCTTGATAAGCCTAGGTGTAGGTTGTGTTTCACCTTGGGGATCGGATATAGGAATTTTCTCACTATCATTGGAAATGGTTATATTTTCGAATTGATTAGTGAGATCAATGATATCTAGATTTTCAGACTTCGATTCTTCATGAAAAGAAACATGAATGGATTCCTCAACTTTTCTAGAGATAGTGTTATATACTCTAAAGGCTTTGCTAGAAGTGGAATATCCCAAGAAGAATGCTTTGTGTGATTTAGAATCAAACTTGTCTCTATCATCTTTGGTATTTAAAATGTAGCATGTAGAGCCAAAAGTATGAAAGTAGTCAACTCTAGGTTTCTTAGAGTGTAATATTTCATATGGAGTTTTCTTCAAATGAGAGTGAATAGTTACTCTATTAAGCACATAACAAGCAGTGTTTACAGCTTCAGCCCAAAAGGTTTTAGGTGTGTTGTGTTCAAGCATCATGGTCCTAGCCATTTCCTGTAGGGATCGATTTTTCCGTTCAACTATACCATTTTGTTGTGGGGTACGTGGAGCAGAAAAATTATGAGTATACCCTTGAGATGTACAAAAGGTCTCAAATGTATGATTCTCAAATTCGCTACCACGATCACTTCTAATGGTACATATTTTATGTTGTAAAAGATTTTCAATCTTGGAACAAAATTGCATAAAGACATGAATAGTATCATCTTTAGTTGCAATAAAATGTACCCATGTATATCTACTATAATCATCAACAATAACAAAACAGTATCGTTTACCACCAATAGATTGTGTCCTCATTGGTCCAAATAAGTCCATATGAATTAATTCTAAGGATCTACTGGTGCTAAGTACATGTTTTGATTTAAAAGATGTTTTGGTTTGCTTTCCCATTGTGCAGGGTTCACAATTTTCAATTTGATCAAAAGACAAAGCAGGTAATCCACGAACAAGATCATATTTCACTAACTTTTTAATAACATGTGAACTAGCATGTCCCAGCTTTTTATGCCATAGTTGTAAGGTATTTTCATTTGCAAGCAAGCATTTACCTACTACTGATTTCATAGAGTTTGGTTTAAGGATATAAAGATTTCCAACTCTATTTCCTTCATAAACGACATTTGTAGTGTTTTCTATCAATAATTTGCAGCAGGTTTTGTTAAATAATACATCATAACCACTATCACATAGTTGACTTACACTTATTAAATTATGATGCAATCCATCAACAAGTAGAACATTTTTAATTTTGAGATTTGTTCCAACATTACCTATTCCAACGATTTTGCCCTTACCATTGTCTCCAAAGGTGACCGTTCCACTTTTCTTTTCTTCAAAAGTTTGAAATGCGTCCTTGTTCCCGGTCATATGTTTGGAGCAGCCACTGTCAACTACCCATTCCTGCATTAGAATGTAGATTTTGGTACCCATGTGATGGTCCGATATGGTTAGAAATTTTTAAGTGCTTATGTATATAAAAGTTCTGATACAGAAAACCAGTCGGTCGACAATTGTTCGACCGATATTTGTCTCGGTCGACAATTTGTCGATCGAGCAGGTTACTGTATCACAAGCAAAAACACAGAAAATTTCTCGGTTGACCAATTTTCGACCGAAATAGGTGCTGTAAATTTTTGATTTGTTAAAGATATCCAGTCGGTCGACAATACTTCGACCGACCTAGAGCTCGGTCGACAATACTTTGACCGACAGAGTTTCTGTTTCAGCAATGCAGAAAAACAATAAGCATAGCACCTTTTGTTGAGATAAGACAATATAAATAGCAAAATTAAGAATTTGGTCATATCTCAACTACATTCCATTCTTCTAAGTTTGGGGTTTTGGGATCCAAACTAAGTCGGACTCCTTAGTCTTGTAGGGGCATGAAAAACAATAATGTCCAAGACGTAAGTAGAAATGACAAGTAATAGAGTCAATTTCATTTCTCTTTCTAGTCATTGAGTTCTTGGGTACAAACATAGTTTGGGTCTTTTTGGGTTGGTTTTTCTTTGGAACATATCCCAAACCTTTTCTTCCATTGAAGACAGTACCAACTTTCAATATGTTATCAAGAATATCTTTTCTTCTTAACTTATGAAGTTCTCTTTGCAACGTAGCAATGTCATTCATCTTCTTATGTATGTCTTTTCTTGCTTGGTCTAAATCAGAAAACAATGAATCCTTTTCTTTTACAATATTATCATAGTTCGAATGGTTGCACAAGATAGGTTGAGTTTGATAATCTTGTAGTTTAGCTAGCAAATCAGTCTTTTCTTTTGATAGAAGATCAACATTGGTTTCTAAATTGAGTAGCTTTCTAGTGCAATCATCTAAAGATGTTTTTAAAGATACATTTTCAAGATCAATGTTGTTCTTTTCATAAGAAAGTTCATCTAGTTTGGCAATGAGCTCATTATTTGATTTTATAGCCTTCTTTAGTTTCTTCTTGGCATCAACATACTTATCATGAGTTTCTTGTAAACTAGTAACTAACTCTTCTTTAGGAAGATCAACTAGGCTTACCTCTTGAGAGTCTTCATTTTCTTCTCTTGCCATTAGACATTCCACCTCTTCTCCGCTTTCACTGTCACTTGACTCATCCCAGGCAGCTTTATAGGATTTTTCTCCTTTCTTCTTATGTGAGCTTTTCTTTCCCTTCTTTGCTTTGGGACATTCGTTTTTGAAATGCCCTTTCTTCCCACATTCAAAGCACATGGGAGTAGAGGAACTAGAAATTTTGTTAGATTTAAACCTTTTGTACTTCTTACCGTTGACGATTAAGGCTTCTTCTTCTTCTTCACTTGACTCCTCACTTTCTTGTGTGACGACTTTTGAGGCTTTGAGAGCCACATCCTTCTTCTTCCCACTATGGTGTTCACGTTCTCTTCTTTCTTCCTCTTCTAGATCTACTTCATGGGCTTCTAAATTACCAATGAGTTGTTCCATTTTGAGGCGAGTGAGGTCGTTGGCTTCTGCAATGGATGTCACCTTTGGCTTGTACTTTGGAGGAAGTGATCGAAGAATTTTTGATACCTGATCTTCCTCAAGGACAGGTTTTCCTAAGGCACTTAAACCATTAACAATAGTAGAGAATTTTGAATACATTTCACTAATAGATTCATTTGGATCCATACGAAAATGTTCAAGCTTTGTTTTAAGCAGACTAATTTTGGAATTTTTGACTTGGGCTGTACCCTCATAAGTGATGGACAATCTATGCCAAATGTCATACGCTGTATCACAATTTGATATTCTATTAAATTCTCCTACAGAAATAGAACAATATAAAATGCTTACAGCTTTTGCGTTCATTTGGGCCTGTTTTACCGTGTTTGCATCCCATTCCGCAAAGTCATTTTGAGGGAATTCATAAGGAGTAGATACCATTCTCCATAGATCCCAGTTGACGCCTTGGAAGTAGAACTGCATCCTTCTCTTCCAGTATTGGTAGTTTGTTCCATCGAATGCCGGCGGCCTAGCAACAAGAGTCCCTTCAATGTTGAGGTTGTTGAGCATTCCATCACCCATTTCTTCAAGACCTTGTTAGGGTTCCTTGAAGCCTCGCTCTGATACCAACTGAAAACTACTAGAGGGGGGGGGGTGAATAGAGTTTTATAGATAATTTAACAATTATTGAACTCAAACAACCACAATAAAAATATTGGACAAGGAGACACAAGGTTTAGAGTGGTCTCAACTATAGCAAATACTATAGCCGTCAATCCACTACCCGGTTGCTTACCCAACTGGGATTTGAAAAGAAATTTATTTTATTACCTCTCAAGGAATTTACATAAAATACAATCTCTTTTCCTAAACCCTTCAAGCAGCCTTCACCTAGAAGTAATCGCCAACCTTGAAGCAGCCTTCCCTTGAAGTAGATGCACCAACTCCCGTTACACCAGCCTTCTGAAGTAGCTTCCCTTGCGATAGCCTTCTTGAAGTAGCTTGAAGTCCCCTTCTCCACCTGAGAAGTCAACCCTCTCCAATCCGCAGCCTCCAACCCTAGGAGTAGCAAGGAGAGTACAAAAGATAAAAAGGAACAAGAAAGAAAAAAGGAAATTACAACTTATCCTTTAAGCCCAAGGCTTGATATGCCTAGATCAAGCATATAGATCTCCTAGCCAAGTGTGTGAACTTGTGATTGTTGTGGATAGGAGAATCTAGCCTATAGGACACGAAATTGAGCTGAGGAGAATGTAGACAAATGATCACAGTGCTCAAATTGCTTGCAATAGATTGCTCAAGTATGCTCAAGTGTATTCTCAAATGTAACAAGTGAATTCTAGTGTCCTATGGCTTGTCCTATTTATAGGAATGGCCTAAGTATGCTTAAGGACGTTCTAGACAACTTCTAGGGGTTTCTAAGTGCTTAACTAGCCGTTAGGTACAAAGTTGTTGCTTTAACAACGGCTAATTACTTTATTCTGCAGTTGCTGTCAGAGACCATCTCGGTCGACAAATGGTCGACCGAGACACCTACTCGGTCGAACTTTTGTCGACCGACAGGCTCTCTGGAACAAGTGATTTGCAACGTCTTTCTTCAACTACCAACTAACTTGTTTGTTGTGTCTAACGGCTACTTTGGATCTTTCTCGGTCGAGAAGATTGTCGACCGAGAGTGTCTCGGTCGAGGAGTTTGTCGACCGAGAATGATCCTGTTTCAAGGTTTCAGTTTAAGCATTAATTATATGTGTGAGTGTGCAAAGGTGATCCTAATTAAATGGGATGACATGTCTAACTATGGTGTTTGGCTAGGGAAAATCTAACGCTTGATTTACATGCAATTCTAAGTACTTGTACATTATATATTTGTACAAGTTTTTACAACAATGATTACATTGCATGAAAATATAAACAATTTAGCTTGTGGATTTTCCCTAGTTGCTTTGCCATCCATCTTAGTCCTGCATACTCAAGTAGCTCGTTAGATTAATAAGAATGAAATGTTTGTCATAATCAAAACAAAGGGATTTATAGATGTCCAATTAGCCAACAATACTAAGATAAACTCCAGTTTTGTAGCAATTTAAGAATTAGATAGGTGTATTAACACCATCTCTAGGTCATTACCTTCATAATTTTTGGCCCTCTCCCAAGGCATGATATTAATTGTGTAAATCTATGACTTGTTCAACCATTAATCCCTCTCATGAAGGAATTTATGGTGTAAACACTGATTGTGGTGATCAAGCACAAATGATTCATAAAGCAATCATAGATTTACATCCAAAATCAAAGAAAAAATATATTTTAAATCATGGAAGTCAATACATCATAAAACTAGACTACTCCTAGGTCCTAAGGAACAAAGGGATTAGCCCTGTATGATTTGTATCATAAAATACAAAGAGGAAGAGATAGAAAATGAGCTAAACATTAGGAAAACCAATAACAACCCTCAGAGAAGTCGATCCAAACGATCCCCTCTGGAAGGTGCCTTGATCCACTATTTTCCAATTGCAAATCTGCCTCCTGGAAGTGCCTAGTGCATTCAATACGTGACCATCTCCCTCCTCTCCTCCTCTCTCATCTTAGTGCTCAGTTGCAACAAGTAGAACATGATATCCTCTATTAGCTACGCTCCCCTTAGGTTATAAGTGGAACTTGGGCCGTCATTAAGTCCCAATCATCGGGTCTATTACAACTTTAATCTGCACTAATCATGCAAAGTCGGTACCATCAAATGGATGTTGGTGGCACTGAAGTGTTGGCTAACTCAAACCCCTTGATAAGTTGGTACTACCGACTAGTATGTCGATAACATCGACTTGATTCCTTTGAGTTATGACTTTCTCTAGATGTGAAATTTGGTGCCATTGACTAGGGTGTTTGTGGCACCAAAATGATAAAGTTTGATTCATGGTGTTGTTTGGGAGGTGAGTGGTAGCACTGACTCTTTCTTTCGGTAGCATCAGACGTCATCTCAGTAGGACCAGGTGATGTCTTGGTAGCAATGATATTATTTAGAATTCCTTGTTAGATTTCATCTAATGTTGGTACCACTGATTTTTATGTCGATAGCACCAAATTGTGCTGAAAGTGCTCAAACAGTCTGAAATGACGAAAAACCAACATAAGTACGATTTTTTTGATAATTAAACATAATTTGATAAAATTACTTAGTAATTGATACAATAGTGTTTCACATGGTAATAATAATAAACAATGCATAAATAGTAACAAAATGAGCAATTATGTGCTAAATACATGGAAAAGCATCACGTGAAAAGCAACTAAAACTTAGTGCATCAAAATCTCCTAAGCTTGAATGTTGCTCGCCCTCAAGCAACACTACCTTTTGATCTATATGAAATAAGATAGCAACAAGACAAATGATATGAACTACATTTCTCAAATACCCCCACCTGACGGTCCTAAACTAACCCTTACCAACCACTAAACAAACAACTACTATGAAGTGACAAAAAATATTCACTAAAGATATCTGCCATTAAATCAATGAAACACTATTAATAGAGCAGTTAACGTCGTAGTCAATATGGCATACGCTTGACGCACCATGTGATTCCCTATCTAAATCACCATTGTCTACCTATCAAACTATGTTGGAAGGAGTTCTCCATATAGAAATAAATTAGGGGATCAATCATTTCTGTCACCTATCATAAAGAGAAATGGTTGAAAATGAAGTAGGTGGATATGAATAACAATCACAAGTTTTGTTTATGCAAAAGTAAAACATGATGAACCTACATAATGAAGGAAAAGAAAAATGCATGAATCCTAATGCCTACTATTGTGGTGGAATGATAAATGTTCTAAAGGTCTCATATGATTGATGAGTGTGGGTATAAGAATGCATACATGTAACTAATTTCACATTCTCCATGAATGACTTTCATATTTGAGTTCAAGGCATGCTTTTCTACCTATTTATTTGATTTCTCTCTTCTTCATTCTTTTCTTTGCCCTCTTATTTTAGCATGATTTATGATTTATGCTTGGGCTTTTCTTCAAAATATCATTGCTTTTTTTCACTTTTTTCTTCGAGAGGGATGTGGATGCGTATCCTTTCACTTTAAATTTAAGGAGAAAGCTACATGGATACATGATACAAAGAATGATGCAAAGGAAAAATGCAATCTATGTGAGATTCATTATGAAACTAATTATTATACACATTTATGTAATTTTCTTTTTCTAACTAATTCAATATAAAGAAACTAGATATCATGATACCTATTATGTTATACAATGTAGTCAAGAAGAAACAATTTTGATTACTTGATCATCTTAAGGTGGTGGATGGAATGTCATGAAAGGTGGGTGGAATTACAAGAATAAGAGACAAATCTTGTCTTAACTATGATATGTACCTCTCCTATCAACCTGTGTATAAGGTAACCTTAGTCTTTCTTTCTAAAAATCTCGTTTAACATCTCGTTACTTGTTTGGTTAGTTTGGGATCAAAACCCATCATCATGTGCAAGTCTTAGATAAATTAAGTTTTTCATTCATGTTAAGTGTCCTCCAGCGGACTAACCCATCCAATTCCTCTGAATGGTGTTGCCTTAGACTTTGCAAAATAAGCTTAAAAAGATGTGATCATTTTAAATTTTTTATTTTCATTGCAAAGATGTGAACCCCATTTCTTTTATTGATAGATGAAATTATGATAATTGATCTCTATGATTACACTAGATAGATATGCTTCCTATACTCATAAATAACATAGACTTACATAAGATAGAAAGTAAAATGGATAAAGTCATTCCAACATCCACCCTAAGCTTGAACTTGACTATGTTTGAATTGTCAGAATCCAAACAAAGAGGTGGAAAGGGGGTACCATGTGCAGTGGCGGTGGTGGATGAAACATTCTTGGTGGCATCTATAGATCAAGTTCTACTGGAATCTATACCTCTGTGTCGGTGCCACCTACTTGTGTATCGGTGGTACCCATATATGATGTCCTTTATCCTTCTTTGAGTTGTATGTGTTGATGGTATCGACAACTATTTCATGTCGCTCTGTGATTTTTCCTAAAAATGTCAGTGGTCACTACAAAACAAAGATGATTTAACTACAATTACTCTAATTACATATAATTTATATGTATTTAAAACCTCTTTTAGCTATAAAATAAAAAATGTAAACAAGTAAATGTAGTTAATTCAATTAAATCTACATCCCTACACTTTGCTCTCTTTCTATGCAAAGTGTAACGAACAAATTGTAGTTGATACCCCACATTTTCACATTTGTATCTCATCTAAGATTTTTTGCACCAACTCCCGTGCGCCTCCCCTTAACTCCTCAATGCAACCCATGCACAGTCCTCATCCTTCTCAATCTCCCTCCACATCATGATCTCCCCCCATAAACTTGTAGTTTACTCCTCACACCATCACCCTCTGTCAACCGATCAAGAGCCCACACCACCTTTCTATCGGACCCTCTGTCGTCCCACCTTCACGCCCTATCTATTGTGTACATGGTCTCCACGCGGCTGTCAGACCCCTCTAGGCTGCCACAGACCCCCTCCATGATGCCACTATCGATTTTCCTCTTGCCCAACGCCAGGCTTCCTCCATGTCATGTTTCCACCTACCCTCCTCCAGGCTTCCACTACCACTCCCCCTCTTATAGGCTGTCACTGTAGATCCTCCTCCATGCTACCTCTGTTGATCCTCCTCAAGCTACCTCCACCGATCCTCTACCATGCTGCTGCAAATATATATCATTTAGGTAGTTTTTAATTACCAAATTTATGTAGATCGTTGTTTTGTTATAGTGGTGAATGTTGAATGGTTGATGGAGATGGCCTCCCAATCTTCAATTGCGATGTGTTTCACTACAGTCCATGTAAACATGGAAATATTATTGTATAGACAATGTTGTTAACATAATAGCCAGACACCCTGTTTGTTAGTGTCTATCAAAATCTGTAACAAGCGCATGGAGATTAAGATTATAATTTTTTTGTGGTTTATCAATACAAGTAATTTCTTATCTTCTAGTTATTGAAAATCACTCCTTAGTTCTATTTCAAATAGTTTAGAAAAAAATGCAGACGTGCTTTGAAGAAGGGTGGCTAATGAATTAGTAGTAAAACCCTACAATTTTTGTATAAAAATGCATGCTTAGTAAAGGATTAAATTTTTTATTAAATAAGAAGGCATGGGATTATACTTTTTTTTTAATCTTTAGAAGCTTTAAAATCACTTCCATCAATTACTTATAGAAGATAGTCATATTTGAGTGTGCTGATGATTCCAAGTATCTAGGTAAGTCTAATACTTCAAACCTAAGCACATATTTTTGCCCCTCAAGTGGATACGTTTCTCTAGATACATATTATTAACTACACCTGATAACAAATTTCTATTTTGCTTACCCTTTTGAAGCAAACTATAATGCTCTTTGTTCGTATTTTTTTCTACACCGCATGGAATACTAGGTAAGTTCAAGTTGTTCTTCTAAGTGCCATGCAATAGCATATTTGTACTAATGCAATGTTATGAACTATATGCTTGAGTTCTTAATATGTGGACTATAATATCTTGCTAATGGTATGAGATATAAGTTAGCTTGCATCCAGCTCATCTATTATTTGTTAAGCTATATTCTGCGGATATGAGTTGTGATCATAAAACTTACGATCTGTATTTTTGTGTTTGGCTTGTAAAATTGTCACTATTATAGGAAGTTGTATTCCTCTTTAGGTGATTTTAGCATGGTTTCTTCAAAGTTCTATTGTAAATGGTGATCTGGTTATTGTGAATTATATTCGTTCATACTTCAAAAAAAATCCAACTACTTTTCTTCTCTTATTATACTAGTTTTGAGTCTAACTATTTTTCCTCTTCTCTCCAAGGAGGTTGCTAATTTGTATAGAACAAAGCATTATAGTTTCCACACCAAAATAAAGTTGCAAAAAAATTCTAAGGCAATCTTTATAATGAGGATCATTTAGAATCATACGGAAGAAGTTTCTTGGGGAGCTTACTACTTCCATGTTGAGATGATAAAGGACTTGTGTAAGGCTTATTGGTCATGGCTTATAAGAAGCTAGGTATGTTTTTCACATATTACATAATTTTTTATACCTCACCATATTTGAATATAAAACTTTTCTATCTATCTCTAAAGGTGTTTTGGGGTTGTTTGATATTGTGCATTTCAATTTAACAACTCGAGCCATATTATTTTACCATGGAAGAAAGCTAGAATTTGGGAAGTCAGTCATGAAACAAAATGTATGGACTAACTCTATTCTTTATTTTGTGTAATCAACCATTAAGTTGTAGCCTACGACTGAGAAACTACCCAGGGAAACAAGCCTCTTCATCCTCCCGATGCATTTTAGGAAAAAAACAAACCTCTTTGTGAAAGATGGCCTTGTTTTTCCTGCTTGAGTGAGTGATATCTTCTCTTCATAAGCAATGTTTCAACATTATTGATAAATATTAAAGCAATCATATTCTATTTTCTATATGGAGATATATGATCCTGTAGTACTGTGTCTGCCTTTATCAGTTTGTATTTTTTGTCTAAAAACAAGACATATATTGCACTGCAAAGCCTTAATCCCAATCATGTTGGGGCTGGCTACACGGACCCTTCTTTTCCAAATAGATCGGCTAAGGGTCACATTTTCTTAAATACATATAAAAGAGCCTAAATATCCAGAAAAAAATATTTAAGTTTTATAACGGAGAAATAGAAAGAAGAAGATTAGGTTTGTTTAACTTTCTCCCACTTAAAGTAGATAGATGTAATTCTATATTGTATTTTCTACTTTATTTATACTTCATTCCGCATCTTACATGTATACACATATATATGAGATGTGTATGTATATTGCTGGTATATTTCTAGAGTACATATGTTGTAAACTATTTATAGAACTATATTCATACCTATTGTGGGATTTGCACCATTTTGTCTGGTTCCTGATGGCATTACCCTCACAATTTTCAATGTGTGTTATCTATCTCTTTTAATTTGTCATGCATCCAACTTATTCTAGTGTAGTAACATGTAATTGCATGTCTTCTTAATGAGTATTTTCAGAATAGCGTACCACCACAAGCGTTCCTTTGTTCAAGGTGTGTGCCGGAGCAACATATTGTCATTAATATCTACATTCCATAAATATGCAAGGATGCTTTCCTTTGGTTTGGGTTAAAGGCCTTCCATGATTCTAAATTAAGTTTGATTTGGCTATTGTTTTCTTGGGTAAGCTTCAATGTTTTGACCTAGTGTGATAATAGATCCATCTACATGTTATCAATTCCAAGTTGATTCTTTCTAAGGATGAACATTTGATTATTATTTATATTTAGCAAAAAGAGACTAAGACATTAAAAGGTAGGTGATTCACTGCTTAGCCTAGCTTGCCATTTTCATAATCTCTAACTGATGTGGTTTTTTTAAGAAAAGACTGTAGAATTTCCTAGTGACCACTTTTCCTTGTTTTAGTTAGAATTCTTTTGTTTGCATATTTTAAATAAATTTTCTATTTTGACTTATGGCACATTTAATGAACTCTTGTGCCCCTAATTTTTTCCTTCAAGATTCAATGTTTTTCTAGGTTGCAAAACATCATTGTAGAGAAGAAATTGCATATAACTTAGTTTCTCTAAAGATGAAGTCAGTATTGGGTCCTTCCCCTTTGTTACCATGACATTTAACCTCTTGAATATCTGTTGGAAGTTGTACTCATGTAGCTATTTCAGGATCGATAATGTTCTTTGTAATTTAAGAATTTAGGAGAGAAATACAAGTAAACATTTTTTCAAATCACTGTCGCGCTCATGGGGCATTTCTTTTTCTGGAGGGGGACACTATTTTCCAAATAACTTGCAAACAAATCCAATTAGTCTCATTGTCAAGGGGATTTGCCCACAAAAATATAGTAATTTCAATACAATACACATGCCTCAACTCTTCTTCCTGGTGAGTATGCCCAAGAACAAATAGACTTTCCCTTTCTTTATGCACTTAGGTATTGAAAATCATTTTTTATGGTCTCACTACATTTATAGGTCAGGTTATTGAAGAATTTTTTTCATAAGCTCCTTTGAACCATGAACTAGTACCTTGGATTCATTTCCACCAAATGCAGCTACCTCTATGAATTTTTGGGTGAGTGTTACCCCCATCACTAAAATCACTTGAACAAGGTCATTTTTTATGCTTCAACCTATGAACAAGTCTGTGAAGAAGATTCTTCAATCCACTGATCAAAGAGTTGATAAAATAAACTTCAGACAATCCAAGCAGTTAATTTAGCACTCTCTTAAGTTACTAATAATCTCACATAGATGAAACTTCAATCAACAATAAGAATTTCCTTGCACAGTCTTATTAGGAGTTTCTGATCATCATGTGATGATCCTGCTTAATATTCAACTAAAATATGATAGGGTGACTTTCAAGCAATCAATGTCACATGTAAAGATGTCATGTCAAGCTTTACATGGTATATCTCAACTTAAGACACCATCTGGTTTTTTATTTCTCACATATGAAGATCAAGGAGGAAAAGAGAATGGAGGGATATGAAGAGTTGTTCACATAAGAGGAACTGTTATTAATTTTCATCTATGTCTTATCTTTTGGGTCTAACAGTCTAAAAAAGGCACAAGTAGAAAACCAACCTTCAGTTCAACCAATTACTTCTTAACTACCTATTGAGGTTTGCATTATGTAGTAGCATGAATGTTGGTTGTTTAAGGATATTTTATCTTAGTGCAAGAGGTTAATTGTGAATTGAATACATAGGTTATGAAAGGATTGTAATGTTTCATGGAGTTGTTGCTTCTTTGGCTTTGTTTTACAATTAGATGCAAGGTCGTTAATGTTTCATGACTTTTATCTTCTTGTTTTCTCACATTCAGGGGTTTGCTTCTTTGTCTCATGAAAGCAATGCATCTTTGTGTTTAAAGATGCATCTCTTCATTTTCTTATTCCTGGCATGCATCTTTATAGAAGTTGAGTTTGAGGCATGCAGTGTAGATTTCCTCTAATTTAGTGGTATTTCCTTGACTCTTGCCTAGATTTGAATAGAGATTGTTGCTATGATTGGATTCATTTTGTGGAGATTTCTCACTGCATAAGCTACCAATTGCACATAGGTATGGGGACCCTTTCATCTTATTATCAATGCAACTCATTTTAATGACCATAATATTTCATTCTATGTCATTTGGCAAATGCACCATGACATGACATGCTCTACATGCCTAATGCAAACAAATAAGCTTGGGATAGGATCATCTGGGAGAGTCTTGTTGTCAGTAATTAGTACTAGTGGTTGACCTCTTATCTAACTGCCATTAAATTCACCGCATTTTGCCTCCTGACCAACGACCTATGATCCCACTTGAGAATTTAGAGTTGTTCAAATCATAAGACTATTGTTTGTAGAGTTTTTCAAATCATAAGAATTTTGTATGTATTCTGCATATCATGTTAGGATCTACATTCTTGAAAAAAATGGACTTTCATTTTCTCATGAATCTTCTAATGCATTATAATATCCTATTGTTTGAAAATTTTGACTTACTTTGTTCGACCTGGCTATCTATATCTTAGTGTGAAATCACTCTACCACTGTAGGGTCTAAGTCAAAGTGACAAGAACTCCATCAGAATTTGGATAATGCAGTCTCGATGTACTATGGTAAGTTTGAACTAGAGTTACGAAAGGCTTGACATATATAGTGCATATAGGCATGCATCACTAAGGCATGGCTCTCATTTTGAGATAGTCTCCTCAGTTTTCCCAGGTCATCTCTCCTTCAAACAAGTTGGTCCAGGAATAGAAGGTAAGGGGAGCATGTTGGTTGATTTAGGTCGTCTCTTTCATATCTAGTTCTATTTAATATCTAAAAAAATCGAGATAGTGGGTGTGTGGGTTTTGTGTCTAGCATAGGCAACATGGGCAAGTTGTCTCATCATTCGGTTATTTGTGAGGTATTGCTACATTTTGGGAGAACCCATCAGTCATGCTCTGAAGTAGGGAGTCATCAGTTGGATTCAAGGACCAGTTCAATTAATCCCTCGGCCGCGTTTCAAGGCAAGGGTGCTAGCTCAATTGACAACATGAAGGTAAGAGCCTTCAATCCTCCTTGATTGTTCAGTTTCACTGTTGCAATGCTTTATTATTAAATGCAATATGCAGTTTTGTTTGGCCTCATCATGATTGTTGGGTAAGCTACAACAGATCACAATTGTAGAAAAGACAAAATGTCAGGTATTAGAAGAAGAGCACATTGGGAATAATCTTTTAAAAGCTAGAACCTTGGACGCTCCTTTCCCTTCCTACAGATAAGCTAAATTCTTTTATTCAAGAATTCTAGTAATAAATACGATACTTGTCCCCTACGATCTAAACTTTGCGATATTAATTGAATAATGTCTATCCAATTCATTTGCACATACACACATTCGAAGTGAGAAACATGTCATGTTTTTTTATTAGAAATGAAGGAAAAAAACTATTTAAAACTTTCATACAACAGGGGAACAAAGTTCTCTGTCTGCTATATCAAGTATTTCGTCTCAATAAACTTTATTTAGTTTTCTATAAAAAAATCATTTCGCTATAGGTTTGTTTTCTTTTTTGGTTTTATTTTTTCTTCTTCAATTATTAACTATAATTTTTTAGCCATATGGATGTTTGCAGCAATTATGTCTGGGTTTCTACTTACTAGAATTTGAATCCATTTTATGAGTCACCCCCTTCTTACAGTAGTAAGAATAATTGTCTTTATGAGTACATAGGTTGTGCCTACTTGCTATAAAAGTACTACATTATAAGTTGTATTATTTCTTTCTAGCGAAATGAGATGATTTATAATAATGAGGAGAAAGAAAATATTATGTTGTAGAATCATATTCTTATATCCTACATGGATTTTAGCTCTTATATACATATATCTTTATCCTTTTTCTTTCCTTTAGGCTATCCGTTGGCTTCCTAGAGGTTTAGAGTATTCTGGTTCACAGGTTCCCCTTTCTTTAGAGTTTCTTGGGCTTTGTATAGATCGCACATGCATGAAGCTCTTCGTATAGATAATATGTAATTCTCACATTATTATGAATTTTTTTCTCAATCTCATCTACATATTTTCCTATTTTACAATTATACAGTGAATTGTTTTTGAAGTGCTTGCATCTGCTCATGTCCTGGGACTTTATACTACCTTTGTATGTGAGGATCTTGTTACCTAGACAGACTTGGAAAGGTTTGGTTAGTGGCCTAAAAATCAGATGTCTATGATGATATCTCTAGCTGAAGATGAGTTTCTAACGTGACGAGATGAGTTCTAATTCTAATTTATCATGCGGTGGTATGCATATTTGAAGAGTTTTCTTATGATTTAGAGTTTACTTCTTTTTATACACAAAATTTGGATCCATGCGGGCTTCTTTATATTTACAAAGACTGGTTTTTGGTATTACGAGCTGTATCATCATTAGCTTTGAAAAGTGCCTTTAATGGATTCTAACAAACAATTCTAGGAACAACAACTTCGAATATTGTAGAAGCTTCCCTTATGCACTATTACACAACTTTTATTGAAGTCCATGCTGAAGTATACTTATTTTCTTCTTACTCATGTTGTTTTATTTGTAGAGTGGGATTGTTCCCATTCATCTACTTCAAGACCAGTATCTATTGGCCCCCAAGGTTCTGGAGTGATGTAGACATAATTGCTCTTACAGAGCAGCACACTCCTATATTTTTATAGCCTCATGGTGTACACCTCTTGTTCCTGGAGGTGTTTCACATGTCATGTACTATGTACGAATTTGATGCTTACCTAAAAAGGTTCAATCTCTATTTCAAGAAGAAGAATAAGTGAAAAAAAGAAAGAAGGTAGGTTATTAACTGAAACATTTTCAGAGTTTTCCCCATTTTAATTTAGTTGGCATGACTTTTGATGTACCATTGTGTTGAACTACAATGTAGTTTTAGTTAAAGTATATTGTCTATCTTGAAAATTCTCTTCTTTTGCATGAATAAAGTACTATATTCTTGTGTGCCATAATTACATTGTAGAAGTAAGGTTCCATATAGTGATCCTCCTTTACATCAGGGTATCCTTTATATTACTGTTTAGATTTGCAAATACAGTCAATTTTTTTTTTGAACACAATATTGTGAATAGTAATTTAGTGCACAAAAACTAATGAAATGTCATTATCCACTCTGTTACAGTGCATCACATGCTACTTCTCCAAAATCATATGATTATGGAATTGGGGGTATAATTTTTGACTGCATACTATCGATGGTGGAAGCAACACATGTAAATATTTAGTTTGCAAATTTCAAATTTACAACAGTTATAGGTTATGATAGATTTCTTAAGACTCTCATGAAATTCCTTGTATTTTTAATGAGTACGGGCTTTGCTATTGAACTAAGGTTCTTCAGAAATTAAAGCTCCACGCCTTAACAGTTAAGATGGGATACCATTCAATACTTATATGAGTATTACATGATTTTCTATTTTCTATTGGGACTAAAAATGTGCAGATTCATGACTCTATTTACTGAAACCCACTGTATGCACTTCGCTCGTTAGTTTTTTTTATAATCCTATGGGCAAAAGAACTAAACTAGCATCTACATTAGAAACATTAATTGAAACAAAGATCAATCTGATTATGGCTTATGTTGGTGCAACTTTTCCAGACAGTTTGCATCCGGGTTGTGCTCTATCTTATGTGAGTGATCTTCACCTGTCCATCCCCAAAAATCAACATTTGAATCTGGGCTCTCCATCCTTATAGAGTATGAGTAAAACTCTGAATGTATGCAATTTCTTGCACTTCATTACTACAGTCTGATTCCAAATACCTTTACCTACAAGGCAGTACCCAAATACCTTTATGTGACCCCTTTTCCATACATTCCTTTTCTCTTGATTGGAGTATCATAAATTGGTGTTCATGTACATGTGAAAGGTAAACTATGCAATAATTTCATTGGTTTGTTCCAGTACACGTCATTTTCTCAAAATTAGTGTCATACTCTCTTACTTGCACCCACATAATACAAATTATGTTACTACATGTTAATTTATAGCTGGCTGCCATATCTCTTGTATGAGAACAACTGCCACAACAAAATGAAAAGAGGACAAAGGAATTATCCAATATATAGTCTCAGATTCACAAAATAGGTGTTGATATATACGGAAACCTCAAACTTGGAGACACAGTGGAACTTTCAATTGATGATGAGAATGATTTGTCTTTCAAGAATCTCCATGAATATCAATATCAAATACAGGAGCTTCCTATGGCCAATCAGAAGCAGAGCATGCACAGAGAAGTTCTCTATTGAAATCAAGAGGAGCAATACCTTAACAATATTTCTCTTCTTATGAGTTTATCAATGTTATCATATTCGCTGACGATACAAGTGACGGAATCAATACAAAAGAAAATCAACATAGAAGAAGATTCACATGATCATGTGGCATATAAAGTCTGTAGTGTGGATAGAGGCAATCAGAGAAGATATTATATAAATGTATCTTTTTCCATTCATATTGTAAAATAGGGGCCAAGTTAATGACCTCCCCATGTTTAATCATTGTTCAAATATAAATAAAAGTATCATTGTTGACATTGTAAGCACAACTTGATCTTTATTAACATTCATCTTTTATCTTTTTGAAAACCCCTCTATATTGACAAGCGACTTACTGGATACATAATGTCTCTTACTACATATGTATGTGTAGTACATGGTGTTTTTCACTACATACTAGCTATAATTACATGTGTAGTAAGTGCTAATTTTTGCTATACATGAACTACATATACAAATTGTAACCAATGCCATCTCTTCCTACATATCATAGCTACAAATTGAATTGTAGTCATATATTTAGCTACAATGCAAACTACATTTTTATATGTAAGGACATTTTTTTACCTACAATTAGGGTTACATAAGAATTTTTAGCCTTAGGAATAACTAACTACAACTTTGAAAAATGTAGCCTAAACAATTAGCTACACGGGTATTAGCTTCATATTCTAAATGTAAGGATAAACGTAGCCAAAACTTTTAGCTACAAAATTTGGGGTTTTCGTTACAATTTTTTTTGTAGTTAAAGACCATATTTTTCATAGTGGGTGTTGATTCTTTGCAGACTTCAACATGTCATGGATCCGATACCTCTGACTTGTATGTTAATGGTACTAAAATTTGTGAAGTCCATGTTGAATTAGCAAGTCGATGCCACCAAATCTCGTGTTGGTGGTATCAACTTTAACTCTGCTTGCACACCGAATAAAATCATCAAGGTAATTTTTTAAAAAACTTACAAAAAATATAACAAGACAAGTAAAAAATTTAACTAATGAAAATTCCTAAACAAAAAGTGAATAATAGAAATAAAATTGGGTTGCCTCTCATAAGCACCCTTGTTTAATGTCCTAGGCTTTATAAGGTGATTTTCTGTAGCCTGGGTTATCACAGATTGTTGTGAAGACTCATCTGGAAGTCTGAACTCCTCTGGGCCAACTAAGAGATCTGATTTTCAGTGTTGCGGATATGAGCATCTTGATTTTGTTGCATCCTTTTTGTTTGGTCCAAAAGAGCCTCATTTTGACTTAGCAACCTGCCCAACATGTCTTCTATTCAATCTATCTTACTACAACATCTATCCTACTGATAAAGCTGACGTGAGTACATGCATTCCTCCTCTTAACCTCTATATGAAATGTCATATTTGTGCTCCAATGTCCTTGCGAGCCTTTAGTTAAATGATCTCCTTGGATCCCATAACACTCTCGATGGTTGCCAGTGCTTCTCTCTACTCACCCTAGAACTGGTTCTTAGCCATGTTCTTTAAGATCTCATGACACATGGTAGCCTTATTATTCAGAAAGAATCCTTCTCATGCGTTGTCAAGACTAGTCCTCTCCCCTTTGTGTAGGCCATAGTATAACATCTTATCCTACCCATATATATAAATCCCATGACGAGGGACCTTGTTGAGAATGTTTTAAAATTGCTCCCATGCTTTTGAATAAGACTCCTCAACCTGTTGTTTGAAATTAGAGATTTGCCCAACCAACTCTCAAAGAATGCACTGATCATCTCATCCCATATTTCTATAGTTTCTAAAGGAAGATTGAGAAACTATGCTTTTGCCTTGTCTGATAGTGAGCATGAGAATAACTTCAAGTAAATCATTGTAGTTGGGACCCTGTTGATTTTTAACATATCACAACTTTCCACAAAGTCATTGATGTGCAGCATCGGGTCCTCTGTATTGTGGCTATGAATAATTGAAATTTAATCAGTGCTACCAGTATAAGATCTATTTTGTAACTATCCATGTTGATAGCTTGTCGTGTGATCGATTTGAAGATGCCTTAATCTTTTCCCAGATAGTTTGCTCCTCAAACTTAGACCCAACACGTTGTTCAAAGTTTGGGTCCATGTTCGATGCTAGTTCCTACTCAGCCCCTGGTGGCAGAGTTTGGATAAAATTCTCAACTGAAGCCCCAAACTCTCTTTCTCTACTATGAATCTCCTCTAGGCATGTACCCATTGGAGTGGATTTCCTACAATTTGTGGTTCTATTATGAACCATGCACAAGTACATGCAAATGAGATAATAATGAGTGAGAATGAGTATTATTTAATTTGTTGTGAATATAAGATTTTCAATTTATACACAATTTCAAATAATCGATTGAAAATTAAATAAAGAAAAAATGACCTACAGTGGCCGATTACAACACTCGTAGTACTAGAGTTGTTGTTTACCCAACAAGGATGCTAAAAACTTGACATACCTAAGCTCAACATGCAAAACACAAGTGTACACATTGAGTAGTATAGACCTATGAGGCTCGAATGTCAAACTCAGGAAAACATACTCCAGAGACTACTACTAACTATAATATATTTAGCTAAGCCTAGAGAAAAAGTGATTGGGTGTTTTTTATAACTACATGTAAGAATAAAATCTAAATTAAGTGGAATGGGATCAAGAATTTATGGATTTCTTAGGATTACAATTTCACCATGGTATACATTAAATTTAACTCCATTTCATCAATAATCATTTACCCTTAACCATGAACTAAGGGCCTGTAGTAAGTATTACCACTCTCATAGTGTAATAGTCTACCTATACTAAGAGAAACCCCACTTTTGTAGTAATTTAAGAATTAGATAGGCGCATTAATGATATCTCTAGGTTATTTCCTTCATAGTTGTAGGCCCTCTCCCAAGGTAGGATATTAGTTGTGTAAATTTGTGACTTTTCCAACCCTTAATCCCTCTCTCAAACCAACTAATGGTCTAAAAAACTTATTGTGGTGATCAAGCACAAACAATTCATCAAGCAATCACAGATTTACATCTAAAACCAAAGAATATATATATATATATATATATATATATATATATATATATATATATAGAGAGAGAGAGAGAGAGGGAGTCAGGCTAGAATACACTCATGTACAAAATTACGCCGTACAACTCAATGGTGTTTGCCTATCTAGACCTTGTCTTTCCAAAATCCAATCCATTGATCTTCATGGTTACAATAATAATAGGCTACATACAAAATTTGAGCTCATTTGGATGATTGTAAGTTACTTATCCAGGGACAACAAAATCGACGTGTAAAACTAATTTAAAATGCATGATTCTTGACTCCTTTAGATGCACGACCTATAAGTATCGAAATGAGATAAAATTTATTATATAGTATGTTCTTAAGATATTTAAAAAGATCAACGGTTTAGAATTTTCATAAAGTTACTACATCTTTAAAAAGGACTGAGGTGTACGGTGCCTCCGGTACACTCGAGTGTACACTAGCCTGAATCTCTCTCTCTCTCTCTCTCTATATATATATATATATATATATATATATATATAGAGAGAGAGAGAGAGAGTCAGGCTAGAATACACTCAAGTGTATTCAGAGCAGAATACACTCAAGTAGTTTTTCATGATGCAATATTTTTTTCGAAAATCTAATCCATTGATCTTCTTAAACATCTTGTGAGTAGATCATATGCAAAATTTGAGCACATTTGGACATTTATAGGCAATGTTATAAAGACCACAAAAATTATGTATTTCAAATTAGTTTCGTGCGTCGATTTTGTTGCCCTTGGATGAGTGACTTACACTCATCCAAATGGGCTCAAAATTTGTATGTAGCCTGTTATAGTATGATGGTGAAGAGAAATGGTTTACATTTTGCAAAAAATAGTCTTGATATGCAAACACACTTGAGTGTATTCATGCGATTTGTACACTTGAGTGTATTCTAGTCTGATTGTCTATATATATATAATTATGAAAGTCAAATACAATGTAAAATTGGAATACTACAAGGTCCTAAGGAACAAGTGGATTAGACTTATATGATTTCTATAATCAAGTATAAATAGGGAGAGAGATAAAATGAGATAAACATCAGGAAAACCAAGGATAACCATTGGAGAAGTCGGTCCAAATGATCCCCTCTGGAAGGCACCTTGATCCACCATGTTCCAACTGTGAATCTGCCTCTCGAAAGTGCCTGGAGCACTCAGTACATGGCCATCTCCTTCATCTTTGTAACACCTAGGCCCACTTCCAAAGGCTCTAGTAGAGTTTTAGAACTGATGACTGGCCTCACAAATCACCACTAGCCTTAACTGCATGCTTTCTCCTCACTCATGCATAAGACAAGATTAACTTCCTGACTGGTCACCCATCCTAGTAATACTCTTGGTTGAACACACTTAATGATAACGTTCTTTAGTGATGGGCTCCTTGAAAAGGAGTTGCACATTGGTGATATGGGTAGTCTAATTATTCCTTTTAAGAGTACTTTATCTTAGGCCTCAAATCCTATGATGTTACCATCTCCCCCACTTGGACTCTTGAAGTACTCATTTAGGCTCAACTATATGGCCACATAATATTTCCCCATTTTAGTGCAAACCCAGAATGGCCCATGGACACCCGACTCCAGATCATTACTATCGACGTAAGGGTTGTTATGTCACCATGGACAACCTTTCAACATGCCTGGACTACACAGCTCAAGACTGATATGCCACATGCCCATGCAGGCCCCACAAACTGGAGGGGTTATGGCTCTAATACCATTTTATAAATCTCGGGCCCACCACCCAAGGCTCTACCAGAGTTTCAAAAATGACGATTGACCCCACAAATCACCACTAGCCTTAACTGCGTGCTTTGTCCTCACTCATGCACAAGAGAAGATACAGTTTTCGACTGGTCACCCATCCTAGTACTACTCAGGTTGAGCACACTTAACCACAAAGTTCTTTAGTGATGAGCTCCATGAAAAGGAGGTGCACCATAATGATATGGGTAGTCCAATCATTCCTTTTAAGATCATTTTATCTGAGGCCTCAAATCCTAGGGCATTACAGTCTCCTGCCCTCACCTCTATGCTCTGTTGCAATAAGTTAGAACATGATATCCTTTGTTGGCCAAGCTCCCCTTAGGTCATAAGTGGGACTCAGGCCATCATTAAGTCCTAGCATCTAGATCTGTTAACTTTAATCTGCACTAATCATGTAGAGTTGGTTCCATCAACTGGATGTCGGTGGAATTGAGTTATTGATTGACTTGAAACCCTTAATAAGTGTCGACACTACTGATTAGTATGTCAGTAACACCGAGTTGATTCCTTTGAGTTTTGAGCTTCTCTAAATGCAAAATTCGATACCACTGGCTAGGTTGTCAGTGGCACCAAAACCATAAAGTCTGGTTCATGATGCTTTCTGACAGTGAGTCGACAACACAAACTCTTTCTTTTGGTAGTTCAAACACCATCTTGGTAGCACCAATTGGTGTCTTAGTAGCACCGATATTTCTAGAATTTCCTATGGGATTTTCCTAATGTTGTACCACCAAATTTTCTATCAGTAGCACCAAGTTGTGTTGAAAGTACTCAAATAGCCTAAAATGAGGAAAAATCAGCATAAGTCTAAATAAAAGTTAATAATTTAACATAATTCGGTAAAAATATTTGATAACTGATGCAATAGTTTTTTAGATGCTAATAACAATAAAAAATGCATAAACAATATCAAAATGAGCAATTATACACTAAATACATTGAAAAATAGCCCTTGAAAAGCAACTAAACTCAATACAGCAATGCATCTGGTTCTCACGTTACCACAATGTTGAGACGAGGAGTCTCTAGTTGTGAGAGCCTTAGCCACCCCCATATAGAAGTGGATGGGCTAGGGTTTCTACAAACTTGGGGATACGATGGGATAGATTTCATGAATTTTCAACTATTGTGAATCACCACTCAAGAAACTGGTATGCCCTCGATCAACTGGACACTCCAGTTGGTCGATTGGCTATTATTTTTTGCAAAAGTATTGGCTTTTAATGTGACAATTAATGCATTCCATGACATCAACATCGGTCCTTGATCTAGTCCTACTGATCTTCTAGTTGATCGACTGGACTTTCTATTCGGTCGACTGACATTCCCAATCAATCGAAGGGGCACTCCATTCGACCAACTATCAATCATTGTTGTTTAAGTTGATTACCTAAACATTTTAATAATCAAGTTAAACCTTATACATGAGTAAACTCCTATTCTAGGTGATACCTATTAATGTGACCCTATGGGTCCCAAATTACGTTAGTAGTGAATGTCTATAACTAGATTATGATATCACAAGCAATAAATGGTATCTAGGAATACTTCATTACTACCCAAGTAATTGGAAACTTGGAGAACATCTTCAACCTACATCCATGATCAATGTTACTATGATCACATAGTTCCTTTGTCACTGGTATCTGGATTGTATGTGAGGCATTGGATTGTCATCCTCTTAATACTCAATCTATGTTTCTTGAACCATAACAGACCGTTGAGATACATGTGAGCTCAATATCACATATTGACTCACATGAGCATGGCCATGTGTTTCTCAGTCTCACTTTTCAAGTGGCCCAACTATCATCTCCTGAAGGAGGGACAAATCTGACCGACCTAAATCTTGCGTCCAAAAAGGAGCGGATCTAGAGCAGTCAGACTCTTAAGATAGTAACCCGACACTTAAGCCCCTGCAACTATTATACGAGGTCTGATGTAGTAATTGGGGTTGAACTACAGGGACAAGGTTAGCAGGTGTTAAGCATGCACAATCTCACACTCATATACTCCGGATAACAAATGGTTTAAAAGGTTGTTCCCAAAGGAACGATAGTACTCAAACCAAAGTAAAAGAAATAAACCAAAGAAAAGAAGAACAAAGCGTAAGAAAATAATATGGAAACAAAGATATGGAAGGGAAACTTGGATTGAGTTTCACCTACTAATACTTCTTGCCAACATGCAAGCATTATCTCTCCCTCTCATATAATCTATTAAGATTACAAGCAAACATAAATGTGTCTATTCCTCTCTCTCTTAAGATGAGGATAGATCTAAGTTAAGGGACAACCTCTCTCTCGAGATGACTATCCAAAGACTACAAGGAAGAACATATGATCATAAGCTTTAGCATTCCAACATTTTCATGCATTCATACTATTCCATAACACAAGATATTAGTGATACTACTCTTTAGAGGTACCAAGGATCAAACATCACACGATGGTAGCTAATTAAGCATACAAGTGAAGCATTAAAACTAGTACATGCAGATAATATTGATGAGAGTATATATATATTAAAAAAGGAGAGACAATATACATGTTGGGAGAGCCTTAGTGGCTACTCCCAACCCAAGTTAAGAGTTTAACCACACATGTTTATGGGTAGCATAACGACGTTACAAAATGATAGATACATCAAGTTCCATAAAGATATGAGGGAAGTACATTGTGATGGAAGTGATAGATCTAGATAGAGAGAGAAGAACGTGATACAACTCAGTACTTCTTCAAATCTAGATCTAAGAGGTTGATGGTGTGGACGTTCTCCTTCTCTCAAAGAAGATGGAGTCTTCAGTCTTCTCTCTCCTCAGCTTCTACCTTTGGAGATCTAAGATTGATTGGATGGATGGGAATGAGTCTAGAAAATGGCAGCACTTCGTGGTCCTTTCAGATCTCATGATTTGATAAGGCGTGTAGGTGGCCTATTTATAGGCATGATCCACCAACTTAACTCCTCAATTGTGTTTAAGGTTTGGTCTCAGTCAAAGATAGGCCTCGGTCGAGGCTTTATTGCCTTCTTCACCTCGGTCGCGACATGGTTAAGCCACCTTCTCAGTCGTGGCCAGGCCGAGCCACCTTTTAGTTACGACCTGGTCAAGCCACCTTTCACGCTCACGACCTAAGGCTCAGTTGCGGCTTCATGTTGTGGGTGTGTGGACCGCGTGTGTATGGGGCATCAGGGACCGTAGGTGTGAGGGCCCCGGATGCGAGGGGTCGAGGCAATTCTGTGAGGCCTCGACCGCGGTGGGGTGGCATCAATGGTCGAATGGGCAGTGGTCGAGGTGTCAACCGTGACCTTGGCTCGATGTGACCCTACAAAAAAATAAAAGTGGATAAGTGAGATACTTGGCATCAAGTACTAAAATAAATGGGAAAAATCTACAAAAGGTATGCTAGGGGAGGTATAAAATATATGCAAAAAGTGTATAAAATGAGGTGTTATCAAAATCTCATCCACATCAATCACAATCACCCCCCATGTATCATAATGTACCCATCCACCACCTTTATGGCTACACTTATTGAAGGCCACATTGGATGGTGTCAAAGTTCATCGAACGACATGTGATGAGTGTAGTGACTTTGGGTCTAAGAACCACAATCACCACTATCACTTTGATAGTTGATTATGACTACCATTCGATGGTTCCATGTATCACTCTCAAGGTGGGTCTGCCTGGTACACTATTCTCTGACAAGTACCTATGTGTTTCTCTCGATATCATATAACATGACTAATGAGATTCTTTCATCAACCAACACACATTCTAGTTGTATGTATTACTGTTTTTTATTTAGCTTCCACAGTAATATCCGACTAGTGACATAGCAAGAATGTATGTACTCATATCATACATATGATCTCAATGTTCAAGTCCTAAACCTAAAGACATATTTCATGGAGTAAGATCATTCTTTAGACATCTAAAATGTTATATCATTATCTCATAATTGAATAAAACATAATAGATAGGACCACCTTTATTATTATCAAATCAATTACATTATGCCACATTATAATTGTAACACCCCTGACCTGGGTTATGACCTAACCCTGGAAGTTTTGCCTAAATATGTAATTAATATACTTGTGAACACTCCCTGGCATGTAATTAAGTTCCTCAGGAACATTTACTTTCAATTTTGCTCCTTTTTGTATAAAGTAGTAGCATTGTGTTGTATGCAGGGACCTATGTGCAAATTACCCAGTTTAAGGGTTGAACTTGAAAAATTCACAAGATAAGATGTTCCTTTGATGTTGAAACATCATGTGAATGGTTATGGTAAAGTTTGAGGGATTTCCCAAGCTTGAGCACCAAGGTGCAGCTGTGGAAGCAATTCCCATGCTTAGAAACCCTAATTTGGGGTAAAGTGCAATTTACCCAAATTGAGGGGTCCAACTTGTAATTTTCACCATATAGAACATCTTTTATGACTCTTGTCATCATTTAGAGTAAAAATGATGAAAGGGATACATCATTTAATAATTAAATGAGAAAAATGATCTTTGTGATAGAAATCACCTAAAATGGGTACAAAACCCTTTCCTGTATGTACCCTAGTTGAAGGTTGGATTCCTTTACCCTTAGATCTTGAGTTTTCTTGAGATTTGCATAAGATTAGATGGGCTTGGACGTGCCCTTGAACAAGGAGGGACCTAGATGTGAATTTTGAATTTGAAAGGTCCTTGTAGTAGGAAATAGGCTTAAGCTATAAAAAGGCTTTTCCTTTGCAAATGAGCAAACGATCTTTCCCTGTTCCATTCATTTCCTTTCTTTCCCAAACGGCCAAGCCTTGCTCTGGAGCTCAGGAGAAACGACCAAGGGTGCAAGGTAGGTTTGGATTCCCCTTCTTGCCCAAATTCCATGGTTAGAATTCGGATTCAAGGACAAATTCATGGCTAGCTTACTTAATTCTACCTTTTTAGCCATCTTTTCTCAACCTTCCTTGGAGGATTAACCTTGGCCGACCTGTGGAGCTTCTAGGACACCATTAAAGGCTTGGAGCTCGAAAGCTTGGAGCTCAAGGAGCAAGCTTTAGGCGGGTTTTATAACTCTAAACTTTATGCTTTGATTATACATCTTTTCTGTGCATATAGTTGATAGATCTTCTTCTTCCCTATCTTCCCTTGCATCCTTGCAAGCAAAATCGTGAAGAACTGCTACTGTTCTTAAGGTGGAAGATAAGGGCGTTAATTACTATGCTTATCCACAGATTTTCACTTTATCAAACGACCTCCACCTATTGCTCAAAACGGTTTCAAACCGTTTGGTGGGCAAACGGTTTCAGGGTCGTTTGAGGGCAAACGGTCTCAAGACCGTTTGGTCCCGTTGACCAAGCGAAGACCGTTTGGGAATCTTGTTCATAATTATGTAGGTTAATCACCCACGAAATTTGAGAGGTTAACTCCAAAGGAATCGTGAGATATGAGCAAATCAATTAGCAAAACGAATTGAATTAATTTCTGATTTGCAATCTGTTTAATTTGCCCTTTTTGGGCAAACGGTCTCAAGACCGTTTAAGATGGTTGACTAAACGTTGACCGTTTGGGATTACTGTTCATAATGATGTTAATTAACGACTCACCAAATTTTATGGATTAATTCCAAACGAGTCATGAGTTGAAGGATGATTAATAGGGCAAACCCTAATTGAAATTAGTGCTGAATCTCCTATGAGTTAAGTTGAGATTTTGGGTTGCTTAGCCCAAACGGTTTCAAGACCGTTTGGGAATCACCCAAACGGTCTCAAGACCGTTTGGGGGTCACCCCAAGACCGTTTGGAGGTCTGGGGTCAAGTATAGTTGATCAATTGAAGGTCCAAAGGCACCAAATCATATTGCAATTAAGTATTGATGTGATGATCAACTCAATAGATCAAACCTTGATGAATTTTCGCTAAAGTCCAAAGGATGGATGGGCAAACGGTCTCAAGACCGTTTGGAACTCATCCAAACGGTCTCAAGACCGTTTGGTGTCAACCCAAGACCGTTTGAAGGTCTAGGGTTGAGTTAATCTAATGGTTTGAGGGTCCAATTGTAGGAAATTGATGCATTGTTGAAAATTGCTGATTTTGACCTAATTGGACTTCAACCTTAGTCAAAACGACTTGGTTTTTGGTCAAACTTTGGGCAAACGGTCTCAAGACCGTTTGGATGATGTCCAAACGACCTCAAGACCGTTTGGGCCAAGTTTGAGCCCAATTGGAGGTCAATTGATAGGTTCAACCTTGAATTGTTTCACATTGTTGAACATTGATGACCAATCAACTTGAAACCCTAATTGAGAACGATTGAACCCTAATTGGTTTACAATTGAGGGTCAATTTGATGTCTAAGTGGTTAAGGCTAACCCTAATTGGCTCAATGTATAAGTGGTTAGCATACCTTTAGCCAATTGAGGGCTTCAACATACATATCCTTGAACTTTGGTGACCTTTGAACCCTTTTGGAGGTCCAAACGGTCTCAAGACCGTTTGGGCTCAAACGACCTCAAGACCGTTTGAGCTCAAACGACCTCAAGGTCGATTGGTCCAAACGACCTCAAACCGATTGAAGCTCCAAACGGTTTGGAAGTCAACCCTTCCAAACGGTCTTCACCTCCAAACGATCTCAAGACCGTTTGGATCCAAACGGTCTCAAGACCGTTTGAGGGCCAAATGGTCTCAAGACCGTTTAGGTGGTTGAAACCGTTTGAAGGTTGAAACCGTTTGGAGATTGGTGATGGTTTGTACTTAACCATTTGATGATGTAATCAGTTCAATGGTGATTCAATCTAAACCCTAATGGTAACCTAGGTCATTAAGGGACTATGTGATTAGTGGGTTAACCCATGATGGTGATCATGTGGCAAATTACCAAAATACCCTTGAAGGGTCTAAAGGGGTAAAACCCTAATCTAATCAAACCCTAATCACATAATGTTGATGCTTTGGCTCACATCAATCAATAGAGACTTGTCTCAACCTAATCTAGAGTGGTGTTGCCACCATCTACTAGAGAGAGGAAAGAGAAAGTGTTTCTAGAGAGAGAAAGTATCCTAGAGAGAGAAAGTGCCCTTTTTAGGAGGAATCTCTAGTAAGATACTTCTTTTACACATAAAGGTGCATGATTAGGGAATGACCCACCTATGTGAGGTCATGGAAACCCTAATGATGATATCTAATGGATCTTAATGATAATTAAGAGTCTTAATGATGATGTTTCTCTTACATGATGATGTAATGAGTACAATTCACCATGGAGTGAATAGTAAACCCTAATTTTTGGGCGATGACATGAAAGATGAATAGTAAACCCTGATTGTAAGGGTTATTAAGTGGAACCCTATCTTAGGGTGATTCCATGTGAAACACTAGTTGAGGGTGAATCCAAGTGAAACCCTAATTGGGGATGTATTCCTATTTATTGAAGTGTTTACTATTATCTGTTGAATTAACCATGCAGGTTGTTGTGAGATGATGGTCACACCCAGGTATGGAATACCATGTTATATTCATTGAAGGCATGTCTTATGCTTTATGAATAGTGAACCATCTTGATGCACTGCTAAGTGACATCCTTTGTGATTTATGGGCTGTAAGAGCCATAAATGTTATTAAGGTCATGCTTGACAGATGACTTGAGATGAATATCTGATAATTGTGATAAGTTAGGCCTGTTACATTTTGTATTCTCATATATAGCTGTGTTACTGTATGATGATTGGAATACTGAATGTACCTAACTAATCAAGTGAAATGTAGAGCCCTGATCATAGATCCATCATTGTCAGTTGTCTAAATGATGGTGAAACAGGTTTTCCTAAGGGAACTCCTGGAGCACATACTGTTGAGTATGTGGGGTACATGGATGTGTAGAACCTGACATCCTAGTGTAGGTAATTGATGTAGATTCTCATAGTCCGTCATACCTTCACTATAACAGAAAGGGTGAGTGGATGATGTAGATTCTAGTAGTCCATCAGACCCCACCCCAAAGTTTTAAAGGTGAGCTGTATCTCTACACTCCCTTAAAGACATAAACCCCGTATCGGTGAAAGATAAACAAGAAATCTTCCGATAGCGAAGAGAGTACAGAATGCCACTGTAACTCTAAAAATAGCGAAGGACCAGAGTACCCTGGTGAGCTATTACATAGACATCCCGCCAGATGTCAAACAATCAATCCTCTAACTGACTGAGGAAGATGAGGTCATAAGAATCCGGCTCTCTTAATGACCTATGTATGATACTGATGTGACTTCTTAGCGATCAGTTGGAGTATGAGTGGTATGCCTCATCTCCACAGGGCATAATAATAATAATAATGTTTGGAAAAACATAAACAACAGCGTAGTATATCTGTTAGAGTTAATTATGAGTTATTTGATTGATGTTACCTTGAATAGCATAGATGTTCTCATATTTTAATATTGATTGAACTCTTGCTTATCATCAGAACTGCCAGTGAATATCTTGAAGGCTCTTATTGCTTTAGTTATTCCTTGCTTTGCTTATAAAGCCTAGTGGAGAGTTATAACTCTCGCTGGGGCAATTATGTATAATTGTCTCACCCCGTAGACTTCTACTTTTTAGGTGGTCGTCAAAGACGAAGGAACAAGAACTCAGGTGAACAATCCCAGCAACAGCAGCATCAGGAGCAGTAAATATCTCAGGTGGAGATCTAGCCTGCTTCATGGTGTAGTTAGAGTTAAGTCCTATGTGTCCTCTGTACTCTCAGGTCCTGGAGTGTTTTGGAGTATGAATTCTTGAGAGTTTTGGTATCATGTTGTATGTAATTACTCAAGAAGTAATTGTCAGTGATGTAAACAGTTAAATCCTTTTTCTATGGAGAAGGTTTGTGGTTTCAGGCTCTTGTCTCGAAAAGTTTTAATTTCCCGTGATTTTTGTCTTCCGCTGTTTACCGATTGCTTCCGCACATGATTAAATCGGGATTAATTCGTGGTTTGGAGATCGGAGCCCACAATTAAGTGGTATCAGAGCTCCAGGTTCATCCGAGTCTACAGAGGCATAGGACTTAGGAAGTCGAGTCTATCTTTAGTATTCCTTCCTTATCTAATAGAATCTTCTACTCCTCAGGAGAAGGAGATACTTAAGATGTCAGAGCCACATGATGAGAATGTGGAAGAAAGTAGTGCTAGTGCACCTCAAGGTGGTGCAGGAGTACCAGGATTGGAACAGCATGTACCAGAACAACCTAGAGAGCCACCCCAGTTTGATCCAGATGACATGGGTAACCCAGCAGTCCAGACAATGTTTGGGCAGTTTATGACTGCCATGACACACATAACCGACAGGTTGCCTATGCCTGCACCTAGGGTACCTGCCCAGCCTGAGGGGCAAGGTATCGGGAAGACGTTCGAGCGACTACGTCGTGTCGGAGCTACCGAGTACCATGGGACTGCTGACCCCGCAGATGCTGATCTGTGGTTGACAGAGCTGGAGAAGGCCTTCAGGATCCTCAACATCCCTGAAGCTGAGAAGGTTAGACATGCTGTCTATCTTCTCAAAGGAAGTGCTGGTCACTGGTGGAACATGGAAGAGCAGAAGAGACCTGGGGCAGAGTTCTCATGGGAAGAGTTTCGTCGGGAATTTATCAATAGATATTTTCCCAAGACCTTCCTAGACGAGAAGATCTCTCAGTTTGAGAGACTGAGACAGGGTATTATGAACATTAGCGAATACGAAGCTAAGTTCATGGAGCTGTTGCGATTTTGTCCGCACATGGCTGCCACAGAAGAAGAAAGAATCAGAAGGTTTGAGAAGGGGTTGAATGCTGACATGTCTACCCCAGTGTCTGCCTTAGAGAACCGAGAGAGATTCTCTACCTTCGTTGAGTCAGTCCGAAGGATAGAGAGATCTGTAGTTGAGAAAAGACAAACCCATAAAAGATATCCACAGTTCCAGGGTTCTTCATCTAGGGATTCCAAGAAACCTAGATTCTCTGCACCTAACCCTCCGCCACCCAGATCGAGTTTTCAAACTCAATGGACACCAAGCAGAGGTAGAGGACGAAGTCAACCGCTTCAAGGGACGCACAGTTCTGCATCTGTGTCAGTTACTGGACCACCCAGACCACAGCAACAGGAAAAGAGTTGCTACAACTGTGGTAAGGTGGGACACTTGATGAAGGATTGTCGTTCTAGGGCTGTCGGTGTGACACAACAAACCCCGAGACAGAATCGACAGGGATCTCAGAATAGACAACATCAAGGAGCAGCTCGAGGACGTGGACAAGCATCTCAAGCTGGATCATCAGCACCACCTCAACAGCAGGCTACAGCAAGGTTCTATGCTATGAACCCACCAGAAGCAGTGGTCAATCCACAAGTGGTGACAGGTCAGATGGAACTTTTATATTCTGATATGTCTAAATCTTGTGTAGTATCTGTTCTGATTGACCCGGGTGCTACGCACTCTTTCATCACTCGAAGAGTGATTCGTAACTGCAATATGACAACCAGTCATAGGGCAGATAAGTTGTTGTTGGAGACTCCGTTGAGTGGGTCTGCTGTTCTGCAAGAAGTATGCTCTCCTTGCGTACTTTTCTTTTCTAAGCATCGCATTCAAGTGGATCTCATACCGCTTGATATGCAAGGATTTGATATAATCCTAGGGATGGATAACTTGGAAAAGTATCGAGTTGTCTTGGATTGTGAATCCAAGCTGGCAGTGTTTGCTGATGAAAGCAACACATGGATCTTTCAAGGTGAAAGAAAGATTCTGCCCACCTGTCTTGTATCAGCTATGGTTGCTGATAAGTTGATGAGGCAAGGATGCTATGCATTCTTAGCCCATGTGGTAGATGTTACCAAGGAGAGTTCTAACCCTGCTGAAGTTCCGATAGTCAGGGAATTCGAGGATGTGTTTCCCGAAGAACTTCCTGGTATACCACCACCCCGGGAAATTGATTTTGAGATCAATTTGGTCCCAGATACGAAACCTATAGCCCAGACTCCGTATAGGATGGCGCCTGCTGAGATGGCAGAACTCAAGAAACAGCTTCAAGAGTTACTTGAGAAGGGTTTCATCCGACCGAGTACCTCACCTTGGGGTGCTCCGGTTTTGTTTGTTAAAAAGAAAGATGGATCGATGCGGTTGTGCATTGATTATAGACAACTCAATAAAGTAACGATAAAGAATAAATATCCTTTGCCGAGGATTGATGATCTTTTCGACCAGTTGCGTGGTGCGACAGTCTTTTCTAAGATAGACTTAAGGTCTGGATATCATCAACTCCGCATTAAGGACAGTGACATATCTAAGTCTGCCTTTAGGACAAGATATGGTCACTATGAGTTCACGGTCATGTCGTTTGGACTAACCAATGCACCGGCTGCATTCATGGAACTCATGAATAGAGTCTTTCGACCTTTCCTTGATCAGTGTGTTGTCGTCTTCATAGATGACATACTGATTTATAGTAAGGATGCTCAGCAGCATGAACAACACCTTCGCCAGACTTTGACCTTGCTAAGAGAGCATAAGCTATACGCTAAGTTTAGCAAGTGTGAGTTTTGGTTATCTGAAGTATCCTTCCTTGGACATGTGGTATCTGCCTCGGGAATTCGTGTTGACCCTGCAAAGATAGAATCTGTTCTGCAGTGGGAACAACCGAAGACACCGACGGAGATTAGAAGTTTCTTGGGGTTAGCTGGTTATTATCGAAGGTTTATTAAAAATTTCAGTTCTATAGCCTTACCTTTGACCAAGTTAACCCGGAAGGATGTTCCTTTTGCTTGGAGTGATAAGTGTCAACAGTCTTTTCAGCTGTTGAAGGAGAGGTTGACAAGTGCACCTGTGCTTGTGTTACCTGAGCAAGGAAAGGAATATATAATCTTTTGTGATGCCTCCAAGAATGGACTTGGATGTGTGTTGATGCAGGATAACCAAGTGATTTCTTTTGCTTCCCGACAGCTTAAGAAACACGAAGAGAATTATCCGACACACGATCTGGAGTTAGCTGCTGTGGTCCATGCTTTGAAAATCTGGAGACATTATCTCTACGGAGAAACTTTCCAGATTTTCACAGACCACAAGAACCTTAAGTACATCTTCACTCAGCATGAGCTTAATATGAGGCAACGTCGCTGGATGGAGTTAATCAAGGACTACGATTGTACGATTGATTACCATCCGGGTAAGGCCAATGTGGTTGCAGATGCCTTGAGTAGGAAATCAACAACATCAACCATGGATAGGGCACAACTAAGTTCCTTAGTATGCTCTAGAAGAGATATGCTTATCTCTTTAAGGCATGACAATGTGCAGTTGAAGGCCTCATTGTTAGCCGGTCTGTTAGCTGAGATGCAGATTAAACCTACCTTAAGAGAGCAGATAAAGGAGGCACAACAAGTAGATGTTTCTGTACAGCAGATTAGATTTGAGTTTGGAAATGAGAAGCGAGAAGGTTTTCATGAGTCAGATGACCAGGTGGCATGCTATCATGGAAGGATGATAGTGCCAGATGTGGACGACCTGAGGAAGTTAATCCTGGAAGAAGCTCATTCTTCGATGTATGCTATGCATCCAGGGAGCACCAAGATGTATCGAAACTTGAAAGACATGTATTGGTGGCCTGGAATGAAGAAGGATGTAGCTGAGTTTGTTCTGAGGTGTCCTGTGTGTCAGCAGGTCAAGGCTGAACACCAGAAACCTGCAGGGACAATGCAACCCTTACCCATACCACAGTGGAAGTGGGACCATGTAACCATGGACTTTGTTGTTGGCCTACCCAGGACAAACAAAGGACATGATTCCATTTGGGTAGTTGTTGATAGGTTGACAAAGACAGCGCATTTCTTACCTGTCAAAACAACCTATACTGCTGAAAGGTTATCCCAGATATATGTCCAAGAGATAGTGTGTTTGCACGGAGTTCCTATCACTATAGTTTCTGACAGAGGTCCCCAGTTTACAAGTCGCTTTTGGGAACAGTTACACAGAGCCCTAGGCACCAAGTTAAGGTTTAGTACAGCCTTTCATCCTCAAACTGATGGACAGTCAGAAAGGACTATACAGACCTTAGAAGATCTGTTGAGAGCATGTGTTCTCCAGTTTACCGGGAGTTGGGATCTACATCTAAGCTTGATAGAGTTTGCCTATAACAATAGCTATCAACATAGCATTGATATGGCACCATATGAAGCCTTATATGGCAGACGTTGTAGATCACCCTTGTGTTGGTATGAAACTGGTGAGCACCAGTTATTAGGCCCTGATCTTGTGCAGCAAACTACAGAAAAGATTAAAGTTATACAACAACAGCTTAAGACTGCACAAGATAGACAGAAATCATATGCCGATAAACGTCGTAGACCCCTAGAATTCCAGGATGGAGACAGAGTGTATCTCAAGGTCTCACCTTGGAAAGGAGTCCTTCGTTTTGGGAAGAAAGGAAAGTTAGCTCCTAGATTTTTGGGACCTTATCCAATTGTTGAAAAAGTTGGAAAGGTGGCCTATAGACTAGAGTTACCTCTAGAGTTGCAGAAGCTGCACCCTGTGTTTCACATTTCCATGCTGAGGAAATGTCATCCAGATACCGAGTCAGTTCTACAACCTATGGAGGTAAAATTGAATGAAGATATAACGTATGAGGAGGGACCAGTGTCAATCCTCGATAACAGAACTAAAAAGTTAAAGAAGAAGGATATAAGCCTTGTAAAAGTCCTCTGGAACCATCGTGGTGTTGAAGAAGCCACTTGGGAACTAGAAGATGAAATGAGAAGAAAATATCCTGCTCTCTTCTTATAATATGCTTTATCGATTTCGGGGACGAAATCCTTTTGAAGGGGTAAAGAATTTGTAACACCCCTGACCTGGGTTATGACCTAACCCTGGAAGTTTTGCCTAAATATGTAATTAATATACTTGTGAACACTCCCTGGCATGTAATTAAGTTCCTCAGGAACATTTACTTTCAATTTTGCTCCTTTTTGTATAAAGTAGTAGCATTGTGTTGTATGCAGGGACCTATGTGCAAATTACCCAGTTTAAGGGTTGAACTTGCAAAATTCACAAGATAAGATGTTCCTTTGATGTTGAAACATCATGTGAATGGTTATGGTAAAGTTTGAGGGATTTCCCAAGCTTGAGCACCAAGGTGCAGCTGTGGAAGCAATTCCCATGCTTAGAAACCCTAATTTGGGGTAAAGTGCAATTTACCCAAATTGAGGGGTCCAACTTGTAATTTTCACCATATAGAACATCTTTTATGACTCTTGTCATCATTTAGAGTAAAAATGATGAAAGGGATACATCATTTAATAATTAAATGAGAAAAATGATCTTTGTGATAGAAATCACCTAAAATGGGTACAAAACCCTTTCCTGTATGTACCCTAGTTGAAGGTTGGATTCCTTTACCCTTAGATCTTGAGTTTTCTTGAGATTTGCATAAGATTAGATGGGCTTGGACGTGCCCTTGAACAAGGAGGGACCTAGATGTGAATTTTGAATTTGAAAGGTCCTTGTAGTAGGAAATAGGCTTAAGCTATAAAAAGGCTTTTCCTTTGCAAATGAGCAAACGATCTTTCCCTGTTCCATTCATTTCCTTTCTTTCCCAAACGGCCAAGCCTTGCTCTGGAGCTCAGGAGAAACGACCAAGGGTGCAAGGTAGGTTTGGATTCCCCTTCTTGCCCAAATTCCATGGTTAGAATTCGGATTCAAGGACAAATTCATGGCTAGCTTACTTAATTCTACCTTTTTAGCCATCTTTTCTCAACCTTCCTTGGAGGATTAACCTTGGCCGACCTGTGGAGCTTCTAGGACGCCATTAAAGGCTTGGAGCTCGAAAGCTTGGAGCTCAAGGAGCAAGCTTTAGGCGGGTTTTATAACTCTAAACTTTATGCTTTGATTATACATCTTTTCTGTGCATATAGTTGATAGATCTTCTTCTTCCCTATCTTCCCTTGCATCCTTGCAAGCAAAATCGTGAAGAACTGCTACTGTTCTTAAGGTGGAAGATAAGGGCGTTAATTACTATGCTTATCCACAGATTTTCACTTTATCAAACGACCTCCACCTATTGCTCAAAACGGTTTCAAACCGTTTGGTGGGCAAACGGTTTCAGGGTCGTTTGAGGGCAAACGGTCTCAAGACCGTTTGGTCCCGTTGACCAAGCGAAGACCGTTTGGGAATCTTGTTCATAATTATGTAGGTTAATCACCCACGAAATTTGAGAGGTTAACTCCAAAGGAATCGTGAGATATGAGCAAATCAATTAGCAAAACGAATTGAATTAATTTCTGATTTGCAATCTGTTTAATTTGCCCTTTTTGGGCAAACGGTCTCAAGACCGTTTAAGATGGTTGACTAAACGTTGACCGTTTGGGATTACTGTTCATAATGATGTTAATTAACGACTCACCAAATTTTATGGATTAATTCCAAACGAGTCATGAGTTGAAGGATGATTAATAGGGCAAACCCTAATTGAAATTAGTGCTGAATCTCCTATGAGTTAAGTTGAGATTTTGGGTTGCTTAGCCCAAACGGTTTCAAGACCGTTTGGGAATCACCCAAACGGTCTCAAGACCGTTTGGGGGTCACCCCAAGACCGTTTGGAGGTCTGGGGTCAAGTATAGTTGATCAATTGAAGGTCCAAAGGCACCAAATCATATTGCAATTAAGTATTGATGTGATGATCAACTCAATAGATCAAACCTTGATGAATTTTCGCTAAAGTCCAAAGGATGGATGGGCAAACGGTCTCAAGACCGTTTGGAACTCATCCAAACGGTCTCAAGACCGTTTGGTGTCAACCCAAGACCGTTTGAAGGTCTAGGGTTGAGTTAATCTAATGGTTTGAGGGTCCAATTGTAGGAAATTGATGCATTGTTGAAAATTGCTGATTTTGACCTAATTGGACTTCAACCTTAGTCAAAACGACTTGGTTTTTGGTCAAACTTTGGGCAAACGGTCTCAAGACCGTTTGGATGATGTCCAAACGACCTCAAGACCGTTTGGGCCAAGTTTGAGCCCAATTGGAGGTCAATTGATAGGTTCAACCTTGAATTGTTTCACATTGTTGAACATTGATGACCAATCAACTTGAAACCCTAATTGAGAACGATTGAACCCTAATTGGTTTACAATTGAGGGTCAATTTGATGTCTAAGTGGTTAAGGCTAACCCTAATTGGCTCAATGTATAAGTGGTTAGCATACCTTTAGCCAATTGAGGGCTTCAACATACATATCCTTGAACTTTGGTGACCTTTGAACCCTTTTGGAGGTCCAAACGGTTTGAGCCCATTTGGACCAAACGGTCTCAAGACCGTTTGGGTCCAAACGGTCTCAAGACCGTTTGAGACCAAACGGTCTCAAGACCGTTTGGGGCCAAACGGTCTCAAGACCGTTTGGGCTCAAACGACCTCAAGACCGTTTGAGCTCAAACGACCTCAAGGTCGATTGGTCCAAACGACCTCAAACCGATTGAAGCTCCAAACGGTTTGGAAGTCAACCCTTCCAAACGGTCTTCACCTCCAAACGGTCTCAATACCGTTTGGATCCAAACGGTCTCAAGACCGTTTGAGGGCCAAACGGTCTCAAGACCGTTTAGGTGGTTGAAACCGTTTGAAGGTTGAAACCGTTTGGAGATTGGTGATGGTTTGTACTTAACCATTTGATGATGTAATCAGTTCAATGGTGATTCAATCTAAACCCTAATGGTAACCTAGGTCATTAAGGGACTATGTGATTAGTGGGTTAACCCATGATGGTGATAATGTGGCAAATTACCAAAATACCCTTGAAGGGTCTAAAGGGGTAAAACCCTAATCTAATCAAACCCTAATCACATAATGTTGATGCTTTGGCTCACATCAATCAATAGAGACTTGTCTCAACCTAATCTAGAGTGGTGTTGCCACCATCTACTAGAGAGAGGAAAGAGAAAGTGTTTCTAGAGAGAGAAAGTATCCTAGAGAGAGAAAGTGCCCTTTTTAGGAGGAATCTCTAGTAAGATACTTCTTTTACACATAAAGGTGCATGATTAGGGAATGACCCACCTATGTGAGGTCATGGAAACCCTAATGATGATATCTAATGGATCTTAATGATAATTAAGAGTCTTAATGATGATGTTTCTCTTACATGATGATGTAATGAGTACAATTCACCATGGAGTGAATAGTAAACCCTAATTTTTGGGCGATGACATGAAAGATGAATAGTAAACCCTGATTGTAAGGGTTATTAAGTGGAACCCTATCTTAGGGTGATTCCATGTGAAACACTAGTTGAGGGTGAATCCAAGTGAAACCCTAATTGGGGATGTATTCCTATTTATTGAAGTGTTTACTATTATCTGTTGAATTAACCATGCAGGTTGTTGTGAGATGATGGTCACACCCAGGTATGGAATACCATGTTATATTCATTGAAGGCATGTCTTATGCTTTATGAATAGTGAACCATCTTGATGCACTGCTAAGTGACATCCTTTGTGATTTATGGGCTGTAAGAGCCATAAATGTTATTAAGGTCATGCTTGACAGATGACTTGAGATGAATATCTGATAATTGTGATAAGTTAGGCCTGTTACATTTTGTATTCTCATATATAGCTGTGTTACTGTATGATGATTGGAATACTGAATGTACCTAACTAATCAAGTGAAATGTAGAGCCCTGATCATAGATCCATCATTGTCAGTTGGCTAAATGATGGTGAAACAGGTTTTCCTAAGGGAACTCCTGGAGCACATACTGTTGAGTATGTGGGGTACATGGATGTGTAGAACCTGACATCCTAGTGTAGGTAATTGATGTAGATTCTCGTAGTCCGTCATACCTTCACTATAACAGAAAGGGTGAGTGGATGATGTAGATTCTAGTAGTCCATCAGACCCCACCCCAAAGTTTTAAAGGTGAGCTGTATCTCTACACTCCCTTAAAGACATAAACCCCGTATCGGTGAAAGATAAACAAGAAATTTTCCGATAGCGAAGAGAGTACAGAATGCCACTGTAACTCTAAAAATAGCGAAGGACTAGAGTACCCTGGTGAGCTATTACATAGACATCCCGCCAGATGTCAAACAATCAATCCTCTAACTGACTGAGGAAGATGAGGTCATAAGAATCCGGCTCTCTTAATGACCTATGTATGATACTGATGTGACTTCTTAACGATCAGTTGGAGTATGAGTGGTATGCCTCATCTCCACAGGGCATAATAATAATAATAATGTTTGGAAAAACATAAACAACAGCGTAGTATATCTGTTAGAGTTAATTATGAGTTATTTGATTGATGTTACCTTGAATAGCATAGATGTTCTCATATTTTAATATTGATTGAACTCTTGCTTATCATCAGAACTGCCAGTGAATATCTTGAAGGCTCTTATTGCTTTAGTTATTCCTTGCTTTGCTTATAAAGCCTAGTGGAGAGTTATAACTCTCGCTGGGGCAATTATGTATAATTGTCTCACCCCGTAGACTTCTACTTTTTAGGTGGTCGTCAAAGACGAAGGAACAAGAACTCAGGTGAACAATCCCAGCAACAGCAGCATCAGGAGCAGTAAATATCTCAGGTGGAGATCTAGCCTGCTTCATGGTGTAGTTAGAGTTAAGTCCTATGTGTCCTCTGTACTCTCAGGTCCTGGAGTGTTTTGGAGTATGAATTCTTGAGAGTTTTGGTATCATGTTGTATGTAATTACTCAAGAAGTAATTGTCAGTGATGTAAACAGTTAAATCCTTTTTCTATGGAGAAGGTTTGTGGTTTCAGGCTCTTGTCTCGAAAAGTTTTAATTTCCCGTGATTTTTGTCTTCCGCTGTTTACCGATTGCTTCCGCACATGATTAAATCGGGATTAATTCGTGGTTTGGAGATCGGAGCCCACAATAATCATCATATGAATCTATCTCTAAGCATACATAACAAGAGACTCCCACTTTCACTTATATCTAATTACCCATAAATCTTATCTTAAGTGATCTAACATATCCATCGTGCTTCTATTGTGAAAGTTCTTTTATCCATGGGTCTACAATATTGCTTTCAGTCAACACTCTATAAATCTCCACATCTCTTTATTGTATGATCTCTCATATGAGATGGATGCGCCTAAGTATTTGCTTGTAACATTGATGCGGTCTAGGCTCTTAGCTTGTGTAATAGCTATGTTGTTGTCACTATAGAACTCCATTGAATCACTAATGCTTGAAACCACTTTGAGTTCCTTGATGAACTTCTTAATCGAACCATCTTACTTTGTTGCACTCAAGGTCGTATTATACTCAACTCTCATTGTAGAATCACCAATTGCTTCTTTCTTGGAACTTTTCCAACTCACAACTTTGTTGTTACAGAAAAATCCAAATCCAAATTGTGATGGATAATCGTCTTTTGTCAGCTTAGAATCTTGCATCAGTGTAACCCCTTACACCCAACTCTTCCTCACCATCATAAGTAAGGAATTCATCCTAAGTTCTTCTCAAGGGCTTAAGGATGTTAGTTACAGTAGTCTACTGACCTTCATCGGGATCTGACTAATGTTTACTTGTAATGCTCAAAGCATACGGGAGAGTGGGACGAGTACATAACACTACATACATGATAGATCCAATTACAGACACATATGACATCTTACTCATGTGTTTCCATTCTTCACAAGAACTAGGACACTGAGATTTAGAGTGACTAATTCCGTGGAGCATGGGCAAATTTCCTATCTTTTAGTCTTGCATGCTCAACCTCTTCAACACTTTGTCAATATATGTACTCTGGCTTAGACCAACAAGTCTTCTATATTTATCTCTATAAATCTTTATTCCTAAGATATAAGATGTTTTGCCTAAATCCCTCATAAATAAGGTACTTCTCGACCAGTTCGTTACCATTTCTAGGGTAGGTGTGTCATTCCCCATTAATAGTATGTCATCTACATACAATATGAGGAATACAACTATGCTCTCACTAACCTTCTTGTATACATGAGGTTCATCTTTATTTTGACTAAAGCCAAACTCTTTGACTTTCTCATCATAGAAAAGATTCCACCTTCGAGTTGCTTGTTACAATTCGTAGATTTACCTTTGTAGCTTACATACTTAATTTGTATCGTTTGGATTTATAAAACCTTCAAGTTGTGTCATGTACACATCCTAAATATTATTTCTGTTAAAGAAAGTGGTTTTAACATCCATCTGCCAAATCTCATAATCATAATAAGTTGCAATGGCAAACATAATCCTGATGAATTGAACCACGATAACCGATAAAAAGGTTTCGTCAAAGTCAACACCTTGAACTTTTCATAAACCGTTTGCAACCAATCTTCCTTTATAAGTTTGTACATTTCCATCCATGTCAGTCTTATTCTTAAAGGACCACTTGCACCCTATGGGTTTTACTCATTCAGGTAGACTTACTAAGGTCCATTTCTTGTTGGTGTACATGGAGTCCATCTTAGATATCATGGCCTCAAGCAATTTCTCAAAATTTGGTCCCTAGATAGCTTCTAGGTAGATTTATGTCTCCTCATCTATGAACAACTCATCCCCTTCTTGAGTCACAAGATAACCAAATCTTTCAGGCTCAAGGTGTATCCTACTAGATATACGAGATTCTTATATTACGTGAGGAACTTAAGATTCCACAACACTTTGTGAGTCTCCATGTTCCTTTTGTACCTCTACAGGTTCAATATTTTCTTGTTGGTCTTGAACCTCTTTGAGTTCTACTTTCTTCCCACTGATTCCTTTAGAAATGAATTCCTTTTCTAGGAATACAACATCCATGAAAAAAAGGCTTTGTTGTTAGATTGGTTATACAAGTAGTATCCCTTGGTTTCCTTGGGATATCCAATAAAATAATATTTATCTGATCTAGGGTCAAGCTTTTCAGGAAATGTTTTCCTCACATAAGCTTCACATCACAAAATCTTCATAGAAGACATATTGGGATGCTTCCTGGTCCATATGTCATATGGTGTCTTTTGAACCGATTTAGAGGGTACATGGTTAAGTGGAAATACTGTGGTTTGTAAAGTATGTCCTAGAATGAAGATGGAAGATCAGAAAAACTCATCATTGATCGCATCATATCTAGTAATGTGCAGTTCCTTCTTTTTGATACACCATTATGACGTGGTGTTCCAGGCAGAATCCATTTTGATACAATGCCATAGTCTTACAGAAGGTCCTAAAACTCTTGACTTAAGTATTCTCCACTCGATCAGAATGAATTAATTTAATACTTTCACCAAGTTGGTTCTATACTTCATTCCTAAAATCCATGAACCTTTCAAGGGTTTGTGACTTATTTTCATAAAGTACACATAGCCATACCTACTACATCATCAATAAAGGTAATGAGGTATTGGGTCAACCACCTCTAGCATTTTTTCTAAAAGGGACTCATACATCAGTATGTATGAGTCCTCATAGATCACTTTCTCTCTCATTATTATTAGCGAAAAGAGATTTTTTCATCTTGTTGAACAAACAAGACTCACATGTCTCTATTGATTCAAAATCAAAAGAGTCTAGATAACCATATTTATGGAGTCTAGAAATGCATTTCTCATTTATGTGCCATAGACGACAATGCTAAAGATATCTTTGGTTTGAGCTATTGAGTTTTAGCCTTTTGGTATTTACATTATACACGTTTGTCTATAAATTTAACAAGTTTAGACCATAGGACATAGGGGCATTGCTATGATCTCATCTTTACTAATAGAACATCGACCATTCTTTGTAAGAAATTCAAATACATTATTGTCAAAACAAGATACATATATGATGTTCCTATTAATTGCAAGTATGTAATAGCAGTTCTCTAAATCTATTACAAGCCCACTTGGAAAAGAAAACTTACATGTTCCAACTGCATTGGCAACAACTCTTACTCCATTAGCAATATGATATGCAACCTCACCTTTCTTTAAAGGTTTTACTTCTTTTCACATGCTGCACATTTGAGACAATGTGTAAATGTGTGATCCACATCCAATATCCAGTACTCAAGATGAATAAGTAGTGAAGCTAATTTCAATTACGTATATACTTGAAGTAGAGATATCTATCCCTTATTTCACGTTCCTTACTTTCTCTAAGTGAAAAGGATAAATTCCTTTTGCACTTACCCTTCTCCTTATCTTGAGTGCAGAAGCCTTAGAATTTGGCGTAGCCTTAGAACTTTTCTTGGCCTTGCCTTTTCCCTTGGACTCCCCTCTACTTACCACCATTACAAGTTTGTCCTTCTTCGTTCATGCTTCAAATTTATCAACATGCTAAGAAATCCATACATCAGTTTAGCCAAGTTAATCAAGTAATATCAATCGATAAACATGCTATGTGATTCAGAAACCATTGTAAAATCATATTCATGGCCAACTCTTGGCATAAAGGAAGTCCCATTCTCTCTAGGTTTCCACATGCCCAATTATCTTGAACACATGGACCCCTACTGGATCCCCTCTGTCAGTTTGCACTCAAATAATGCTTTGGGACATTATATCTTTCTTGCTTTGCATGATTCTTAAGATATGTTACCCTCTCGAGAATGTCCACGTTTCATGTTGTTTATGAAACTCATAGTTTATACAACTCAACATAACAATTTTGATGTTTGTCGAAACATTTGCATGCTTTAAGTAAGCATCCATTTTAGCCTTACGCACATTTGGAGCGAGTTCCCCTAGCACTAGTGTTACAAGGACATAGAGCTTGCGCTCGTGAGTGAGAACTTTTTTCAAAGCCCTAACTTTGTCATGGAAGTGGTCCTATTTAATTTTTCCTTCTCAAGGTCTGATCACAATGAGAGTGTGTTTTTCCATTTATTTATCAAAAGAAAACTTACATTTTGTCAAAATATTTTTGATTTGATTTGATACTATTGACGATATTAATTAGGCCTTTCATTAAGTATCACTCCTACTATTTCATTCAGATTGATAGCCCTCACTCTCAATTCAGAAGATTGCAGTGTACAACCTTCTAGTGAGCCAAGATTCATATTTCATCAAATCATGAGTCAGCTTTGGCTGATCGTCCACAACTTGACTATTTAGGTAGGCAACTTTTACCATTACATCTAATGCAATTCTTGGACAGATAGTGTGCATAACTCCTTGTCGCATTCCATATGTATGCTTCTAGATAGTTAATCTCATCAAGGCCACCTAGTTAAGCCTGACCCAAAAGCCAACATGATAGAATATGCACCCTTCTTTGGCATACCCACATATCTACCATCACACTTCCATTAGATAGATGACACACCCCGCTTTGGTGAATCTACACTTAGTCGATCAATATTTTCATTTGTGATGATTATGGAAAGAATCTAAGACTTAATATTGAGGGATTTTTTATATAAATACATATACATATCCAATCACTGCATACTTATAATATGTATCATATATATACTATATCTACAAATGAATACAAGCAATCAAAAACATATGAGTGATGATTATGGACACACTAATGCAACTATTTAGAGCCACAAATAATTGTTACCCACCTAAGGTCAAACATCACATGCTACAAAATGTAAAGGAAAAAATATTGTGCTGGAACAAGTCGGTCAGTCAATTGGACTAATTGCAGTCTATCGATTCATCTGCCTGTCGATTGATTGCTCTCCATCGGTTGGTCGACTGGCATCTGACTCAAGCGGCTATCTAGACACCTCCAACCAGTTGATTGGACCTCTAGTCAATCAATTGGCTCCTTCAGTTTGATCGACTCAACTTCCCAATCGGTTGATCCGCTTGGTACAAAACGTCTTCTCTTTCGTCGACACTGAAAATTAAAGCTAATCTTATTTATTTATTACATTGTAAAAGGATAAATCTCAAGTTATATTTGGGAGGAGTATAGGTAGCAAAACATCAACTTATGTGTGGAGAAAGATAGAGAGGCTCGGTATGCGAACCAAATTTTAAAGGCTAGAAATAAATATTCAACCAACATACATATCCAGGGGGTATTGGTCATAACCACACATACATCCACCATCAAAATAATTATAGAATGACGTGTATAGATTGCATATCTATCATATCATATATATATAGGATCTAAGAGACATTCCCTAGTGTATGCGGTTTTAATCATATATACACATTAATCATTTAAATATTCACAATACATGCAAAAATAAATGATAAAATAGAAACTAATCATATTGATTAAATCCTAAATGATACTAAATTGATGTGGCTCTGATACCACAATGGGAAAATATGATGATAAATATGGCAGTGGAAATAGAAAATTATCTACCATATTCTCTAAAACTAGCAGATCACATCAATAACTATGAGGTGGGAAAGAAGTTTACAAGATATATACCTGGCCTTAGAGCAAGTCCAACAACAATTGTTGTGGAGTTGTGCTTCAATCTCAAGCATCAAAGGAATGATTGTTAGTGATGGCCTTATGGTGTAGCACCACAGACGATGGTTGATGACCTTCTCCTAACGTTATGGCGACGACCTCCACGCCTCTACGTAGTTCACACAAGCCAACAATCAAAACTCCGCATCATTATTTTAGAACCAATGGGAAGGAGTTGTCCCTTCATGTTGTCAACGTGCTAGAATCAACTTTTCTCCCCTTTGGCTATCTCTCCCTTTTATAGGTAAGATGCTTCTAGCTCTCACATTACCATATCATTGAGATGGAGAGTTGTGAGAGCCTTGCCCCCCTCTTTATAAATAACTAGATGGGCTTGGGTTTTCACAAACCTAGGGACACGATGGAATGGATTTTATGAATTTTCAACTTCTACGAATCACAAGTTGGTCGATTGGACTCCCAGTCGGACGAATGGTGTGCAGTCGGTTGATTGGCTATTTTTTTGATTCGTAAAAGTATTGGCTTTTAATATGATCATTAATGCACATCATGATGTCAACATCAATCCTTGATTCAGTTATATTGATCGTCTATTAGCCTGACTTGACTTTCCAATCAGTCAACTGGACATTCCAGTCGATCGATTGGCATTCTCAAACGATTGACTAGACACTCCAGTCAGCCATCTGTTAGCCAATGTTGTTTAAGTTGATTACCTAAATCCTTTAGTAACCAAGTTAAACCTTATACATGAATAAACTCCTATGCCAGTTGCATCCTATGCATGTGACCCTATAAGTTTCAAATTCCATTGGCAGTGAACATCCATAACGAATTATGACATCACAAATAATGAGCGGTATTTAGCAACACTCCATTGCTACCCAAGTAATTGAAAAGTTGGAGAACAACTTTAATCTACATCTGTGATAAGTGTTAACTTGATCGTATAGTTCCTTTATTACTGATATCTAGATTGAATGCGAGGCATGGAATCATCATCCTCTTAATACTCAATCTATATTTCTTGAACTAGAAAAGACTGTTGAGATACACATGATCTCAATATCACATATTTACTCACATGATCATGGGCATGTGTTTCTCAGTCTTGCTTATCAAGTGGTCAGGGTATCGTCTTCAAAAGGAGGGACAAATTCCATCTACACCACTTACAATAAATCCCCATGTATCACAATATACCCAAGCACCATCTTTATGGCAACCCTTATTCAAGGTCAAGTTGGATGGTGTCAAAGTTCATCGAATGACATGTGATGAATGTAGTGACTTTAGGTGTAAGAATCACAATCACCACTATCACTTTGAGAGCTGATTCTGACTACCATTCTATGATTCCATGTATCACTGTTCTTTGACAAGTACATGTATGTTTGGCTTGATATCATATATCATGACTAATGAGATTCTATCATCAATAAAACACATTCTAGTCTTATATATTACTAGCATCTATTTAGCTTCCACAGTAATATCCAACTGGAGACTCAACAAGAATGTATGTACTCTTATAATACATATGATCTCATTGTTCAGATCCTAAACCTGAAGACATATGTCATCGAGTAACATCATTCTTTAGACATGTTAAATCATTATCTTATAATTGAACAAAAAAAAGATGAATTTGCCTTCATTATTATCAAATCAGTTACATTATGCGTCATTGCAATCATTATATGGTTGACAATTTGGACGTACATACCAACACTCCAAGCCTTGTGGGAAAAAAATAAAAGACAAGACTGAACAAAATCATGAGAGTTGTGCCTAGAAAGATGTTGAAGGGCTCTACTCGACCAGTGGGTAGCTTCACTCAAGAATGCAGACATGTCGTCTGCAAAAGTGGAGCTTGGAAGCCAAATAATACTCGACTGTCTTTTGAGGGTGATCTCGCTTAACCACCTTAATTTACACCAGGACTTACATTCGAGTAATATTGTGATTACAACAGTGCTCATGGCTCATTGAACCTGAGAAAGACATAACATATTATAGGCTAATTCAACCCTCACACAACTATCCAGGACTACCTAAAAAAATAAACGTTGGGTGTGAAAACTACCTCTATCAAGTACCTTGCACGCATACGACTAGGAAATGAGGTTTGGTGAAATTTGTGAAGGAGAACCCCCCCCCCCTTAGGAGAGGATGCAATAGATGAAAGAAGTCATGCACCTCTAGATCTAAGAAAATGAAACATGTGAATATAGTACACATACCAAGTAGTCATGCAAATATCTTGGCCATAAGGATGGCATAAGAACATGGTTAACTATGAAAAACACTGAAACAAATAAAGCCCTTAACCTTAGCTTCATGCTTTGATTCTATTTGTTAGCTTGAGGACAATCTAGATTATAATTTTGGGGGGCAATATCATTCAATTTTGTGGATGTTTCATGCCTAATTCCGCCCCTAATTTCCTTGAATAGCACATACTTGCTTTTTCCCCCACATTTTGTTCAAATTTGCTATTTTGTGCCTTAATTATGCATTAACTGCTTCTTTTGTGCAGGAAAATCACCAACAAATGGTCGTAACCAAGAAGTCCACTTAAAACAGGTTCTCCATTGGTTCCCACAACTGATGGTCACTTCTTATCAGCGTTCAAAGGCACTAGATGATCCACCGACTTTGAGTCCTTCTGACCTGACCACCCATTGATCCCCACAACCAAAGGTCACAATCGGGAAGCCTTCCAATGGCAGAACCTTTTCTACAACCCGAAGGAGTGATGAAGCCCTTCCTTTGAAGGCCCTCCTGTACAAGTCAACTGATGGCTCAACTGGGAGCCATCAATCGAAGGACACCAGCTGAGCTCGCCTTGTAATGGCTCAACTGAGCATCACCCTTTCGATGGCTCGACATGGTACCATGCTTCTAGAGGCCACCAACTGTCCACCTTCTGATGCCTCTGCGGAATGTCCACCTTCTGATGCCTCGGCTGAACATCCACCTTCTGATGGCTCAATGGGGTCCCACACTCCTAGAGACCATCGACCACCCATCAAATGAAGGTCAGGCAAACCTTGTCAATTGATGGAGATGATGCTTACATCAACAACTAGGACTAGTTAAGCGCCTGCCTCGAAGTATGTTCCATGAGACTTGGGTCACACACAAAGCTCATCTATGAGCACCTCGAGCCCCATACTGGCCTCTGTAAATAGCACACCCTTGCTACTATGAAGGGGCCTCTCATCGCTGGTGTTTAAGATGAAGTGCTACCCTTGTGATGATTCTCCATCGACCTCCACTCGCCCCCATCAGTGTGTCACATCCAAGGAAGAGAGTTTGAGAATCAAGCGGGCCTTTTCCACTCCCAAGCAACACCTTAAGCCTCCATCGAGAGAAGAAGGATGACGAAGCTGACACTTACCTTCCTCACGCCATCACTGGAGTTGGAGAAGAAGAGGTCTCCATCGACCTTGATTCTAAATAGAGTTATTGCTTGGTGTGTCTTCCACCTTCTTCTCTAACCTACTCACTTACTTCCATCCATCCATCTCCACCATGTCACCTTATATTTGTAAATCCACCATGTCACTCACCACCATGAGTGGCTCATCCATTTAGTTTGTGTTAGGAGTAGAAACTAAGGCTTTTCCTCCATGTAAATACCTATATCTATTGAATATATACTCTTAGAAATATTTATCTCCACACTCTTATTTTTAATGCTTCACTTGCATGATTAGCTACCATCTTGAGTTGTTTAATTGTTAATACCTCGAGAGAGTAGAATTAACCTATTTGTGAAAGTTATAAAGTTGCATGAATGGAAGAGAATGTTGAAATACTTAAGTTAAGGATCATATGGCTTTATTGTGACTGTTTGTTGGCCATCTCGAGAGAGAGAGAGAGAGAGAGAGAGAGAGAGAGAGAGAGAGAGAGAGAACCTTATCATCTAGATCTACCCCAAGCTCTAGAGAGGAGGTAATATACACTTATGATGATTGTTTGTAAAAGTGCTAAGGATGTATGATGGGTGTGAGTATTGCTTGTTGGTGAGAGATCTTATATGGTGAAACCCAATCCAAGTTTCATATCTATATTATCTTATCCCATTTAAACATTCTTCATCTGATCTATTTGATCTTTTGCTTTACTTTACTATTTTATTATCTTGCTTGTTGAAAGAGCATTGTTCCATAACAAACACTTATCTTACTTTTTGATTGGTGTAACTAAGCCAATATTTTCAATCGTTAACACATGAGGAACTTATCCCTATGTTGGATCTTGATTTACTACATCGAACCCTGTTATTATCGTTGTGGGGGCCTAAGTATCTAGTATAAATTCAAAGTTCGATTACTCTTAATCTGCTCCTTTTCGAAGCGATATTTAGGGTCAATCATGGATTCCAACCAATAAGCATTCCATCACTCAAACTTGACGAAGGCTTTCAAATCCAATTAGTGATTATATTTCCATCAATAGAATGAAGATGAAAATTCATGATACCAAATTTAATTTCTTGTCCGGTGACTATGTCTTCTATTATTCCTAATAAAATGTCTTAAGGATCATTCTACACTTGCAGGATATTACACAACAAATATTCCATAAGGCTAAAAGCAAAAAAGAACAGTAGGTAAACTTAGGACAAGTGGACTCAAACAGATGAAAGTGTATGCTGTCATCAAGATGACTGTTAATGCACACTTAACCAACGTATATATTTGTGTAGCAATTGACTAATAAACTTACATACACAAACTATCCAAATAGCACAAATATACAGTTTCGATTGGATGTGTTATAGATCTCTACAATTACCACTGCACCATTATGTCTTTTTCATTAGATAATTCACAAATGTCCAAATGATAATAATAATAATAGATAACTAATTCCTAGGAGGTGTTCAAGAGTGGACATTCGAGTGGTTATATCCTCTCTGTGTTACCAAGAGGTCTCATGGTCAAGCCTAGGCGACGGCATGAATAGAATCACCAAACTTAATAAAACTAATTCTCAAGAGATCACCTATCCAAGTACTACACTCTGCACAAGCACATGCACAAGCATGCTTAACAGAGTTCTAATAGGATCTGGTGTTTACCCAAACACTTAAAAATATACAGATGCACATACACCTACACCTGATATACAACACAACACACAAGGCACAAATACATGGACACGTTGGAGATAAGCTGCAACATTATTTCAATTGAGCGGCTACGACTAATTTACTATGCCATTCAAGCTGCATCAAAATTGTGCGCGCAACACTAGTTGGTGAGGCCAAGAGAAAACGAAATTGTAAACGAAACTGTTTTAAGGATCCATCCAATTTCCGTTATACCATTCATTTGCCTCATTACAAAACGTCATTCACAAGACAATGGAGGTTTCCACCACTAGTTACACTAAATGTGCTTTTTGTATATTGTATACATACATATCCATCATCAAAACGACTGTAGTTTAACGAACTATCAGCCACAAATTTATTTTCTCGAATCAGTTCCTATGCCCTTTTCTGACAGGGATCCTGCCGTTATTCTCTCAGCAACGCGTGAAGGCTCTGAAAACCACGGACCAAATACAAAGCTAAATAGTTTTTATTGGCTTGTGAGGTTAGAATCATCTTTTTTCAGGTACAAAATCAGCACCATAGCATATTAGCAGATATTCTGATCAAGACAAAGATAAAAACACATTCGCAAGGTAAGATAAGAACAAGTTCCGGGAAAGAGTGGTGGTGGGCGGGACAGTCAGCCCACAGACAATGTATTGCATCGCCATGCAAATGATCAGTGAAGCATGGAATGATGCGCCACACCGTACAGGGTCGCTCTGTTTTGTGGACCACCATATGATTTCCCAGCTTGCTAATGAGCGTCAGTACCCTGTCTGGTCAGTAGTCCGAAGATTACACCTAGGAGCCCATTGTCAGTCTGTCATTCTATGTGCAGTGTTCAACACTAGTTGTCTAGTTGTCAAAGTGAGAGTTTCAACTCTTTAGGAAGGGATTTTTCTTCCTCTTCACCTTTACTGGCAACAAGAGGGCTACCAACCTCACACGGCCCATTTGGTTGCTGGGTGAGGACCTCCAATGTCCAGGAGTCCATTGGAGTGGGATATCTAGCATGAGGCCTCCTGACAGAGGGCAATGCGAGTTCAGAAGCTGCCACAGCTTGTTCATCATTGTGTGGAGGTAAACAAGATGCAAAAGAAGGATCTTGACCAAGTGGGATGATCAACAAGGGTGCAAGAGGTGAAGGTGGCTGAATTAGTGGTGTTGAAACGGGCTGCGGAAGCAAAGATGGGATGGCTTCAGTTGCATCCGTTCTCCACGTGGAACGAGGTTGCGTCCTGTCGCTCATATCTGTTTGTATCTTCTCAATCTCCATGGCGAGGGCATTGTTTTCATCAATCAATTCATCTTTCTCCAAAGTTACCTGGTCATTTGCAAAAGACAGTGCAGTGTCACAACTTAGGCTTTCTGTAAAACTTGGGGCAAGCATGAATATGCGATTAAAACAACAACCGATAAAAGAATAACAAACAACCAGTAGCCGCACTACTTTAACTTCAGGGATACCATGGAAGGCAAAGCATCCAGGTAATTGTCTTCTTACAAGTTATATTTAAGTTCTTTAAGAAAATATCCAGAGTCTAACCATAGTATAGCATGTGATATACTGCAGACATTTCAGAACCCTTGCTGTTGCTATAACTCTTACGTGTTCCTCTCTTTGATAAATCATACACAACCCTCTATATCACTCACATAAAGAAAAACTAAAAGAACTGGATGAGGGTTTAGCGCTATTAAAAATGATCTTAATTTTAATAGAAAGATAGAGCAACCTCTCAGCCTACATCAACTTAGAGAGAGCTGATAAGGAAAGACCTAGATTCATTACATCTCAATGAGAAAATAATCCAGAACAGAGCTGAATGAAAATAAAAAGGCCCATGCAATCGACCCCATTATGGTTGGGACTAAGGCTTAGATGATATTGATGATAATAAGGTGGGGCTTGAGAATTTTATCCAATCCTAGATTGGGAGGTTTCCATGTTTGGTCTGGTCCGTTTGGGCTGCTAGTGATTTAAATCTCTGAAGTTTAGAAGACAAGGATAATTTGCTGCTGGTCGCTATGTCTTGAGCAGTGAGCGAGAGAAGAACTTATAATCATCAGTGTCTACATTGTCATAAATACACGATAGGCTGAAGTAAAAGCATGTCTGCCGTTTAGGCAGTTGGACAGTAACTGCAGGGGCTTGGGAAGTGTTGAGCCGGAAAGTAGGTGCTCATGCGTCTGTTGTGTCTTCAGTCTGACAAAATCACGGAACAGATAATCGTCAGGTCATAACCTTTTTCATTCAGTGTTTAAGCCGGAAAATGATAAGAAAAAACAGAAGAAAGGGAATGTAAGAAAGGGAAAGGGAAGGATATACAAAATAAACAAAGTTCGCTTGACTAATGCACTGTTCGGCAAAGCGACTAAAACGGTCGCTCCCCACTGCATCAAAATGCTCCGGTGGTTTTAAACGCTGTTGGCCGCTTGAATTCTATAGGAAGTTGAATTTGTATCCAGGTTGTACAGCGGTGGACTTCACCATTGTTAGGGATGGCAGCGTTTGTGCTGCCCGTACTCCCTCAAGGACTGCCCGCGTTTTTATATCTCTACCGGACGCTTTGTGACGCGTTCACGAACGAAGCTTAAGAAGGGTTAAAGAGAAAAGTATACAATAAACACCTCGTTAAAGTTTAGGTGAAGTAAAATTGTAATAATATCCACCCACAAATACCCTTCACTTTTGACTCATCTGGGTGGTATAAGAACGTGTAATACTTCTGCTCCATTTTTACCATCAAATTTCCCGCTCCCCTTATAGATTAGCAACTGTAATACTTTATGTATTTCCCTTCACATTCCATCGACCATATCACAGCCTTAATGAAGCCATCACTCACACAACTGTTCTTTTTGGGATTTACTGAGTAAGATTAAAGGAGTTATCAACAATCGAGGACTTACATCAACTAAGGCCAAGTGAAACAATCTGTTGAGGATTTACATTAACTAAGGCCAAGTGAAACAATCTGTTGAGAAATTATATTAACATATATCAATCTTTTACTAGGAGAGTTTTTGAATCTCTACATCTTGATGGGAATATGACACATAACATAGCTAATTGAAAAAGAAGGATTTATGTTAACCGCTTCAAAATGATTGGGATTGAGGCTTAGATGATGATGGTGGTGATGTAAGACAAGAAAAAACACACGTAACAACAATAGTTTTCCAATTAAACAAATAACACTCAGCAATTGCAGAAATCCACACTTACATATTTGGACTCATTCAGCAAGGTAAAATGCTCATTTCTGAGGGTATCTACTTGTGCAATCAATGCTCTTAGAATCTTGATGGTGTCGTTCAATATCGATGCCTTACTGTTGTTTTGTCGTGTCGGCTCTGCTCACAACAGATGTAAGAATCATCAAAACCTGACAAAAAGAGTTACTGAACTATAATGAATAACAAAGCAGTTCACTGTTTTTCAATGTTTCTATTGCAGCCACACACTGTCAATTGACTCAGAATCGTGCTAGTGGAGTTAAACAAAGTAAAAAATAAGGAATTAAGCAGCGGCATAAGTGATACAGAAAAACAAGATTCCTTCATATATATCACCATTTTCACCAGAACCAGTTAAAGGAAATTAATTTATTATAATTTAATCAATGTATTGGATAACTGCATCTGGTCTCACATCTGAAAATCACTAGTGATAGATCTCTAAAGATGAAAAGGACAGAAAAAAGCAAGACAGAAAGGAATTGATAGTGACTGCCTTTTAGTTTGAAGCGAAACTGAGTAGTGATTAATAGTACACAGAATGCAAAATGATGATGGACAATCTAACAGAGATAATTTACATCCAAATCTGAAAATAGAAGGAAAAAGAAATGTGACAGAAAGCAATTTGTCAGTTCAACAATTTTTGTCCTTGAAAATTTAAAGGATGCACACAATAAAGGCATCTAAGCAGATATTGTATGGCACAAGGAATTCATAAGCATGAACCAGCAGCACAACTATACGAAAGTGGTGAAAAAGGAAGTTGCCAGGTCAAGTTCAATGCAAAGGATTGGCAGTTCTGAGCCTTCCGGACTATATTCCTGACTATTAATCAGATCTGGTGGTGTAATTAGTTATTACTCAAAACTCAGAAAATATAAATGTATCCAAACCATTAGTTTGGTATTCTATAGTCTGTACACATAGCCGATATCAAGTTTGCAATGATGACCGTAGAATATTTTTGGATAAACACAAGCATACAGTGCAGCGCAATGCCATACCGAGAGTTAGACCCAAGTCGAGGAAAAGGTCATTCAACTGCTCCCGCTTCAATTTCTCCCTCTCGGATTTATGGATTTTCTTTGGCACTCTGATATGCTTCTTGTATTTGGGAGGAGAGCTGCAGCACATAAAATCAGAATGAGGAAAAGGAGTATCAGGATACAACTGAGTACGAGAAGGCAATGCCGATGAAAACCCTTTGATACAATGGTAGCGAGAAGAAAAGAAAATTTTACAATTTGATCGTATCAAGCATTTATCATGTAACTAACAATATGAAAAATAACAGAGTATAAGAAGAAGTGAGGGGACCTGACGACAGACTTCTCCACGGCAACACCTGCGCCGGTGGACTGGCTGTTGCTGCTAGACAATAGAGAAGAGGACGATGATGCTTCCGCCATGCCGGGTTTATAGTTCCTGCCGTCCCAGCACAACCCACTAGATATGAGACCGCTGAGTGCCGACGTCTGTGTTCAACGCCAACAATAAGAAGACTAGAAACAGAGCACTATAAAACTCCGCCGAAGCGAAAACCACCGGAGCGAAGAGGAAAAGAAAAGGGACAGAGGAATCGGGCAGTAAGAGGGTCACGGAATAAAGCATACAGCCCCCCAATCTCGCCCGAGGCCGAAGGCATTGACCAGCAGGGCGTAACGTGCCGCGCGCGTGGCGGCCACCCTCGGACCCTCCTCGTCCCCGGAGGACGCCTCAAAGACACGCGCCTCCACGTTGCCTTCATGCGAACCGGGTGATACAGCCAGTGTGAGGGAGAAGGAAGAAGGGGGCGGGGAGACGGCTGGAATGCGGTATTCCGCATTATCTGAATTTCACTTCGTCCGATGTACGCTCGAGGGCCCATGCACGGCCAGAACTGGTACACCGTGCGCCCGCGTGTCGGCGCACTCCCAACACACGTAACTTTGGTTCGCGGAATTCAAATAAAGTCAGTAGACTTCCGTCCGCTTAATTGAATTTCAATCTCGCGTTGAGTCCAAATTCTGTCAAATGCAATCTCCGTATGATCTAAAAATAATCTTCCGGTTTTCTTGTCACCCTGAATACCAATTAGACCTCATATTGACATGAATATGTTGTTGATTGAAACATAACTCGTTTTGTTTTTTAATATACAAGACATCCAACTCCCCTTTGTACCAAGTTTAGTACTTATAGGGATGGCAAAATTAACCACGACCACGACCCACACCATACCAATCGATCCAAACTAGCTCAAACGGTAACCTAGGCATGTCATGGTGATGGATCAGGGCCCCAATTGTATATCGGTTTTTAATCGGGCACCCGAACCAAACCATGATTCTCAGAAGCAAGTATTCTCCATTAACAATCTCCATTGCTCATTGTTGTGGCGAGAACAAACCACGCCAAGAGGTCTTGATCTCGTAGACTCGCAGTGCACGTTCCTTATCACACCTCCGTATTCTCTCTTCCCCATTCCTCTGTCCCTGTCGCCACCCTAGTTCCTCCCCTCTACCTCTCTTTCACATGCACTCACTCACTTTCTTGTTCGAGAAGCCCTACTCGTCACTGACATCGCCAACGATCGGATCTGCATCTCTAGCGACGACGATGTCTTTCTTTTCTCATACTGATGCAGCCAAGTTCAAGGACATGTTCTATGCCAATGGGGCCATGGTCTATGAGAGCAACCTTCACCTCGTCACTTCAATCAAAGTAACAAAGCTTTTTGATAGTGTTGTCTTCATTAATTTCTCGGTGAACCATGCCATTGTCTACCTCGTACTGGAACTTCTTTAACATAGCACCTGTGATTTTTGGATTATAAATACCCACGTGGATTTTCCTCATTTTCTGATTGACCAATGCATGAAAATTTATATCTTTTAATTGGTAGATCGGATGGGGTCGATCCTTACAAGGGGTTTGTTTAATTTTTTGAGATCTAGCTAATGGTCTAGGTTTCAATACCTGTTTTGGCTTTGCTTTTATAAAGATTCAGAGAGTTGTATAATTAGGGTTTAGGATGTACTAATGACGATAATTAATAAGAAATCATGTAATTTCAGGAACATAGGATTCGATCAAGATCAGGGACACTAGGTTAGGATTTGCTTTGCTCCACGTGAGTGGATCTTGCACACTGAGTTTAATTCCAGACATCTGGGTTTACATTATTCATTTATGTATTTACGATTGCTCCATTAAAGTGCAATTATATTATTACCCAGTTATGCTCATAAAAATTATGCCCATGCTATGAATTTATGTTTTCTACTGAATTGATGATCTATACATTCACTTGGAACACAATGAATCACTATCATGCTAATTAGTCAAGAAATCACGAAAGTCATGTCTAAGTATAAGAAATCATGTTATGTTAATATAGTTCTCTTAATCATGTTATGTGAGCCTTAACTGGCCTTATGTGAGCCTTAATTGGCCTTATGAGCTCTATGGGAGCATTATGTGAGCCTTAACCAACCTTATGTGAGCCTTAACTGGCCTTATGAGCACTGTGGGTGCATTAAGTGAGAGAGAGACTATATTAATTCAAGTTAAAATCCACACCATTATGTAATCAAGTCAAGTTATTAAGATTTCAAGTAATCATGATAATCATTAAGTTACTATGTTCTTCAAGTTGTTTCATATCATTTCAATTATATGTTATTTTCATGTTATAACTACTCACTGCCACTCACATATTTTTACGTTGCTTTGTATGGGCTGAGGATGAGATGTCCACAGACGAGGAGAAGGAAAAGAACTAGACCTCAAGGACTTCATCTCAAGCTCAAGGATAGTTTTTGGATCCTACCCAGTGGGGTGTCGTAAAAGATAGTTATCTTTTCTTTTTAGTCATTTTATGTGGAAGTTTCTAGTTTAAAACTTACTTTGTGTTGGACTTAGAGTCCCTTAGTTATGGCATGTAACAATGTACGTTGTGGTTCTTTTTATTCTATGGAACTTGCTTGATTAATGATGTCATTTCATGATTTGTCAAGATATCCATTTTGTGAAAATGCTTCTACTATGGTTGTGTTAGTTTTAGAAAGGAGGTCGTGATAAAAGTGGTATCAGAACAATCCTAGAATGGCCACAATAGTAGGATATTATGTATCACTCCACATGCTAATGAAATTCTCCTTTCCTATTCCAGATGTCCCCCCTAAGTGTCGCCCTGGGCATAACAATCACCCCCTCACTATGGTGGAGAGAGTAAGCATGAGGAGAACCCACATGGAGCAAACCCTCCCCTCTTATACAATGTGTTGGCCAGAGCTTTATCTGATGCAATGGAAGGATGAGTTGGAGGCCATCATCAGAGTAGGAATGAAGTTGTAAAAGAGTGAAATCACCCCTTTACTAAAAATTTGAAGAATAAAACATCCATCCCAAACATACTCAAAAGGTATGCTGAAATAGGTGTAAAATTTTCAAAATTTTATATAATGGTATACAAAAGATCAAAGTGTATAGCAACAGAATAAAAACCATGACTATATTCAATTTTTCAAAAGATTATTGTTACAACCCCAATTTTTAGATTTTTTTTTGATGGGAAATGCAATTTCTCCTATTAAAGACATATGAACAAATAATGGTGTGATTTGATTTGAATGTATGAATTTCATTTGTAATAGCCTTGCTTGTTTGTTTCATGAGCCTTATTGTCTATTAGGCCCAATAACAAGAAAAAGAAAAAGAAATTCAATTAGTAAATGAATAATTAAGAAAAGGAGAAAAGAAAGATGTAGAAACCTCTAGAAGGCTAAGAATTATCCTCCAATGGTGGATTTCGTACCTTTGGGATTTCTTGGGTTCCAAGGAGTCTAAGTTGCAAAGATAATAGGAGAATAAAGAGATAAAATCAAATAAAGCATTATTAAGAAGGAAAGTTGAGATAATGATGAAAATATAAGAAATATGTGAAAATATGGATAATGGAATCATTAAAGAGTGGCTTCGACTCCACTTGACTTATAATGTTTATAAAAAATTGAAATAGAGAAAACATGAAAGAAGGAGAGAGAAAATATGTGTTTTTATACATAATATATGCTTTATAAGTCATTGAATTGCAAATGAAGAAAAGGAGTTATTCCTTTTGAGTTTTGGCTTCAAACATGGAATATAAGTAGATTAAGTCTTTATAGACTTTCTCTTAAAACTTGGGATTAATTGGATGAGTGGTTTAGCAGATATGGATTTTATAAAAATCCCTAAAGTGTGGACAATATAAGGGGAAAGTATCCAATGTCACAATATTAGTTGAACGTGAGTAACGTGGACCGTTGGATCTGAGATCCAATGGTTCTGGGCTATTCCTTGCCTTATTTGGAAGGAGAAAATTTGTGGCCAGACAGGCTAGTTTCTGAACCTGATTTCTCACGATTGAGAGCACGAGAGGAGTTGGAATTAATCCCAACATCTTCGGGAGCACAAGAGGAGGCAAGCGATCCTAGGTTTGTAGTGGTTTTAGGGATCCTATCGGATTTGCCCAATTTGCTCAGAACCTACATCGAGCCATAGCCCAAGGCTATAAAAGGAGGGGGACCATCGACCCCTCTGGGAGAAGATGAAGTCTCCGCAAGACTCTACACGACCATCGTTTCCTGTCCTCATCTCCAATTGCTTCGCCAACAACAACTGCCAAGTCACCCACGACTAGTTCCTCTCCCGTAGACTCTCCAGGCATGATGGGCGGCGGTAGTGTTGCGGTGGGTAGCCCAACCATTGTGGTGGGAACACCGCGTCAGTTTCCACTTGCGATGCTGGTAGGGAGGGAGGCAGACTCACAACCATGATCTTCTTGCCCCGCGAGCCACCAGGCGATGAAGAGGAGGGTCGTGCGGCGGGTCCTCTATTTCACAGAGGAAATAGGGGAATCAGCCCCATTCCACACACACCTGCGAGAAAGACGAAGACCCGGATTGGGTAGCCAGGTAGGCGGATCCATGCGAGAGTCCGCGAGCCAAGAAAGGATTTCACTAGAAAATAGAATACAAAGGACACGTGGCGCTCTGCCATTGGCCAAGAGGTAGATAATTTATGAAATTCATAGTTAATTATTTGTAACTCCGATGGTAGCAAGCAATATATGAATTTTGATCATAAAAACATGAGGAAGTCAATAAAAATGTTATTAGAACCTAATTTCACTTCTAATTTCAAAAGTGTCTAAAGTGATCATATAATGCATTGAACTTTGATTAAAAACCCTAATTGTGATTGGAGATCAAATCTAAGATGCTTAATGGGTTAATTCGAGTATTAATAACCTGTTGAGAAATAAAGTGAGGTTTGAATCTGATTTAGATAATGTTTGGCTTATTTTAGGGTTTTAATCAATGAATCCATGATAATGCATGTAGAAACCCTAATCTAGGATAAAGAAGATGATTAACTTGAATAATTTGAATTATTTGGAAATAGGTTGATAATTGTTGATCCTAAGCCTCTTAGGAGAGATAGGACAAGTTAATTAGGGTTTATGAGTAGTTTTACTGTTTTAGGGTTGGTGGTAGCAAAAGTAATAATGAAACCCTAAAAGAAGGTAGGAAACCCAAGAGAGCAAGTTTGATTAAATAGATCTTGATAATATGAAAAGTGAGTAGATTATATGGTTATTTCAGGATCCTTGTTGTGGAAATTGCTTGCTTGGGGATTTCTTTCTTGCTTGGTTTATTGCTAGCTTGATTCGGCTGAACATGTATGTGGTTATTTATGAATAATCGGTCTAGTTTCATGAAGTTTTCTTGAATGTTTGATCGATTGGATGCAACCTAAACTGTTGAGTGTTTATTTATGCAAACCTATAAAGTCACTATGATTATCATAATTAAGTATATATGTGCATTCTCGAACCTACATGCCACCCTAATGTATGATGCATGACCAAGCCCCGAAGGGAAGGTCTATTCGGTCAAGCCCCAGAGGGAAGACCATTGGGCACCATGAGAGGTGACCCCAGGCACCAAGCTCAGGATGGAGAAGGTGGCCTTATGTCCCTTGCAAGGACAAAACCCTAAGAGAGGGTAATCCATGGTTTAGGGAAAAAGCGGTTGAGAATGTCACATTGAAAATGTAATTTGATTGTTAATAACTTATTTGTGATAATTAGGTTGTTAGCAATTATTTCTGAAATTGTGATTGTCCCCCACATACCGGTATAGAAATATACTGACCAACATTTTGTTTGTCGGTATTTTTGGTACAATAATTGAAAATGAAAAAAAGTAAACTGAAACATTGTGAAGGTACACATAATCAATTCAAGGAGGATTAGATAGATAGACTCCATCTGTGGATAGAAGTCTAGAAATCTGAAATTTTTACAAGGTATCAAGAGATTCCAGCTTTTCAGTTTAGTTTTAGTAGAATTTAATATTTATTATTGATTAAATGTCGAACCACTGATTCAAAAATATTGGGTTAACGTATCTGACCTTCTGGTCTCCCTTAATTGGGGGTTACCAGGACAAATGGTCGTTATATTTGGTATCAGAGCCATGGTTTCTCATTTAATCCATAGTAATTATTGAATTTTACAAACTCTGTAGAACTGAGGGAGTTGTTAGAGGATTTTCCAAAGATGGAGATGTCTAGAAAAGGATCACGGTCAGGGGGCTGGCAATATTTTCCTCCGCCCTGCTAGTCACTCACGAGGACTCTCAAATGTAGTGTGACTGCCTGTCCAATGTCTGAGGTTCTAACTCGAAATAAGATACCTTTAGGACTCTCTCATCTATTTCATCCTTTCTCAACCCTAATTCAATTAAGGATTCTAAGGTTTAGGGTTTTTTTTCTCTCTCTTCCCCACCCTCTTGAGGTTAGGGTATGTATGATAAGATTAAGGAATCCTCCACCAAATTAATGAAAAGCATGTAAACAAGATGTCATGGACATAAGCTTAAATAGTTTAAGCATAAACTAAAGATTATTTACATGCTTAGGTGACATGGCCTGTGTTTCCATGCTCTTGGTTACCCCTCAGGAGAACACTGAGGTTAAACCATCTTGTAGGAATAGGAGGAGAGAGTTAGACTTGGAGGAAGAAGCCTCTGTAAAGAGGAAGAGACCTGGTGCATCCTCTAAGGATGATGTTGACCCAAACCCTAAACATGGATGGAGAAAGAGAAGATACGATGAGTTGGATATCATAGTTGACCATGCATGCATGTACATGGGATAGACATGCATGTTGTATAGAGGTTTTGAGTATCCATAAAAAGCATGAACTATGTAGTTAGTTGACCCTAGTGCCTTGTGGCAACCCGACCTTAGAGGGGTCATGCATGTTAGGGTGAGGGATAACTCTCTCGTTGAGGAGGTTAGTGGTAACCGTATAAGAACCCTTACTGCTATATATGAGTAGAAAAGAGGCATGCATCTACATATAAGAGGATAGAAGCAAGGACGACAATAGGTTTTAGACCTAGACCCAAGGGGTTATGCCTGAGTTCCTGAGATGAGCATGTATAACTTTGGGTAATCTTGGTCGGACATAGGTTTTGGATCATACCTTTCACCCAGGTAAGTGTAGACATGTAACCTTAAGAACGTGAACCATCTTCAGAGAGAGAACCTCCAGTGTTATGACCTGTTATAGGGTTAGAGAAAGGGCGAAACCCGATGAAGGAGGTTGGAGACCTTGATTATGAGACATAAGGAACCATGTCGGATATGATATGCCCTGGTTTAGACGACCCAGAATGGATAGTTGTGGTATCCTCATGCATGCTCTTTGGAGCTTGTTGTACCTTGGATGTTTTAGAGGAACCAAAACCTAGAATGAGGAAGAGGCTTCGTGAATGAATGTGCAGATTTGATGAGTACCTACCCTTTTAGGAGCATGATGAAGAGTTCCTTAGACCCTAAAAAGGTATGATAAGAAGCTGTGAGGCATCGTACCCAGTTGAATCTAAAGGTTGTTCATGTGGAAGAGTGTTATGAAGTGTATGCTATACCTGGCATAAGTCTGGTTCATGTTGGAATAACTGAGCATGAAACTAGATAGCTGATGCATATGAGGTGAACCTCAGTTCCTGGATCAAAAAGGGGAAGCAGCAGTATCTGGTGCACATGATGTTCGCAAGACTGATTGAGTTCATAGTATTCAAGTATAGAACCCCCTCATGTGTAAAGGAAAAGGAAACCCCTTGGACTAAGATATATGTTTGATGAACCCCTCACACATAGGTTGGCGACATATGCATGTATGATGTTGGTCCAATGTTGAGGAATAAGGAACAAGTATGACATACCAAGGAGACCTAGCATGGTTTCGTAGGTGGTCTTCTTGTTAGCTATGTGCCTTAGTAGCTTGATAGGGCTAAGAATGCACGTGATGATGTAAACCTTAGAAGAAAGAATGTTTGTGACCTTAGTTGCTATCAAGAGATAGTTTTCTCTCCATCCTGGGGAGGGACCCTTCTGTCAGGTGTAGCTTTTATGTAGGTTCGAGGTAACCTAAAGAAGTCTCTCATAGGAGCTTGATGAGTTAAGCGGAGAGCACATGGTACACGCACGAATCTATAGACCCTTGTGTGACCATCTCTAAGGGGCATGCAGATATGTTGCCATGGAGGTAACCTTATGAGACCTGACCAAGTTAGGTAGGTCGCCATGATCCCTATGAAAGGATGTAAGTTTGACCATGAGTGCCTAGAGAGATAATGGAGTTTTGGGTAAAGATTCAAGAATGAGATGTGCTATGATGGAATCCTAAGTCAATACTAAGGACATGAAGGGATAAGACCGATGGAAGTAGGAGTTGTCTGTTCTCTGGATGCATGAGACCATAGGGTCAGGAGGTAACAACTACCTTTGCCCAAGGACCATGGGTTAGGAGGTTGGCCACCTTCATGAGTTCATGGGGCCTAAGGGGTAAATGTGATAAGCACTCCCTAGATGCATAAGGGTTAGATCACCCCAAAAGTGTCGGCACCCTAGAGACTTTAGGTAACGACTAAGGATTGTACATAAAAGAGAGATATTTAAGACCCAAGAATGTTTGGGAACAATTTCTATAGAAGTAAACCTGAAATTGAGATATTCATGATGTGGAGTCATGTGATGCATGTTTCAACTTAGATTGGAAAGTGTACTGGCGATATGTGATGCACCATCTCTACTCTTAGAATGTGATGAACTCTGTATTTGGACTGCAACCAAATGCTTATTTCCTCTCGTTATGAGGGTGAGAGATAGGGCAATGCACATGCCATACACTAAGGGTAAATATGATGTGAGTTGAAACACTGCTACAATGTATGAGGATAGATATAGTAGCGTACCTTTGTGGAGGGTACAATGTATGGATGGTTTACAAACACGAAGAGAGCCAAGGTAATCATCATATGAGGATGTTCTTATCAAGAGAAATATGGAATTTATGAGTTATATAAGTTTGAGTTTGATGACCAAGATGATGAGCTCAGAGTTTTCTTGACTCAGTTAGACCTAAATCTGAGATGAGTATGATAAGTGGAATATATGAAGGTTTATGTCTTCACTGTTACCTAGCACATAAGAATGTAAGGTGGTAATGGATGCTCTTCGTCGAGACGTAGCTGTCTAGTTTATCCAGTAGAGAGGCTAGAAGAGGTGGATAGGTGAACCCTAAGTTTGTCAGATATGTTTGGCTAACACTCAAATACAACGAGATTCGTTGGTCGAGTTAGTGGTTGCTTAGTTAGCCAGCCTAGAGCTTGATGATATACAAAGATGGTTGTAAGAACCTTTACTACACTTATAGGGAAAAGAAGGTGGTGAAACCCGCTACTAGAGTGTTTTAAGGTTTCTGAAGAGTTGACCTTGATGAATCATGACATGTAGGAGATCATGATTTTAAGTTCACCATACACCGTGGTACTACTAAGATAGTAAAAGTTTGTAGTAGTAACTTGAAGACTTGAGATGAAGAAGTATATAGAATTGCATGTGGCTTGTCGCCATGCATGCTAGGAGGTGAAGGTCAAACACCAGTGCCCGGTAAGTTACTATGGATAATGAAGAGTCCCTGAGAGGGAATGGGAGTAGATCACCATAGACGTTGTTGTGGGTCTCCCCTGGACCAAGAAAGGTCATGATGTAATATGGGTTACGGTAGATCATCTTACCAAGTTGACCTAATCCCTTGCCTAAGAAAGAGAGCACTGTCAGTGTGACAAATTTGGTAGAACTATATATGAGGAAGAGATAGTTCATCTACACCGTGGTCGAGTTTAATATCTGGAGCATGACCTTAAGATCTCTTCCATGCGGTGGAAGTAGGTACATGAAGAACTCGATGCCAGCTTGAAGTTTAGCACAACTTATCACCCCTGATTGATAGACAATCAAGAGAGTATGATCTAGACTAGAGGGTCTGATGAGAGCGTGTGTGCTCATTCGGGTGATACATGGGAGCAATTCCTACCCTAAGAGAGTTTACTTGTGATGATAGCCACCATAGTTAGTATTGGGGTGTAAGAAGCTCTGTAAGGGAGGCTGAGTCGGTCACCGCTTCATTAGGATGATGTCAATGAAAGGACCTTGTGAAGGTCAGAGAGACCACAATGTGTGAAGATGAAATTTCTTTGATCGTGTAATGGCTGTGAAAGCCCAGGGGCGACATGAGTTGTGAGCTGATGTAAAGCAGACTGATATGCATTTCATCGTGGGAGAATGTGCTATGAAAACCCGACCCCTCTGAGCTATAGTTGAGATAGCTGAGTCCCCGATACATAGGTCCGTTTGAGATGGATTGGTGGAGATGCTTATGTTTAGCCTTACCCCTCAGGATAATATGATGTATGACGTGTTCCATGAGTCTGATCTAGAGCGCTATGTGATGTACCTAAACCATGTGTTGAGCCATGAACCTATTAAGCTTCTAAGGAGGCTGAAATATCCCGACTCACCTACGAGGGTATGAGATACCAAGGTGAGAGAGAACTCAGATGTAAGAATATAAGACGATAAAGGTTCTTTGGAAGCACCATGGGGAGGATGAAGCCACATGGGAGTCAATGATGGACATGAGAAAGTCTTATCCTATTTTGTTTGTATGTTTAGTGGAATTTTGAGGGCAAGATTCCTATAAGAGGGGAAGGATGTTACAACCCCAATTTTCAGGTTCTTTTGGTGGGAAATGCAATTTCTCCTATTAAAGACATATGAACAACTAATGGTGTGATTTTATTTGAATATATGCATTTCATTTGTAATAGCCTTTCTTGTTTTTTCGTGGGCCTTATTGGCTATTGGGCCCAATAAAAAGAAAAAGGAAAAGAAATTCAATTAGTAAACGAATAATTAAGAAAAGGAGAAAAGAAAGATGTAGAAGCCTATAGAAGGCTAAGAATTATCCTCCAATGGTGGATTCTGTACCTTTGGGATTTCTTGGGTTCCAAGGAGTCCAAGTTGCAAAGATAATAGGAGAATAAAGAGATAAAATCAAATAAAGCATTATTAAGAAGGAAAATTGAGATAATGATGAAAATATAAGAAATATGTGAAAATATGGATAATGGAATCATTATAGAGTGGTTTTAACTCCAATTTCCTTGTAATGTTTATAAAAAATCGAAATAGAGAAAATATGAAAGAAGGAGAGAGAAAATATGTGTTTTTATACATAATATATGCTTTATAAGTCATTGACTTGCAAATGAAGAAAAGGAGTTATTCCTTTTGAGTTTCGACTTCAAACTTGGAATATAAGTAGATTAAGTCTTTATAGACTTTCCCTTAAAATTTGGGATTAATTGGATGAGTGATTTAGGAGATATGGATTTTATAAAAATCCCTAAAGTGTGGACAATATAAGGGGAAAGTATCAAATGTCCCAATATTAGTTGAATGCGAGTAACGTGGACCATTGGATCTGAGATCCAATGGTGTTGGACTATTCCTTGCCTTATTTGGAAGGCAAAAATCTGTGGCCAGACAGGCTAGTTTCTGAACCTAATTACTAGCGACTGAGAGCACGAGAGGAGTTGGAATTAATCCCAACATCTTCGGGAGCACAAGAGGAGGAAAGCGATCCTAGGTTTGTAGTGGTTTCAGGGATCCTATCAGATTTGCCTGATTTGCTTAGAACCTACATCGAGCCATTGCCCAAGGCTATAAAAGGAGGGGGACCATAGGCCCCTCTGGGAGAAGATGAAGTCTCTGCAAGACTCTGCATGACCATCGTTTCCTTTCCTCATCTCCAATTGCTTTGCTAGCCACGGCCGCCAAGTTGCCCACGACCAGTTCCTCTCCTGTAGACTCTCCAGGCATGATGGGCGGCGGCAATGCTGCGGTGGGTAGCCCGACCATTGTGGTGGGAACACCGTGTCGGTTTCCACTTGCAGTGCTGGTAGGGAGGGAGGAAGACTCACATCCGTGATCTACTTGCCCCGCGAGCCACCAGGAGATGAAGAGGAGGGCCGCGCGGTGGGTCCTCTGTTTCATAGAGGAAACAGGGGAATCAACCCCGTTCCATGCACACCTATGAGGAAGATGAAGACCCAGATCGAGTAGCCGGGTAGGCGGATCCACGTGAGAGTCTGTGAGCCAAGAAAGGATTTTGCCATAAAATAGAATACAAAGGACACATGGCGCTCTGCCATTGGCCAAGAGGTAGATAATTTACGAAATTCATAGTTAATTATTTGTTACTCTGATGGTACCAAGAAATATATGAATTTTGATCAGAAAAATGTGAGGAAGTCAATAAAAATGTTATTAGAACCTGATTTCACTTCTAATATCAAAAGTATCTAAAGTGATCATATAATACATTGAACTTTGATAAAAAACCCTAATTGTGATTGGAGATCAAATCTAAGATGCTTAATGGGTCAATTTGAGTATTAATAACCTGTTGAGAAATAAAGTGAGGTTTGAATCTGATTTAGATAATGTTTGGCTTGCTTTAGGATTTTAATCCATGAATCCATGATAATGCATGTAGAAACCCTAATCTAGGGTAAAGAAGATGATTAACTTGAATAATTCAAATTATTTGGTAATAGGTTGATAATTGTTGATCCTAAGCCTGTTAGGAGAGATAGGACAAGTTAATTAGGGTTTATGAGTAGTTTTAGTGTTTTAGGGTTGGTGGTAGCAAAAGTAATAATGAAACTCTAATTGCAATTGAAACCCTAAAAGAAGGTCAGAAACCTAAGGGAGCAAGTTTGATTAAATAGATCTTGATAATATGAGAAGTGAGTAGATTATATAGTTATTTCAGGATCCTTGTTGTGGAAATTGCTTGCTTGGGGATTTCTTTCTTGCTTGGATTATTTCTAGCTTGATTCGGCTGAACATGTATGTGGTTATTTATGAATAATCAATCTAGTTTCATGAAGTTTTCTCGAACGTTTGATCGATTGGATGCAACCTAAACTGTTGAGTGTTTATTTATGCAAACCTATAAAGTCACTATGATTATCACAATTAAGTATATATGTGCATTCTCGAACCTACATGCCACCCTGATGTATGATGCATGACCAAGCCCTAGAGGGAAGGTCTATTCGGTCAAGCCCCGGAGGGAAGACCATTGGGCACCATGAGAGGTGACCCCAGGCACCAAGCTCATAATGGAGAAGGTGGCCTTATGTCCCTTGCAATGACAAAACCCTAAGAGAGGGTAATCCATGGTTTAGGGCAAAAGCGGTTGAGAATGTCACATTAAAAACGTAATTTTATTGTTAATAACTTATTTGTGATAATTAGGTTGTTAGTAATTATTTGTGAAATTGTGATTGTCCCCCACATACTGGTATAGAAATATACTGACCGACGTTTTGTTTTTCGGCATTTTAGGTACAATCATTGAAAAGGAAAAATAGTAAACTGAAACATTGTGAAGGTACAGATAATCAATTCAAGGCGGATTAGATAGATAGACTCCATCTGTGGATAGAAGTCTAGAAATTCGAAATTTTTACATGGTATCAAGAGATTCTAGCTTTTCAGTTTAGTTTTAGTAGAATTTGTTATTTATTATTGATTAAATGTTGAACCACTGATCCAGAAATATTGGGATAATATCTCTGACCTTCTGGTCTCCCTTAATTGGGGGTTACCGGGAGGTGGGGTCGTCACAATTACAAAATTCCATCATATCTCCAATATAGGGTTTACAACAACAAAATGATCTAGACAGAGGAAAATTTAAACTACACCAACTTTGTCTCCAAGAAACAACTTCATGACATAGGTCCATGTTGAAAGTCATGTACACCATATCCTAAACCTAGGCTGGTCCTCCATGCTCCTATTGTGCCACTCTGATACTAGGCCTTGCTCAACACCTTGATCAAAACCTAGGTGGTTGGGAAGACACCCAACAAAAGAAAGAACAAGGTATGCATCAATGATGAACAAGGACAAAAGGTAAAGAAATAACATGGAAATAAAGGCTAAGATTTCATCATAAGATGAAGATGGTCAAAAGTATGAGGCATAATCAAATAGATGTTTGCCATAACAAGAAAAATAATAAAAAATTTGCATGCATGATTAATATTGACTACCTAATCTATGTAGGGTTGAGGCACCTACCTAACCTCAACCAATAGGTGAGGGAGAGTAACACATTCCAATCACCTACAAATATTTTATATTGGGGAGAGTAACACACTCCCCTGGGTGAATTTACACATGCCCTATCTATGGGTGGTTGTACAAAAGTACCACTACACTAGTTAAATAGTCTAATAAAATCAACGTGCTAAGAACTATGGCAAGTATAAGCATCAAGTAGTAGAAACATGGTAGTGGGGTATAAGACCCATGAAATAAATATTAAAACTATTTTTTTTGAGCAAATATAGCAAAGGGATTAACGAAAGAGAAATTTGGGTTTCATAAAAGCCTAATTAGGGAAACTAGGTTAGGGTTTGCAATTATTCCCAACTAAGGTGTAAGGAAAGGACATACCTATCTTATGGAACTGAATTATTCACTTTCACCACTTTAATTGAGTCCAAGGTCCACTTTTCCTATATTCAATGTACAAACATATATTAGGGTTTTTCATATGCATTAATGTAAAGAAAACCCTAGTTTTGGACTTTTTGTAGAAAATTTTAATTTAGACTCTAAAAACATCACTATTGATCTTATTAGGTTCTCCTGATTAAGAAAACATATAATTTTGTCCAATTTGGAGTTATGGTGATTAAAGTGTATTTTTGGTGAATTTTTATGTATTAGAATCATTTTCTAGAAAACACCTTTCGATAAAACTCAAAACTAAACCTTGAAAGTATTTTTAATAGAAAGATAACATTTTTAAAATTCTAAAACACATTTTTAGTTAATTTTTGGACAAACGAATCAAAAGATACAATTTGTATAAAAGTAACCAATCAAAATATTCCAAAAATCCTTGTAAGCAAATAAAATTGGGTCAGTGGTCAACTTGCCAAGTTGGCCCAATCACAATTGACCAACTCAGCCAGGCCACTACCAACACCATGAAAAATTCACAGTGATAAAAGAGAATAAGCAGAGGATGAAATGACCAAACTGTCCATGACCAGTGTGACGAAATCAAAAACAAAACATGGATTGTATTGTAAAATCAGAGGCATTCATCTCCTTCACTGAACAAACACAATGAAACCACGAGAAGCACAGAGCTTCGACAAGCTCTACAATGAGGGATCAACACCAAGCTACACACCCTAAAACACACTGAAAACATGAGCAATGAATCCACAAGACTCAGAGGAATGACAAGACATCAAGAAGTAGGATCCTTGGTCCACAAGCCTTCAATCTCAAGCTCTCTACCATGAGAGCAGAAGAGGAGAGGACCTGAGCAAGCAAAAACAAAGAAACCTATGCAAAGCTGCATATGGGGAGATTCAACACATCACCGTGAACCCACACACATCACACATCAGAGAAAATACCCTCCTCAACACACAGGCGTCGTCGAGACTGCAAAATTTAAAAAATGTATCGAAAAGAGGGAAATTAGGTATAACTCAAATTAAGTCGATCCAACACTGATAAATTCTTTGTGGGATCACCTCAGAGTGTCTTGGGTGTCTAGAGTTGTGCTAAGAGGTCACCATCTCACTGACAGAGTCAAGGTGTGAGCCACATGCAATATGGGTAGGGCGAGTATGCTTAAGACCATGTGAGGCTGATCCAATGGTGAGAAAAAAAACTTGGATCATCTGATAGATGTAAGGGAAGGATTTACCAGGGTCCTATGCCCTTGGATGGTGAGGAGAGGCGAAGAAGAGGAGAAATATGGGTCGAACATAGCAATAGAGTGGTTGGGATCCCAAAACCTTTATAGGCGAGGAAACCCTAGGAAACTAGGGCTGGATCGAGCACAAAGATGTGATGAATATCATGGAAAAGAAATTAGAGAGAATCAATATGAGATGAGGGAGGAAGATGAGAAATAATCGAAGAAAATGAGTTTGTCGCTCGCGAGAAAAAAGAAAGGGAAAATAGAAAGCGGAAGGTAGGAGACACAGAACTATAGTTGGATCAAAAATCCAATGGTTGAGATAGAATTTGTATTTGCAAATAAAAGGAAATGAACCAAAAATAATCCACGTGTCATATAATCAACTCCCAATCAAAATCAAATAAAGTGAGACATTAACTTTATTTCCTTTTTCTCTCTCCTCATTTGAGGGTGCAAATCAAGCCCAAATTAAATGAAATTTGACAACCAACCTATTTTGGACATGCAGAATCTGAATATGCAATTAGATTTGCCTATTAAGAACTTTTGATGTGTTAAATAAACCAAATATTATTTTCTCTTTATTCCATCATTAATGGTTATAAGATTCTCCAAATTTGATGAAACTTCACCCACAAGTCACATTAAGTGCCTTGGATACCAACTTGCCATAAATTTTACATATTGAAGTTGTTTGTACATATATTTAACATTTTGAAGGCTCTACACACTTTCTCTCTCCTAATCTACACATGCATATTAAAGAGTATCCAAATTACATGGAAATTCACACAAAAACTATTTTTAATGTAGATTACAAATCTAAGGTTAGTTTCTACTTTTGGAGTCATTAAGTATTTTATTTCATATTTTGAGGAAAACTCACCTTTTCTTTTCAAAATAAAAGCGATATAGTTATTATCATTCCAAAAACTTAGCCTCCAAGCCAAACCAAACCCAAAGAAAATGAATCTCAAGTTATTTGTAACCAATTAGTCTTCCTTTTATTAATTTTAGCCCATTATCCAATATTACCACTATTCTAAAAAAATAATTCAATATCACATTAACATGTTTAAAGCGTCATTATTCATTCCTTTTTCTCTTCCTTGCTCCAAAAGGCTAAGGAATGATCTAGAATGAATTTATTGTATCATTATCTCACATATGTGGTAAATTTGCATATTAGATCCTTATTATAGCATTCACTAAGGTATTTGTGCATAAACCCATTTGTTGGCATAAATAATGAACAAATGTTCACCAAACCACTATTATTTCCACAATTTCAACATAAAGGCCAAAAAGTTTAGAAAAGAAAGGAAAATCTTTGAAAGAGGGCCAACAAGAGAATATGTCCAAGTTTTGGTATTTACAGAAGTCACCTTGATTGACTTCCTCAAGGTGAAGCCTGAGACGTTCATGAGAGAAGAAGAGTTGGATGTTGTGGGTAAGGCTGAGGCCTGGATCCACAACATGCATCATTGCTTCCATGACTTGGACTTCTCTGAAGAGTCCCACATCAGGTTCAGGATGCACATGCTGAGAGGACCGACTCGAGTATGGTGGGAGAACTTTTGTGATCCTAGAGATCTAGATGAAGAGTTTGTCACATGGGAGGAGTTCGTGGAGGCTTTCAAGAGCCACTATGTGTCAGAAGAGATGACAAACAAGAAGGAGTTAGAGTTCATCTATCTACGATAGCGTGGTGACATGACCGTTACCCAATACACCATGAAGTTTCGCATCCTCCAGAAGTATGGAGCCGAGATGACTGAGATGAAGCAAGCCAAGAAGTTCATTTGAGGTATGAAGGATGATCTCAGCTACTCACTCTTTCTGGGTGAGGCCAGAAGACGATGTAGGATGCCCTTGATGCTGGTCTGGAGCTCAAGGATCACCCAAGAAGGGCTTGGAAGAAGAACTCCCATGATGGAAAACAACACTAGCATGACCACAACAATCAAGACCAACACCACAATGATCACAAGAAGTGTAAGGCCCCAGAGGATTCCCCAACGAGGGATGCGTGCCCCAAGTGTGGAAAGTTCCATGCAGGGACGTGCAGATTGGACTTGGGTGTGTGTTTCTGCTTTGGGGGTAAGGGCACTTAAAGGAAAAATGCCCTAAGTTAGCTGCAAAGAAAGGTGCAGATCAAAACCTTACCCACCCTAGAGAAGAGGAGAGCTAGGATTTTCATCATGGTAGATGATGAAGGTAAGGCTTATTTTTAAAGATATGTTAGTGACCCATGAACTCATTAATCTTACTAGCCATGTTACATATAATGTAATGATAATCCACTTATCATAATTATGTTAGTGCTTCCTTATGAAATGTTACCAACAGATCATAAGTTACTCTACATATGAGTGAAACCCTAACGTGGTTGTAGACCATAAAAAAATTTGAGAACGAAATTTATTTAAGGGGGTAGAATTGTAACATCTCAATTTTTTTTTCAAATAAAATAAGTTTAAGGTCTTCAGTGAAATTTTTTCAAATTTTAATCTCAAAACCTATACACTGATGCAAATTACCTAAATATTGAATACATTTTTTAAAATATCTTATTTTCCTATCTTTATGATCAAATGAACACAAATGATGATTCATTTTATTAAAAGAGTGACCTATATGAGTTTGATGAACAAAAGTTAATGGAAACCTAAATATAATTGGATAGGGAGATTCTATACTTCCTAATTAACTTATGACTCAAATTTGAAGTCATTAGGACTTCATTTGACCACCTAATTGAATTATGTAAGAATTAATATGGTTTTGATTTCTATCACCTGACCTAAGTTTAGCCTTGTCACTCACATTCTTGCATCACGAGGGCCCTTTCCCTAGTCAGACTCCTGAGTATATTGGTAGCAGGAGTCGTCACTCCCACCCAGAGCCCAATCCTTCTCAGACTCTTTTGAGGCGACAATCCTCATATGACCCCATCAATTTTCCCAGTCTCTCCTCATTTGGAACCAATCCACTCTTCGCAAACCTCACACGATAACAACTTCATCAATGCCTGATTTTACTGGGACTCCTTTCCTCGATCTCCCGATCGATGAGATCTCTCATTATTCCACCCAGAATCAAACTCCTCTAGTATCCAGCCCTCTCGCGGGCCTTCCCTATATACATGACACCTCAAAAACGATCTCGGGCATCCCGCAAACCAAAAGAAATCATTGTTCCACCATCAATTTCCCTGCAACCCCCGTTTCAAACTCCATATACACTCAATCTCAACTCTGGCGATAGGGAAGAGGTTCTCAGAGCTGCCAACCAATGTTCTGAAGCATTCAACTCAATTCCGCATGCCTCCTTGACATTCTAGGAAGTCCCTAGATATCTCAATTTTCATCGAGAAGGTATGGATACACTTTTCCCTCTTTCTATCTCCTTTAAGACTTTTCGAGCAATGTAGATCATCTTACTACCTTTCCTTCTCGTATCTTCACACGTGTCTTCATGACGAGGCTAGAACTAATCCCAGTCTCCAGAATCTCCAGCCGTTCTCCGGTTTGGTGTTTGTCCAAGATTTGGTAGGTATCTCTGATGCTCCTCTGATTCTTCTTCAATGCCCAATCATTTTCCTACATTAGGTCATCACAAGACCCTGAGTTAGACTCGTTGAGTTCATCCGGTGATGGGGATGCTTGCGAGATCCCTAGTTTTCATTAGAAATAGTTGTTTCACAAACTGGATTCCCAAAATTGACTCGTAAGGTCTCCCCTCATTGTGCTTGTCGTCTCCCTAGAGAACGATGGTCAAGGGTGTGGTTTTCTCTATGTTGCTCCAGTGTATTCAATTAATGGGAAACATAGACTAGGGATTTTTGGTCTTTTCACACACGTTCTTTTTCTTAGATGCACCTAATGACTCAATAATCCGTGTCTGTGTGGCAGAGCACCATTGGTCCAACTAAGCTGAGTGTCTGTGGTTTTTGGATTATAAATACCCACGTGGATTTTCCTTATTTTTTAATTGGCCAATGCATGAAAATTCATATCTTTTTATTGGTAGATCGGATGGGGTTTATGGATCTTTTTCCAGTTTTTTGAGATCTAGATAATAGTCTAGGTTTCCGGACATGTTTTGGATTTGGTTTTATAAAGATTTAGAGAGTTTTATAATTAGGTTTTAGGATGTATTAATGATGAAAAATTAATAAGAAATCATGTAATTTCATGAATATATGATTCGATCAAGATTAAGGACACTAAGTTAGGATTTGCTTTGCTCCAGGTGAGTGGATTATGCACACTGAGTTTAATTCTAGGGTTTTTAGTTTACATTATTCGTTTATGTATTTATGATTACTCCATTATAGTGTAATTATGTTATTACCCATTTACGGTCATAAAATTATGCCCATGCTATGAATTTATGTTTTCTATGAAATTGATGATCTATACATTCACTTGGAACACTATGAATCACTATCATGCTAATTACTCAAGAAATCAAGAAAGTCATGTCTAAATACAATAAATCATGTTGTGTTAATGCAGTTCTCTCAATCATGTTATGTGAGCCTTAACAAGCCTTATGTGAGCCTTAATTGGCCTTATGAGCTCTATGGGAGCATTATGTGAGCCTTAACTGCCCTTATGTGAGCATTAACTGGCCTTATGAGCACTGTGGGATCATTAAGAGAGAGAGAGACTATATTAACTCAAGTTAAAATCCACACCATTATCTAATCAGTAGACCTGTAAATGGATATCCAAAATCTGCATATTCAATCCATATTCGAGTTCGAAAATTTGAAAAAAAACCGACATCTGCATAATCCAGATTAGATGTAGGATATCGAATTTCATATATGAAAATTTTAGATAGTATTTCGGATATGGCTATATCCACTCCGAAAAAATCAAAATCTGACAAATATATATATAATCAAATATATATTATCTATATATAAAAATATAAAAATATAGATATTTTATCATATATATTCATAGTGATATCAATATTTTCTATATATAATGTATTAATAATAATATATTTATGACTTTTGGTTCGATCATATATTTATCTGAATTCGAATATTTGTTGGATCGGATTCAGATATTATCACATGATATCCATCGGACATCAGATCAGATATTGGATCAGATTTTTTTTCAGATTTGGATATCGAATATAGTAGTATCCCCTCCGTATTTGATCCATTTACATGTCTAGTAATCAGGTCAAGTTATTAATTTTTCAAGTAATCACGATAATCATGTTAAGTTACTATGTTCTTCAAGTTGTTTAATATCATTTCAATTATATGTTATTTTCATGTTATAACTACTCAGAGCCACTCACATAGTTTTACGTTTCTTTGCATGGGCTTGGGACAAGATGTCTACATACAAGGAGAAGGAAAGGAAATAGACCTCAAGGACTTCATCTAAGGTCAAGGATAGTTTTTGGATCCTACCTAGTGGGGTGCCATTCAAGATAGTTATCTTCTATTTTTAGTCTTTTCATGTGGAAGTTTCTAGTTTAAAACTTTCTTTTTCTTGGACGTAGAGTCCCTTAGTTATGGAATGTAACAATGTACATTGTGGTTCTTTTTATTCTATGGAACTTTCTTGATTAATGATATCATTTCACGATTTGCCATGATATCCATTATGTGAAAATGCTTATGCTATGGTTGTGTTAGTTTTAGAAAGGAGGTCATGACATGCATCCATTAGGGAACACATACAAGCATCCTCAAGGTTAATGTCTATATTGTATCCTATTGAGCATGGGTGTATTTTTTGGTCTGGTGAAAGAAAAAACTTTCGTGCATTTCTAATTCCAATGTGATTGCATTCACTATGGCCTTATACTAAAAATGAAAGAAAAAAAACACATGATTAGCAAATACATATATATCCCAAATCACAATAATTCTACCATGAAGGCATGAATTTCAAAGTAACATCACTTGGGGTTTGGCCACATCCATATCGACATAGTAGGGCATGTCAGTTAACATAGTAGTTGATCAGGTATGAAGTGGAGAGAGATCCCATGGTGCCAAAAATCATAGGGTGTGTCATTAAATAATGTCCTAGCTTGTGGGTGGAATACACAAAATGACTATTATTTATCTATAATGGTTTACTAGAAGACAACATAACTGAACATCTTGAATGGGTAATGGATCCGTTCTCTTTTCTAGTGTTATCCTTTAGCACTCCCTGTGTTGATTTTCTTTACATTAATGATCACTGATTTTTTAGGAGTTGTTTGATGTCATCTTTGGGTAAGTCATCTAAAATCATCATGTGAAACCATGGATTGGGTCTAGGGGAGTTTATAGTAGGGAGAGGTCATGTATATAAATTTATGAGGCCAAACAACACTTGAGGATGACGTGGTAGGATTCTATTGGGATTTTAAAGCCCAAGCCCTTGTTTGGTTCAGGACTAGGTCAGGATTAAGCGATGCCTTTTTGTTCCACATTGTCTTAATTCGGTATGGGTTAGGTTGGTTTGGTGTTTGGTTGGTGATGGGATAAGGACCTCCATTCTGGGTTCTGTAGCCTCAAAACCTGAACCAAGTCGGTCCTACTCTGAGTGGAATTTGTAATCCCATTCTGATTTATAGTTGTCTTATTCCCATCTCTCCTCCCATGACCCCAACTCTTCTCAAGAATACCAACTCCTCTCTTTGCCTTTCTCCTCTCTGGAAGGAGACAATGGAGTATCCTAAGTAGATAATGAGCTTCGGGCTCAGATGGAGAGCCTCACCACTGACCACAATATACTTTCCACCCTTGGGTGGGATATCACTGTCGATTCTCTTGGTTCCCAACTTGCGTCTTCCTGGAAGAGGTGGAGTGAGGATCGTGATGAAAGGAAAGAGGTTCTAATCGGTTTCATCGACTTGGTGAGGAAGGATAAGGATGAGGCTAAGTAGGACAGGAGGATAAACTACCCCCACTTCTCTAACCTATTATTCACATCTCTCGCCACTCGCACCCCAACTCCCCTCATACAAAACAACCATATCCCCCCTTTTCCTTTGTCATACTCTACGAGTGACAGTTCAGGTATGGCATAAGGTCCTATGTACAAGGAATCATGATGGCCCATGCGTGGATCTCTGAAGCAAGCCTTCAGATCCAAGCACAGATCAACATACTTATTGGTAACTACAACAAAATAAGTTACATATAATTAAGTAGATAGTAAAAATTTAGATACATGACTTATGGTTTTCATATTGACAAGAAAAAATTCAATTGAGAATGGGTCTAGTTGACTCTGTTAATTATTTCACATTTATTACAAACTATGTATATTCCCATTAATTATTCCAACATTTTAGCTATCTCCTTTTCACTCTACCATGATACTTATTTAGACTTCCCATTCTTGGACTATGATTTAGTGATTTGTCTTAGTTACAACTAAGGATAAAAAGTTAATTTGCCTATACATAAATGTTTGTTGTCAAATGAAAAGACACAATGTAATTGAAAATTGTCCTCATCAACTGTTTTGAGTCTTGTGACTCTTCATTAGACAATATATGCTAATTTGACACCATTCATGCCATTATTCATTCCAACTATTTTGATGCTCGATAGTCATTCTACATGATATTAACTAAACCCTCATTCCCATTATTCAATCAAAATTTCTACGTATCCCCTTTTCGCTACTAGAATGATTTCTTCATTTAATGACCATGTGGTGTTTAACATCACAAAAAACAACTGTATGTAAGATTTTGAAGTTTAAACATGTAATAAATGTGTATGTTAACTTGTAATACATATAAACTCTAACATAAATAGATTTAATAAAGGAAAGTGACAATCTGGTAATGCAGCTATCTTAATTATGGATAAAATTCTCAGGTTTGGGCCCAAAGCAAGCCTATAACCTGAGAATATAACATGGTTTGGGTTTGTGCATATAAATTATTAGAAAATTTGGGTTTAGACCTGACCCACTACTAAAATTTGAGTCTAGGTATGAGCTTTAGTAAACCTACAACAACCCAACCTAATACTCAATCTTAGCTACATTGTGCGCTCATGCATTAGCACACTCTCAACACAAGTTTTGGCATGTTGGATTCACGTGCAATGACAATCAAAACACAATAAAAAAAACTTTGAAAGGTAATCAAACCATCTTGGTTCATTCTAATAAACTCAACATGTTAGTTTTATAAAATATTATGAAGTCATCCTTTGGTTGCACAAGTCAAATAAATTTAACAGAGTTAAGGTCAATTCATTGCATTTTAATATCGATTTGAGTCCAATCCTATTATATTCAGTATGATATGAAATACATCTTCTGATTTACATGTCACCCTGAATACCAATGAGAACTCACAATGACATAAATAACTTGTTGCTTGGGACACAACTCATTCTATTTTTTTGTTCAAGACACATCCCCCTTTGTACTAAGTTTACTATTTATTTATCAAATAAGTAAAATGGACTTGTGAAATAACCCTACTTGGGTGCTTGGGTTATAAATATTTGTCATCAATTGAGCTTACTCCATATTCTTGATTTGGATAATAGCCACAATGGTATGAGACAAGTACAATGCAATGCATAAACATAAAATTGCAAACTTGTAGATCGAGAACACACATTAGTAATATTATGTTGGAGTGCATGTGTGCTCAAGCATATCAATATGCATCCACTAAGGAACACATACAACCATTCTCATTAAGAAAGATCATACTCAAGGTTAATGTCTAATATTGTATCCAATTGAGCATGAGTGTATTTTTTGGTTCAATAAAAAAACTTTTGAGCATTTCTAATTCCAATTTGATTTCATTCAAATTTGGTCTTATAGTGAAGGCGAGAGGGGGGATCAAATGACTAAGAAATGAAGATGTATGCCCCAAATCATAGTAATTCTACCATGAAGGCATACATTTCAAAGTAACACCAAATGGGGGTTATTCATCTCCATGTCAATGTAAGTAACATATAACTCATACAATAGAGCATGCCAATTAGCAGAGTAGTGTTGGTCTGGTATGCCCTAAGAGCTAATCATATGATGATTGACATGACATATAACATAAAGGATTTGATTAATAATATAAATAAAGGCAAGCTTACAATTCATTTTGTTTCACTCCATTATGAGATAATGAGCAAACTTAATGAATGTCTAAAGAATGACAATACTCAATGACGTATGTCTTCAAGCACATGACTTGAACAATGAGATCATATGACTGTTAAGAGTATTTACATTCTTATTATGTCTCTGGTCAATTGTTACTGTGGAAGGTAGATAAACAACAGTAATACATAAGACTGGAGTGTGTGTTGGTTGATGATGAAATCTCATTAGTCATGATATGTGATATCAAACCAAGCATACAGATACTTATTGGGGAATAGTGTATCAGACATAACCACCTTGAGGTGACAAATGGAACCATACTTTATGGTCATAGTAATCTCTCATTGTGAAGGTGGTGATTGTGGTTCTTAACCTGAATTCACTACACTCATCACATGTTGCTCATTATACTTTGACATCATAATATGTAACCCTGAATAAGGATTTCCATAAAGGTGATGATTGGGTAGTTGTGACACATGGGACTGACTGTGAGTGATATAGATGGGATTTCTCACTCCTACTAGAGTTTGATATCCTGGCCACTTGATAAGAGAGTCTGAGAAATGTGTGAGCATGCACTGTGAATCAATATATGACATTGAGGTCACATATATCTCAGACAGTGATAACATCAGTTTTGGTGCAAATTCAATAGCCTTTTACATGATAAAAGTCATTAGAAATAATGATTAGATGTTTAGATTTAACCATTTTTATTCTAGTTCACTTAAATGATAAGTTCTAATTTTGTGTTGATGATATTTGACGGGATCAGATGTAAATCAAGTGAAATTGATGAAGTTTGAGTAATTGATCAAAATACCCTACTTTAGACGGTCGACCAATCAGTCAATAACAAGTATTCACCAAGAGGATTGACGAAAAGACTACCGAATCAAGCTTGATAGACTTATCGAGCACCAATTGATGAACCTTGACAACCACCTGTCGAGGTAAGGAGTGTCGAACAAGAAGATGAATCTCAATTATGTCGATACAACATCAACATCCCATACCATTGACACCGAAAGACTCTTATCAATCTAAATCTATCGAATCAATGCTCAACACACCTATCGAGTGGAGGATCCTTGATACCCCCATCAGTTGTTCCAACGATAGCCATGCCTACATCACTATCGACGTCCAGAAGACAATTATTGAGGATAACCTCAACATACCTGCCGAATTCAATCTCGACGTAATCAACTCGACATATCCCTTACAAGGAAGAACTCTGTCGACGACGAAAAGAGATTGGTATTCCTATTGATTGACAAAGATTGTTGATGAGATCCATTATCAACCCATAGGTTGACAGTCCCAATGACAAGAGGTCCAAAAGCCATCAACCAATAGGAAATGATTGACACCGATGGAGAGGGGTCGATACCCTCAACCTATAAATAGGCCCATAGTGCATTCGTACAGGGGATCTTGAATCTTTGGATTCAGAGCGCCGAGAGGTTGCTGCCAAGACTTCTCAAGTTCCAAAGACAAAGGATGAGACATGTCGACCTGCCTAGATCTTTTGATCCAAACCTATTAACCTTGCTTCTCGATGGCTCCTTTATCACCACAGTTGATCTAAAGGACCTTCTTATCTCAAGTCAAGACCAGGAAGGAGGAGGGAGCCTTTCGACACCATTTTTGACCACCAACATATCAACTGAGAGGTTGGTAGATCCATCATTCGATCTACCCTTGTATCGATCTTCTCTTCCTCTTTTCTTCATCATGACTTATTTTATTTGTACTCTTTTTATTTATTCAACCATGCGTGGATAAAACCCTAACTTGGATTGGGAGTAGCTGTTAGGCCCTCCCAACTATGTAATTGTTCATCTTTTTATTTTATGGCATATGTTCTTTAAAGTTTTGTTCCCTTGTCTTGTTTAATTGAGTCGATTAATGATTATCTACCTTTTTTTGACATTTGATATGGATATTATTTGAGAGAATGATTTCAACAAGATCTGGAGTATAGGAAAATAATGACACACAAGAGTGGGTAGTTGCTATAACAAAACTCATATTGTTTTCCATTGATCTTTCAGTTATTACCTCGAGAGAGATAACCTTGTTAGATAGAAATCTACCCAGATCTTGAGAGAAGGAAAGGAAAAATGTTTTCTTATGGTTGTTTGCATTATGAGTAGAGAATATATATAAAATTAGAGTGAAGGTTTTACATGGTTGTGGTTGGCTTGATTGGTGAAACCCAATCCAAGCCCCTTTTTATCTTTATTTCTCGATCTATCTTTATTTCTTCTTTGATCTTTCATAACTTAGGTTTATTACTTAATTAGGTTAAATCCTTTCCTTAATCACAAAACCATCAAAATTGCTTTTGGTTAGGCTAGACTAAGACAAGATTTCTTGTTCTTACTCTATTATTCTCCTTATCCCTACGTTTGACCCCACACTACTGCAAGGACTCTGTATTGAGTTGTGGACGTCTCTACTAGTTAGCTATAAATTAAAGTTTGATATCTTCGACTGAAAAATCGTCTTTACATTTTTGACCCACGAAAAAGAGCGATCAACTTTTGGTGCTATTGTTGGGGAAAAGGCAACATATAACCTTTAAGAACATGTGATCTACTTAGCACTAGTCCTTGCTTCTAAATTTTGCAAAAATTTTATTAGCAAATCCTTATACTACCTATCTGCTATAATATTGGTTATGTTTCCAGTCTCAGACTCTAATTCGTTCAATATTTTTGCTTGTAGGTAGCCTACTATCATTTCTTACCAATTCTAGAGTTCCTAGCTGAATATCTAGAGGTAGATATTCTCCTCATTGATCCAATGGTGGCACAAGGTCCCCTGATGCAAATGTCCCTGAAGAAAAGCCCTCTCTGCGTTCACTAGTCACATGTCGTGTCAATGACAACCAAGATCCTATAGTTCTCCCTCGCATACCAGCAAAAAACTTTGAGTTGAAGCCTGAATTCATCAACATGATTCAAAATCAGATGTTTGAGGAAACTCTATTGAAGAAAGTCCTTATCATCATATAGACACCTTCAAAAACCTTTGTAATATTATCAAGGTGAATAGAGTACCAAAAGATGTCATCTATACGAAGGGTTTCTGCTTCTCTCTTAAGGACAAAGCCTTATAATGGTATCTATCTCAAAAGGGCATTACTTCATGGAAACAACTGTCTGAAGTTTTTGTAAACAAGTTATATCTAGTTGAGAAGACAGTGAGATGTAAGCTAAAAATTACTGGTTTTAGGCAAGTCTACTGAAATCCTGCATGATGCATGGGAGAGATATCAGGAATACTTGACATACTATCCTCATCACGGCTATGATGGTGGGTTTATTGTCACTACCTTCTATGAAAGCCTTACCTTGATCGAGAGAACATCTTTAAGCGCTGCAACTGGCAGTGATTTCATGAAACATGATGCCAAAACCTCCAAGTAGGTCGTGATTTTAATAGGAGTTCTTCAGCAACTGTGTCTGCCATCAGTGAATCTCTAGATTCTAAGTTATTGGAGAAATTGAACAAAAAACTTGATAAGATGGCATCTGACATCCAAAATCTAAAGGAAGTCAGTTCCAAACACTTTACCGAAGCATTCATAAAGTGTGTTACTTGTGGAGAATGGGTTCATGGTATTGATCAATGTATCTACATCCATGAAGTAGAAGATACATGGACAGAGAATGTGTCTTATGTAAATTACAAATGACCCGATCATGTTGGATTTTCTTATGGGAACACCTCTACAACAAAAAACTCATTTCAATTGAATCAATCATGTCAAATAATGGGCAGGTGGCAAGCTGTTGGTAGAGGAACCCCACCCAGATTTCACCAAAATAGACCTCATCCACAACAACATGAAACTTACAATGGGAAAAGGGGAGTCTCTTTCAACAACATCAGAAGTCTATATCCAGTCTGGAGTCTTTAACAGAGAAAATGGGAGAATGTCTGATGAGTAACAACAACATATTGGCAAACATGCAGACGCCGAGTGTTGTGAATACTCAAATAAGTGACCTCCAAACCCACAATCAGATGATCAATCAACATCTAGCTTCTATTGCTGCATCGATTAGAAGATCAACATGACAATTCCCATCCAACATCCAACAAAATCCCAAGAACGAAATAGCAAGAGTGGACACACCGCTATGGGAGTTCTACTTTAGTTCCACAGCCTAAAGTATTGATCATTGAAGGAAGCATCAATAGCCAAAAAGAAGCCCCAATATGCAAAAAGTCAAAAGGAGCCACAAACCATGTTCCATCGTTAAAGGTGACAAAAATTCCCATTGGAGCCCCTTATCCACATCGCATCATCAAGGCGCAACTCGAGAAGAGATAAACCAAATTCCTTGACACCATTAAGAAAATTCATCTTGATATTACTCTCCTGGATGTCATAGACTAGATGCCTACATATGCCAAGTTTCTGAAGGACCTAATCATGAAGAAGAGAAAGAGGGAAAAGTCGAGACAATATGTCTTACAAAAATGACATCCGCCTTTTGTCAATCCAATATGCTGACAAAAGAAAAAGATCATGGTGCCTTTACTATTCCATTCGTCATTGGAGATCCATCAATGGGATATGGTCTTGCGGATCTAGGGGCCAACATCAGTCTCACTCCGTACAATTTGGCAGCCAAGTTGGGCCTCACCAACATTAGTAGATCGAATATGAGAATTCAATTAGTAGATAATTCTTATACTAAACCAATTGGGGTGGTAGAGAACGTATCAATTAGGATAGGAAATTTCTTCATCCCTTGTGATGTGGTAATCATCGTAGCATAAGATCCCACCTGTCCAATGATATTTGGATGACCTTTCCTTTTAACAACACGTGCATTGATTGACGTGGTTGATGGGTCAATCACAATAAGAGTTGGGCATGAATCTTTAAATTGGACATACTCGATCACATGCGGGGTGCCTCTTCAGTAGAAACAAGTTATTTTGCTGACTGTTGCGATCAGATATTCATAGAAATAGAAGAGCACAATGCTATAGTTGATTCCCTGATGTGAGCTTTAAAAAATCCTATGTCAGGATTTGATGATCCCGAGGTCGAAGAAATCCTAGCTTACTTGGCAACCACAGACAAGGAAGAAGAGTTTTATGGAGCCACTAAAACAATAAGATATGCTTCTCTTTAGCGTAAACAAAAAGACGCTTCAATTCCAAAACCACTACCAGAGCTCAAGCCCCTTCTAGAAGGTCTAAAGTACGAATTCCTTGATGAAGAAAAGAGAAATTAGGTGATCATCAATGCACAACTGCCCTATGACTAGCAAGAGAAACTGTTATCTAAACTAAAAATCTAGAAGAAGGCTCTCAGTTACTCTATAGATGATATCAAAGGTCTCAACCCAACAATGTGCATGCATATAATCAACCTTGACAATGATGCGAAGCCGCGAGTCCAACGTCAAAGAAAGTTGAATGACAAAATGCAAGAAGTCGTACGCAAAGGAGTCATCAAACTTATTGATGCTCGTATTATTTATGCTATCAGTGACAACAATTGGGTAAGTCTAGTTCATTTGGCTCCCAAGAAAGGTGGGATGACAGTAGTAAAGGATAGAAAAGGAAAGGAATTAGCCACTTGTATAATGACTGGTTGGCGTATGTACATAGACTATAGACTACTGAATGCCACAACACACTGATGTGGCATTATCACACTAACAAACTCACCCAAGGCTGAAATCCTTGGGTTTTTAACCAAAACCTTGTGCAATAATACCACCCACAAGCGGATGGGTCTTATTGCAGTATAGTTGAGGATTGAATCCCAAGGGACAACACTTTTAAGAATCTTTTACTAGTCGAATCTAGTTCAATCAAGACTAATATTTATAACAAGGTTGGTTGATTTGAGTTTAATTAAACTAAATGCAAGGAAAGTAAAGGGCAGGATTAAAAGTTGATTAAAGATTAATGATGGGAATCATTGGGATGGTCCCGGGTTTCACCGCCACTGCACATGCAAACATATCCCAACATCAAACATCCTGGCTAGATATAACCATACAAATAGAACTGCTGCGAACCCTCCCTGAGGGATGTATAGGTCCGCGTAAGCATCACCTTAGGCATCAGATGTCTCATCACCATCCAGACCATGCACTTACGGTTCCAAAGATACAGAAATCTAACTAAAGTTGTGGGCCCCCTATACAAGTGTTAGGCACACAGAAGCGTCACCGTGGGCTAGATGGCTCGTCCCCTCATAGATCATACACTTACGACCTCAAGTAATCCCATTCTATTTCTAGTTTGGGAGTCAACCGCGTTAATTGACATTCAAATCCTACATATTGAAGTTCTCACAATATAGGAAACAAACAAGATAAATACAAGCAGGTGATCAATCCACAAGCACACATCGATGATTAGCAACGAAATGAAAATTTATATACATGCCATGGAATGTTTAACAAAAGGACATATAAGTATGGGTAGTGGGGCTAGTCCCCGCACCCCAGTGAAAGGAAACTACTCACTCATAGTGAGAGAAATAAGAATAATAAGAGAGAGAGAAGATTCTGCCATGAGCATGGTGAAGAAGATGACCGCAGCTTGGTGGAGAAATGATCTTCTACACAATGATGGGGAAGATCTTCTCTCTCCACCTTCTCTTTCTTCTCATAGTCCTTGCTCACAGTAGGAGGAGCAACTTGTGGATGTGATTGCGGCGTAGGCACGATGTGGATGCAACAGGTCTAGATCCAGATCTAGATCTAGATTTAGATGGAGTGGCTTGCAGATCTAAGTTTCCACTCTAGATCTGGGTGAACGGGGTGCAAGACCACCACGGAGGCATGGTCTTGGTTGTGGAGATTGTCTCCTTAGGCTCAAGACAGACCTGCAACCTAACAATGTCTGGAGAGGATGTCCAAATGGCTAGGGGTCGTTTTCTATTTATAAGTAGGCTGGCACCGATTTACTTTTGCGACCTTGTCTATTTGTAGTAGGTCGTGGTTTTCTGGTCGTGATTCTTTGGTTGTGATTCTTCTCTTCCAGCAGGTCACGGTTAGGGTGTGAGCCTTGAGTGAGCAGGTAGCAGGTGGTTGAGAGGTGGAGGGAAGAGGTTGTGGTTCCGTTGAGGAAGGGCCGTTGACCTTGGTTGCAGAGGCATCATCCATGCACAGCTTGGGAATTGCTCTAAAACAAGTTGGGCTTCTTCCTCAGCAATACAATGTCTGTAGAGACCATCAACACAAAGCTTGAAGAGGAACGATTCATCCCAATGATATTGCCTCACATCATGCATGAATTTCTTCAGTGCATTTCCAGTACATTCAGGGTGGATGACACTGGTGGCGAGGTAGTTCACATAGTCCGAGTACCAAGGAGTAGCTTCTGATACTTTCATGAGCTGGTCAGCTAGAAGGGAATCGTTAATTGGGATCCTTTCAGTGTCTAGGGTGTGGATATGACTCAAGTGGTCAGCCACAACATTCTCTGTACCTTTCTTATCTCTTATTTCCAGATCTATCTTGCAAGAGGAGAATCCATCTGATCAACCTAGGTTTTGCATCTTTCTTTGTCAGGAGGTAACGAATAGCAACATGATCTATATAGACAATGACCTTTGAACCAATGAGGTAGGATCTGAACTTGTCAAAGGCATACATGACTGCTAGGAGTTCCTTCTCAGTAGTTGCATAATTCCTCTAAGCTTTTTCAAAGGTCTTCGATGCATAGTAAATGACATGATGTTTCTTCTCTATACATTGGCCTAAAACAATGCCCACAACATAATCATTGGCATCACACATAATTTCAAATGGGTGATCCCAATCGGGAGCTCAGATGATGGGTGTTGTTGTAAGAGCATGCTTCAGATTGTTGAAACTCTTGATGTATTCTTCATCAAAATGGAAATCAGCATCCTTTAGTAACAAGTTGGTCATAGGCTTGGTTATCTTGGAGAAATCTTTGATAAATCTTCTATAAAAGCCTGCATGACCAAGGAATGCATGAACCTCTCTTACATTGATTGGGATAGAGAGTTTGGAGATCACTTTGATCTTTGCCTTATCCACTTTAATTCCTCGATTACTGACCCTATGGCCAAGGACTATGCCTTCTTTTACCATAAAGTGACACTTCTCCCAATTTAGCACTAGATGTGCTTCTTCACATCGTTTTAGGACCAGGGAGAGGTGTTTCAGGAATGAGTCATACGAATCCCCATATACAAAGAAATCATCCATAAAAACTTCCATGATAGTTTCAGTTAGACCAATGAATATGGCTGCCATTCAACGTTGGAAGGTTGCAGGCGCATTACAGAGCCTGAATGGCATCCTTCTAAAAGCATATGTTCAGTAAAAGTATTTTTCTCTTGGTCATTTGGATGTATAGGAATTTGATAGAATCCAGAGTAACCATTGAGATAGCAAAAATATTCCTGGTGAGCCAATCGCTCTATGACTTGATGTAGAAAAGGCATCGAGAAGTGATCCTTACGAGTTGCCTTGTTCAATTTCCTATAATCGATACACATCCTCCACCCGGTAACTGTTCGAGTGGGGATGATTTCATTATCTTCATTCTGTATGACCGTAGTGCCACCTTTCTTTGGGACAACATGTACAGGACTCACCCATGGTGAGTCAGAAATAGGGTAGATGATGCCAGTAGTGAGCAATTTAATGACTTCACGGCGGACTACTTCCTTCATATTTGGATTAAGATTTCATTGATGTTCAACAGTTGGCTTGTGGTCTTCCACCATAGGGATCTTGTGCATGCAAAGCGCTTGACTGACACCGGTGAGATCACTCATCTTGTAGCCGATAGATTTCCTTCTTTCTTCTAATTCTTTCCAGAGTTTATCTTCTTGTTCGGTCGTTAGATCAGAATTTATAATAACTGGACAGACCTTGAGATCATCCAGAAACACGTACTTCATTCCCTCAGGTAGGGGCTTCATTTCAGGGGCTTCTGTCTTCTCACACGGCTCTTTAGTTGCATTCACAACCTTGAGTTCCTCTAATTTGGCTTCCGGATCTTCTTCGGCAGTGTTGAGGTGAAGAACACAATCTTTAACTTGTTCATCAATGGAGTTGTCAGCAGATGGGTTTATAAGAGTCACTTCTAAGGGATCATCCTGTTCATACTTCTCTTGTGTGAGGAGGACATTTTCTCTATATAATCAATCAAATAGACTTCTTCCTGCATGCTCAGTCTTCGTATGCTTTCAAAAACTTTAAACTCGAGGGTTTCTTTACCTAGTCAGAGCAGCAAGGTCCCTGCTTCAACATCAATCAGAGCTCTTGCAGTGGCAAGGAATGGACGACCAAATATAAGAGGGTATCTGGAGTCCTCTTTTATGTCCATGATGACAAAGTCACATGGGACATAAGAGTCTTTGCCTACCTTGACTGGGACATCCTCGATGATTCCCAACGGATGAGTCATAGAATTGTCTACAAGTTATATGGTCATGCCAGTTGGAAGCAGTTCTGCAAACCCTAGCCTCTTGCAAAGGCTAAGTGGCATGATAGATATGCTAGAACCAAGATTGGCCAATCCCTTCTTACATGAAGAGTCACGGATATGGCACGAAATCCCAAAGGATCCCAGATCTTTCTTCTTCTTGGGCATCATGCTCTGAATGATATCAGAAGTGGTAGTTGCTAACTTCACCATCTCATATTCTTCGGTTATATATTTCCTTGTGAGAAGTGACTTCAAGTACTTCGTCCAAGCTGTTATCTCAGCCAACACATCTAGAAAGGGTATATCGACATGAAGCTTCTTCATAGCTTCCTTGAACTTGTTGAATCGAGTATCAAGCTTTGTTTGCTTTAAACGAGAAGGGAAAGGAGGATGAGGCTTGTACACTGGCACATCTGGCTCAAGTGTGTATTCTGCCTCTGCAGCACTTGGTTCCACCAATCTTGCTTTGTCTGTCTTATCAGCGGTTGGTGGTTCTTTCAGTTGAGACTCATGCATTGTAGAGTCTAGGACATTCACAAAGTCATCATCGTTTGTTGCTACTATTGGTATCTTGTCATGGGGGTCAGAGTAGTCTTTCTCGGACCAAGTGGTAACAACCTTTAGTTGTTCATGATGCTTAGGATTGTTCTCTGGTTGGCCAGTGAAAGCTCCCGCAGGTGGCTTGAGGCTAGCTGAAAGTTGAGCTAGTTGGGATTCAATAGCCTTCTGATGGGCTTGCTAATTGGCTATCATAGTCTGTTGTAACTGTAACATCTTCTCAATGACTGGAAATTTGTCATCAGGAGTGATGGGGTTGGCTTGTTTCCCTTATTGTTGTTTATTTGAACCAAGTTGTCGCAAGTTTTCTGCTCCTGAAGGATTTCCATACCGAAAACCCGGATGGTTCCTGCTCTGATTCGGGTTATAGTATCCTTGGCCAGGGATAGTGTTGATAGCATTCAGATTTTCCATTTGACCATTATATCCTTGGGTACAAGTATTACCCAAAACGACATCATAGAGAATGTTACAGGCTAGAGTAGAATGGTCAGTTCCTTTACATGCTTCACAAAATAGTGAAGCTGACTTGACTTGTTCTTGTTGTCGAGGGGGCGAGCGTCTTCTTTCATAGGCGGCAAAAAATGATTCAAGTTGGTCTTGCTTGGCAACTAGAAGATTTAGAGACTCAACAATAGACTTGTACTCAGGAGTAGCTTCTGCCATAGCAACCTTCAACACTCCTTTACTTACGGGTCTACCCCAGTTGGCTTGGTTTTCAGCTCCAAGGGTGACAACTTTTCATGCGCTATCATAACTTTGATGCATGAAGTTTCCTCGAGATGAGGAGTCTAAAAAAACTTCTTGATATCATCATCCACACCCCTATAAAAGATTTTGATGAGTTGATTCTTAGGAATGCCATGATGTGGGCACTTACGTAGGAGCTCTTTATATCTTTCCCACGCTTCTACAAGGGTTTCACCAGGGACATGAGCGAATTGTGTTATTTGGCGCCTAATTTCATAGGTGAGGGAAGGAGGATAGAATTTCCTAGAAAAACATTTTGAAGTTGTTCCCAAGTGGTGATGGGTTCGCATTGCAAGGAATTATACCAACTCATGGATCTACCGGCAAGGGAATATTTTGAAGAGACAAAGTCTGATGGCATCATCTGTGACTCCATTTTGTTTTGTCATAGCACACAGATCTATAAACCTCAGAAGATGTTCTTGACTATCCTCTCCTTGCTTACAATAGAAAGGGCTATTCTGAAGTAGTGTAACCCAATGTGCTCTTATCTCAAAATTAGGATCATTGATGGGAGGAGGTTGAACTGGGTGATGAACGTCAACAACTTTAGGGATTGAGATTTCTTAAAGGTCTTTTTGTAACTCAGCTTGTTGAGCTGCCGCTTGGGCTGCTTGGATTTCCTCTTAAACTACAGCTCTAGCTTCTTGCATAAGCCTATCTCTTTGCACATTAAGGGCTTGAGCTACCCTTCAGCCTATTTTCTCCTCTTGTGCCATCCTTGCTTGGTTTTCTCTGATCTGACGACGAAAGGTTATGTCTATCTCAGGGTCAAAGTTAGCAGAGAGTCTGGTGCTGTCTGAACGGTGCATACACTAGACTTTATGGGTACCTGGGATGGAAAGATCTTTCGGTAGTAAGATGGATGGAGTAGAACCAAATTCAAGTAGATGTGATTGGTAGTATCAAAAGTAAAGAAAATCCTAGATTAGTCTTAATAGAACTAGATTTAACTAGATGATTCTGTTGTCCCCGGCAACGACGCCAGAATTTGACGTGGTCTATTATCACACTAACAAACTCACCCAGGGTTGAAATCCTTGGGTTTTTAACCAAAACCTTATATAATAATACCACCCACAAGCAGACGGGTCTTATCACAATATAGTTGAGGATCAAATCCCAAAGGACAACGTTTTTAACAATCTTTTATTAGTCAGATCTAGTTGAATCAAGACTAATATTTAGAACAAGTTTGGTTGATTTGAGTTTAATTAAACTAAATGCAAGGAAAGTAAAGGGAAGGATTAAAAGTTGATTAAAGATTAATGATGGGAATCGTTGGGATGGTCCTGGGTTTCACCGCCACTACACATGCAAACATATCCAAACATCAAACATCCTGGCTAGATATAACCATACAAATATAACTACTGTGAACCCTCCCTAAGGGATTTTTAGGTCTGCGTAAGCATCACCTTAGGAATCAGATGTCTCGTTACCATCTGGATCATGCACTTATGGTTCCAAAGATACAGAAATCCAACTGAAATTGTGGCCCCCCCTATACAGGCATTAGGCACATGGAAGCGTCATTGTGGGCTAGATGGCTTGTCCCCTCACAGATCATACACTTACGACCTCAAGGAATCCCATTTTATTTGTATTTCGGAAGTCAACCGTGTTAATCGACATTCAAATCCTATATATTGAATTTCTCATAACATAGGAAAAGAATAAGACAAATGCAAGCAGGTGATCAATCCACAAGAACACATCGACGATTAGCAACGAAATGAAAAGTTATATACATGTCATGGAATGTTTAACAAAAGGACATATAAGCATGGGCAGTGGGGCTAGTCCCCACACCCCAACGAAAGGAAACTACTCGCTCATAGTGAGAGAAACAAGAATAATAAGAGAGAGAAGATTCCACCATGAGCATGGTGAAGAAGATGATCGCAACTTGGTGGAGAAACGGTCTTCTACACAATGACGGGGCATATCTTCTCTCTCCACCTTCTCTTTCTTCTCGTAGTCCTCGCTCACAGTAGGAGGAGAAGCTCGTGGATGTGATGGTGGCATAGGCACGGTGTGGATGCAACAGATCTAGATCCAGATCTAGATCTAGATCTGGATGGAGTGGCTTGCAGATCTGAGTTTCCACTCTAGACCTGGGTGAATGGGGCACAAGACCACCACAGAGGTAGGCTCTTGGCTATGGAGATCGTCTCCTTAGGGTCAAGATAGACCTACAGCCTAACGCCATCTAGAGAGGATGTCCAAATGGTTGGGAGTCGTGTTCTATTTATAGGTAGGCTGGCACCGACTTACTTTCGCGACTTCGGCTATTTGCAGTAGGTCGCGGTTAGGGTGTGAGCCTCGAGTGAGAAGGTAGCAGGTGGTTGAGAGGTGGTGGAAAGAGGTCACGGTTCCTCATGACGATGTGGTCGTGGTGTTGGAGGGTGAAGAAACCACAATCGTTGATAGTGGAAGAGGTTGGGTCCCGTTCTGATGGGCGCAGAACCATGGATAGGTGGCGGAGAAGAAGACCACGACCAGTAGGTTGGTTGGGAGTAGGTCGTGATGGTGAAGGATGAGGTCACAATCTATATATAGTCGTGGTGTGCGAGAGATCGCGGTTGCTATAGAGGAGTCACAGTGTCTTATTGGTGGTTGAGGACCGTGGGCGTAGTTGTTGGGAACCACAGTTTTCTAGGGTTGCAGGGGTGAAAGAGAAAGGGGTCACGGTTATGCCTTGAGTGAATGTGGGCTTGGATAAAGAAAAGGTTGGGCCCACGTACCCAAATGACCTGCACAAAGGTGCAAAAATTAAATAAAAATAGGGAGAGTTCTGATTAAACCAAAACAAGTCAAATGTTAGAAGATATGGTTGATAAGCGTGAGAATGTAGGCAAAACTGGGCCAAACGAAATGACTAAGCCCTGATGAATGCACATTCATCACACACAAATACCATTTCCCTCTTCCTTTCATCTATCAAGTTCTAGAGAGGCTGGCACATCATTCTCACTTCTATTATTTAGATGGGTAATATGGATTTTATCAGATTCCCATTCATCCAGAAGATTAGGAAAAGACCACATTCACTTGCTTGTATGGGACATATGCTTTTTGACGCATGTCGTTCAGCCTGTACAACGCCCCTGCCACCTTTCAAAGGTGCATGTCAGCTATATTTTCTGATCTAATAGAAGAGGTCATGGAAGTCTTCATGGATGACTTCTCTGTGTATGGGTCATCTTTCGAAGATTGTTTAAAGAATATATCCCTAGTCCTCAAAAGATGTGAAGAAAAAAATTAGTCCTCAACTGGGAAAATGTCACTTTATGGTACGAGAAGGAATAGTCCTGATGGTATAGAGGTGGATAAAAGTAAAACAGAGGCCATCTCTAAAATCCCACCCCTCTTCAATCTCTTCTGTATGTAGTTTTCTGGGACATGCATGATATTATCGTCGCTTTATCAAAGACTTTTCAAAAATCACAAAGCCCTTATCCAAATTATTGATAAAAGACACTCCGTTTATCTTTGACGAAGAGTTCAAGGAGGCCTTACATACCCTCAAGGATGCCTTGACCACTGCTCCCATTATACAAGCCCTAGATTGGGACCCTACCCTTTGAAATAATGTGTGATTCTAGTGATTATGCAGTCAAGGCTTTCCTAGGACAAAAGAAGGACAAGAAACATCATGTTATCTACTACGCCAGTAAACCTCTTGATGAGTCTCAAAGTAATTACACCACCACTGAAAGAGAGTTGTTAGCCATTGTCTACACCTTTGACAAATTCAGATCCTATCAGTTAGGTGGGAAGGTGACAATCTATAAAGATCATGGGGTAATTAAGTATCTTATACACAAGAAAGATACCAAACCATGTCTCCTCAGGTGGGCCCTTCTTTTGCAAGAATTTGATCATAAGATTGTTGACAAAAAGGGGACAAAGAATGTCATTGTTGATCACCTCTCTCAAATAAGGGTGGAATAAAACAACTCACTTCCTATCAAAGAATCCTATCGAGATGAATTGCTAGTTCTTATTTATATTCTTGATCAAGTTACTCCATGGTATGCTGATTTTTCCAATTACCTAGCATGCCAACAATTACCTCTAGGGATGACCTACAATCAAAAGAAGAAATTATTTTCAGACATCAAAAACTATTTCTAGAATGATCCACTACTTTTTTGAAAGTGTGCATACAATGTATATCATCGTTGTGTGGAGCACGATGAACTTCATTCAATCTTAGAAAAATGTCATGCAACCCTCTATGGAGGACATCTTGGGGTTGAGAAGACAACTTTAAAAATATTGAACTTTGGGTTTTATTGGCCAAGTATATTCAAAGATGTGCACGCCTTCACTAAATAGTGCAACACGTGTCAGCACATTGGAAATATTAGCAAACACAATGAGATGCCCTTTGTTGAATGGATAGAAGTAGATATCTTCGATGTTTGGGGATAGACTTTGTGGGATCTTTCCCACCATATTTTGGGAACAAATACATCCTGGTAGCCGTTGACTACATCTCAAAGTGGGTGGATACTATACCATCATCAACATGTGACTCCAAGGTAGACATGCGTCTATTCACAAAAATTATTTTTCCTAGGTTTGGAGTTCCACATACTGTAATTAGTGACAGGGGATCACACTTCATTGAAAAGCAATTTGAAGTTCTTTTAAAGTGATATGGAGTGAGACATAAGATAGCTACTCTGTATTACCCTCAGACTGTAGGCCAAGTTGAGGTCTCCAACAGGCATATCAAGCAGATTCTCGATATAACAATGAGAAAGTCAAGAAAAGATTGGTTGTCTAAGCTCAATGATGCTCTCTGGAATATCAAACTGCTTACAAGACACCCATAGGGACCACCCCTTATTGGCTAATCTATGGGAAATCTTGTCACCTCCCACTGGGTCTATAAGGCAATCAAATCCCTAAACATAGATGTTAGACTTGCTAAAGAAAAGCACTTTTTACAACTACAGGAGCTAGAAGAACTTTGCCTACACGCTTATGAAAATACAAAGATCTACAAAGAGCGCACCAAGATTTGGCATGACTCTCATATTAGGTGAAAGGATATTGCATAAGGGAACAAGGTTCTGCTATTCATGTATGCTCTACGTCTTTTCCCAAGAAAGATTCCTTCTCGCTAGTCTGGACCATTCATAGTGATTATCGTCTATTCCTTAGGAATGATGGACATTCACAGTGAGAAATTAGGGACATTTTCAATTAATGGCCATTGATTAACGTGATACTACGAAGATGAAGCTATCACCAGAAAGGTAGACTTGGAGTTTCCAGACACCTAAGAAGCAAAATAAGATGTTCAAGAAGTCAAGCTACATGACTATAAACAAAGCGCTACTTGGGAGGCAACCCAAGCATTTATCTTTTCTGTCATTTAGTTTAATTTTTGATGATTTTGTTTTCCTTGAAAAAAAACTTTTTAAGGATTGTTAGATCTAAATCAAAATAGAGAATCAATTTTATTTTAAATGATGATTGGAAGATAGTCATTTTTCCTTGAACTCTCAACCTAAAATCTGATCTGACTTATCGAATTTTACATTTTCTGAAGTACCTTGTTGATTGTAGCAAGTCATCAACATTGTAGACTCATCTAGGTCGACAAGACTATCGACCAACTAGAGCTGAACTTCCCTTTGGGGAACGACTGTCGTCCTTATAGCCATGTCGATTAGTAGGCTTTCTGTCGATGAGTTGGTCGACAGTCTTTTAGTTTTTATCTATCGATTTCTAATCGATAGTTCTTAAGTAGAAGAATGATAAGTCAACGTGGAGATATGTCGACCCTTTTGGTCGAACCCTTGTCGATCAACAGAAAATTTCCATATCCAGATCCACATTCGAATAGACGACTTTATTTTCATCGACCTTAACCGTGGCTATAGATATAGGGCCCAATGTTAAGAATTTTTACCAACATCTAATAATAGAGAATCGCTACCTTCCAATTTACTTGCTTGTTGACCTCCAAGCACTGCCGCTTGATAAGCCTTTTGTCGACGTACCGGTCGACACCCTTGCCTTCGTGATCCTATCAACTACAATCCTAACCAATTGATAGGTAGATGCTCTTTCCGGTTGATAGTCTTGTCGACCTAGCCACGACAGCAGTCGGTCGATGACCTTATCGACCATTTTTACATGATGTAGCTGCCAACCTTACCTGTAATCTGCTAGTTGATTTACCTCTTGTCAATCATCAGGTCAACAACAATGTTGATTTGGATTTAATTATGATCGATTAGCAGCCATATCGATAATATACTCCTTAATCTTGTCGACACCACCAACATTGGTGCCTACTATCGACACTTGCTTCTGTAAATGCTAACCAACAAAGTTAATTCACACCTAATATGTGCTCTTCCCCTTTTCCTTTACAGTGATGGCTTACCAAGGCACCACCATCCCATCAAAAAAGGGGGAGAAAAGACCTCTTTCTGAGCAACCCACAATTGAAGTTGAAAAGAGGGCCAAGATTACTGAACCGGAACTAGAGGCTCCGCAAAGCTCACAACTGGAGCTTCCCTATTCTGGAACCTTTAGGCCTTGAAACAAATACCATTTGGAGGCTTTCAAGGTGATGAAAAGAACAAATTTCAAACCCACTTTCTTTATCTCTTCCACTACTCTTGAAGAAATAGGCATCCAGGCACGAGTGGGGGAAATATTTGCTAAATCCAATCTAGCCCATCTCTATTTCACTAAACCATGAGCTTACGTGATAGAAACTATAGAGTTCATATCATCTATCAAGGAGGTATCATCTACTAAGGAGGTGCAATCTAAATAGCTGCAAGTTAAGATCAACAATGTCGATCACATTCTCACTGATCAAAGTTTGAATAAAATTTTCTGTGGTTTAGAGGAAGAAGCTACCATGGCTTCTTCGGGTCTCTTAGAAAAAGAAGATTTCAGCTTTAATGATTCCATATATTGGGAGAAATTGACAGGACAAAAGAAGTATCAATCTGGGCACTCCAAAGCATCCATGGTGCATTCTGGATTCTGGAGAATTATGCACAAAATAGTAGACAACATCCTCTTCACTAAAGTAGAAATGGGAAGTATCTACCTTGATGAACTATATGTACTATCTTTGACAATGGAAGGATGACCTATCAACGTAGGTCATCTTATGATTGATAAATAGTTTCTCATCTGCTCCGCTCCGCAAAAGGAATCCTACATGGGTGGCCTCGTCAGACTCATCTTTCAAGCATATGGCCACCCACCTTGCGTAGCTTTCAAGGAAATGCTAGGCGATAATCTTATCACTATAAGATATAGACGTCTATGGGAACCTTAGTCTGCCTCAATAATACTAGCCATTATAGGTTCACCAAAACCAAGATTTCCATCCCTCTACCTGGATTAGCAGATTATGACAAGGACATGTTGTTATATTCAGAGGCAAAAATTATTGAGCTGCTTCAGAACTTCTGCAAGACAAGTGCAGGACAACCAAGCATATCAATTGGTAGAGTCCGACCGAAGCCCATTATTACAAAGAAACATAAGCGGCCTTTGTCTAAAATATCATAAGAAAGTGAACAAAGAAGAGTTGTTGGGTATGATTTAGAAGAATTGTGGGTGTCCCTAGAGCATGGCCCAGACTCCCCTCCAATTTTAAAAGAAGAACGCCCTCCAGTTTCTCCATCTTTTGCTACAATCAAGAAACCTCATTCCACCTCAATCCACCCCACCACCGTCCTAGTTCCATCTGCTTCTATTAGAAAACTTGTCTCTCCACCATGACAAATGGTGCATGATGTTCTTGATAGCCCACCACGACATCACCCACATTCAGATTGGCCCTCTTCTTCTCACCAAAACCCTAGATTTGAAAATCATTCTTCATCTTCCTTGGAGCCAAATACTTTGGGTGGCACCTTTGGTCGTGAATTTGACACTATGCATAGGGTAACTGGAGCAATTATTACTACTTTTCCTAAACTTCAAAAGGTCATAAAGAACATTGAACAACAAGTTCAATCCCTAGACATATGGGTCAGCAAACTAAGCAGCATAGTTGTACAAATGGTGACCCTTCATCATAAGCTCGATGAAATATTGAAGGTCCAACACCACCTCCTGCTCAATATGACCCATCAGGAAAAGGCCAGGCGGATCTGAGAGGAACAACACACCCTTTAGTGACAACATAGATGAGAGCACCATCGCAGTTTTGTTGAAGCATCATTTTCACCATCTTCCCAATCCACCAAGGGTAATTCATATGTTGTCGATACAATGAGTGAAGATGCTCGTCGTCACTCTCCTAATCAGGCCACTGGGTCTTTCTGGGAATCTGTGTCCCATGTGTCTGAATCTATTTTTAGCTCTGCCAAATCTTTGTCAAGGGGTGACATTCCTCATATCCCACAACCTTTAGTAGATGGTCTGCTGATTCAACCCTATTTTAGGGTTGAATCTTGTGTCTTATTGCACTTTAATCACATCTATACATGTTAGATTACATGTTATTTCCCTCAATATACATATTTCTATAAAATGCACTTATGGATGCTTTTTGCATGTTTTATAGTTACCACTACTTGATGGAATGGAAATAAGATGATCCAATCTAGGGTTTCCTCAGGCTTAAAGGAGCCCAACATTAGGCCAAAACCACTCCCAACCTACTCCAAGTGGTCAAAGAATGTTTTAAAGCAATAACCTCCATGGATGATCAAGTTCAAAGTTCAAGTGCATGGGAATGACACCAAAACAGTTATGGTACTTCACCATGGCCAATGTGGACATGCCCCAATCACAAATTATCACTATAACTTCCAAAAACTGATGAATTTGGCTAAAACGGTCGTGCCACCCTCACTACACCACGGCCGTGGCATTTTATGTACAATTTTGACCAATTTCCCGTGATATTTAGCCATTTTCACATCACCCATGCCCATACACCACGACCATGTTCCCATACAACCACCACAACTATGATGAGCCACCACCCCCAAGGTGGGCCTCAACCCTAGCCTATTTTTGCATTGCGTTACCCATATTGCACCCACTTAACCCTAGACCCCTATATAAACCTTGGGGGCAGCTGGAGTGTGAGGTTGTCCACCCCTAGCTCACTCCTACCACTCCATTTTTGTTCTCCCTCCATTCCACTTTATTTCCACCTCCATTCCCCTCCGTTTCACCATTTCCACCACCAAAACACTAGTTTATCCTAGTTTTTACCCATAATCCCCTTCATTCCACACCCTTGCACCTTGGAGGAGAGAGGAGGACATCTTGTAGCATCTGGAGAGGAGTATTGCTCCATCTACACTGAGCTCCATGGCTTCTCCTACCTCTTTCTCCTTTCTTTTTGTATTTTCCATTTCCATGAGTAGCTAGGCCCCTTTTGGTGGGCTATTTGGGAGAAATTATGTTACTTTAATACCATGCTGGGGGGAAAATGACATGTAAACTTTATAAATTCATTTGGCAATGATTATGTTCTATTTTCATCTTATTCTCCATGAATTTCTTGTTGGTTTGTGTGTGAAATCACCTAGGAATCTAGGGAAATTGACTATATGTGGCAATTTTAGGAATTGCCCCTAGGTCCAATTCATGGATCCCTAGGCTGCCTCCCTTCTTCCTACATCCTAATCAATCTCCCTAAGCCTAAGTGAGAGATCTAAGTAGCTAGATTAGGTGACTCTAGTGCAATTAGCATGGAGCCTTCTCAAGGCTAGAATGTGGGGGAATCGGGGTCCAAAACCCTAATTTCACCTCCCCATTACTACCCTCGACCCCTAATTGCCCTAGGAATGTCTAATCTAGAAACCTAGACTTGACTAGAATCTAATTGAATTGAACCTAATTCCTAACCCAATTGATCCTTGTAAGGATAATGGGAGTTGTTAGGGACTAGTTCCCCTTTACATATTCCATCTCATCCATGGCCAGTTAGTAGCTTAGGTCAATTCATTAGTCTCTAGCTAGTTTGTTTGGTTTGGATAATCTAAATGGAATTGTAATGTTCATGTCACCCCCAACTTAATTGATAAGTGCATCCCATAGACAGCCCACATCTTCCTTAATTGCTTTAAAACCCTAGTTTCTATCTTGCTTAGCCAGTGTTAACTTAATTAGCTCTTTTCTTACTTAGATAGCTTCTTGCTCTATTCTTTCTTTGTTCTTGCTAGCTTAGGTCTTTAATTTCTCTTTTGCCTTGTCTTGCTTGCATTAGTGTAGATTGTTCTCTTATTGCCTTTTCATACCTAGCTTAGTCTTTTCCTACTTAATTAGTCTTAATCTAGTCTAGGGTTAACTTAGATCTCATTCTCACCTTTAATTGTGCTCTTGCTCACTTTAGTTTAATCAAATCAATCAATCAACCCTTAACCATAGTCTCTGATGTAGGAACCTAGAAAAATAAGCCTAGCTCTAGTGCCCCCTATTCTCCCTATAGATCGCCCCTATACTTGCCACCCTCCTATACTACGACACGACTCCGTGAGTTTGCGGGTGTAGTGTTTTAGTTTGTGTGACTGTATTGAGTGTAGGTCATTATAAATTTGAAAGTTAATCCACTTGTGTACTCCTATCCATGGAGTTGCATCCATTCAAGTCTCAATTGAGTGGTGTGTAACACCATTGGTGGGGGCGCACCAAGCTTTCCGGCGTCGTTTCCAGGGAGAAAGGTGCTCGGCCTAACTTGTTAGTTTTGCTTTGACTTTTCCTACTGCCCTCATCATTGCTATTCTTTATTCATTATTTATTGCATTCTTTGTGTGTATTGGTTTACTAACTTGCCCTCTTTTGTTTGGTTGTGCTTTTTGCATGTGACAAGCCATTTGGGGGAAGACAAGATGGAAGGCCAAAATGCACCCCACAAGCCACTTTAAGACTACTCCATGCCTAACAACTATAAATCGCCAATTGCTAATAGGGTTGATCAAATTCCAGGGGAGCAATTCTCCATTCTTTCAGGTCTTCTTGGGCTGCTGCCCACCTTCTATGGCTAGGAAAGTGAGAGCCCCTACAAGCATTTGGACTCCTTTCTTGAAGTATGCTCCACCTTCAGGACGTCAACGTCTAGTGATGATACAATCCAGTTGACCTTGTTCTCATTCTCCCTCAAAGATAGAGCCAAAGATTGGTATGATTCTAGAAGGGACATCATGAGTTGGGAAACAACGAAGAATGCCTTCTTAAGGCAATTCTACTCTATAACAAGGTTAACACAAATGTGGTGTTCTGTGATAAGTTTTAGTCAAATGGACAATGAGCAATTCCACAATGCATGAGAGAGATTTAAGAAGATTTTGAGAAAGTGCCCATACCATGAGATTCTTTTGTGGAAGATAGTTCAATCATTCTACTCCAATTTATCTCTAAAGGACCAAGATATAGTAGACTCTTCTTGTAGGGGAGTTTTAATGGCTAGGCCACCTGAGGCGATATGGCCTTTATTTGAGCAGCTGGACGAAGGATCAAGAATTCAAGCTTCTAGCATGATGAATGACGGAGGCTATGCCTTTGGTGTGACACCTCCTACTCATAATGATTCAAGCCCACAAGTGATGAAGATTCTTGATGACATGGTGAGCTTCATGAAGAACCATGTGACAAATGTTCCTTGCCACCCAGTCAATTCTATTGAGTTTTATGATGAGGAAAAGAAGACTCCTTACTCCTATAGATACCAAGATCCACAAAGTCCAAAATATAGCTCAAGGTTTGAGAAAGAGGTTCTCTCTAGATTGAAAATATTTGATGATGTTAAAAAAGATGTTGCAAGGCTAGAAGAGAGAATAGAGAAGCTATCTTCCATAATTGCTCTCCAAGAAGAAAAGTTGTCTTCAAAACCCATCATGAGATACCATGAAGCAAGTGGACCAATGCTCTCTTCTCAAGTTTTCTATAGTCCACCTCCCATGCAAGTACAACCCATCTACCATTTCCAAGGTGATCCCAAGTCTTATACTCCACCTCCCACTCCATCACCACCATTCAACAATTCACCTTCCAAACTCAATTCTCCCCTCCACCTCAATTTCAACACCAAGTGTCACCTCCACCTCATCCACAACCACAACTAGCTCCCCCTCTCCACCATGAGCAAAGAAGTACTGTGATAGTTCTAAGGAGTGGGAAATCTCTAGAGCAGCCTACAAGTCAAAGAAAGGTTGAAAAAGCAAAGCAAAGGCAGCCAAGTGGAGATACTATGATTGAGATTGTCGAAGATGATTCAGTGATATATCCTATTGATTTTGGGATACCATGTTCTCCACCTCATACTCCATTTACAAGTCCCACCATACCCAATGTTCGATACAAGCAAGGCCAAAGCAAGTGATCCTCCATTCATTGAAGCACTAGATGATCCACCAGAAATGAAGAGGAGGTAAAAGCATAATAAGGATATTCTAGAGGTGTTTTGCCAAGTGAAGGTGAACATTCCACTCTTGGATGATATCAAGAAAATCCCATCATATGCCAAGTTCCTTAAGAACCTATGCACTGTGAAGAGAAGGTCAATGGGGAGGATACCAAAGAAAGTGAAGTTGACTGAACAAGTGAGCTCCACTCTCCAGTACTCACTCCCCGTGAAGAGGAAAGACCCAGGAGCCCCAATCATACCTAGCTAAATTGGGGGACATCACAGAGGCCAATCCCCACATGATTGGGGATCCAATGTGAATTTGATGCCATATAGTGTCTATGTTGAGCTGGGTCTAGGCAAGTTGAAACTGTCACATTGCACTCTCCAATTGACGGACTGCTCCATCAAAGTGCCTAGAGGGTGAGTGGATGATGTCTTAGTGATGTTTGACAAGGAAAGAGGAGTCATGTTCCCAACAAATTTCATTGTTCTTGACATGGAGCCGGATGATAGGAAGATCCCCATCATCTTGGGGAGACCATTCTTATCCATAGCTGATGCCGAGATACATGTTCACAACGACATAATGAGGTCTCTTTCATGGAAATGAAGATAAAGATCAACATATACAAGTACTCAAACCGGCGAGTTTGAAATGAGGATATTGGATATGGTCACTTCAAGAGTCGTATTAATCATTTGAGAGAAGGAGATCAAAATGAAGGATGTGATAATAGCTTCGGTGATCAAAGGGATGAGGAACATAGATTGAGTGCAAATGAGGGATGCATGTTTTGTAAGAATGGACACATGAGAATGCCAAATGGATGAATTATTGAAGAATCTCCAAGAAGCCTAGCTAAAGGCAAGAAACTCAACGCTTGTGGGAGGCAACCCACCTAGTTTTGGGAATTTTTCACCCAACCTTCCATATTTTATACTTTTTCTTTATTTTTACACTTTCTAAGAAAACACACACACATACACCATACTTGATGCTTTTGTTGTTTGTGAATCATTTTAGAACAGGTACAATGGAGGAAAGATGATGCATGGAAGAGAGAACTAAGGAGAAGATCATAATTGAAGAGAAGATTGCAAATCAGTAGAAAAGCTACCAGAAGGAGATCAACATAGCCATGCCACACAACATGGCCATGGAGGAGGCAATACAAAATGACTCCATGCCCCCTACCCTATCATCCTAGACTTCTATTTCATGTTGAGGACAACATGGTTTAAAAGTTTGGGGTGGTAGGGCGGTAAGCCCTTTCTCTACCTCACTTTTCTCTATGTTCCTTGTTCTAAATTTTTGCTCAAGATGATCAAATAGTATAACAATATCTCATACTTGTGTGTCCATACTTTGTGTGCTTACCATGCATACTTGTATGTTATGTAGTTTACTTTCTTGCAATTTTTGCGTAATTTTCAAAAATTGTGCTTTTCTTGCCATGCATTGCATATCATGTAATTTTTTTGGTAATTCTTGCATGTTTTAGCTAGTATTTACTTGTTTACTACTTTAAGTTCAATAATATAGGCTTAGATGTTATTGAAGGAAACTTGGTAGTGTTTTGGCCAATTTTGCCCAAATTTGAGATTTCTTGCCTAAAAGTGTGTTTTGACCAAATCTCTACTCTTTGGATTAAAAAGGATGACCTTTGATGAATGCATGTGAATTATCATTGTTTATTGCTAAATGGTATCAATTCTTGACTTTTTAGATGCATGTCACCTCTCTTGTGTTTGTGAATGATTTGGTTGAATTGTGACCTGAGCAAGCTATGAGCGCTTAGTGCCTATGAAATCACTTGATAGAAGTATCAATTTTAGGTTGTTCATTCATGTGGTGTGAAATTGTTGGATGAAGTGTTGGATTAATTTTCATGTAGGAGACCTTGTGTTGAGAATCACGTCAGTGACCCCTCTTTGACCTGACTCTTCACTCACCATTTTCTTACCCCTCCGCCTCATGAAAGGATGCCAAAGTGCACATATCAGCCGTGGCCACCTCCAAAAGTTTGGGGTGGCCACATCTACATCTCATTTCTTCACTCTCATCACCATATGCCCTATCTACTCCAAGGGAAAAGAAAAAGAAAAAAAAGCAAAAAGAAAATAAAAGATGATCCTATTTAAGAGCATCTAAATAAAAACAAGATGAACGTGTAAAAGCACTCCAAAAGCTTACCGCAATCCTTTCTTCCATTTTCATACCCATTGAGCTAGGAATTATCAAACCTATCTAATTTTTCCCTTTTTGCAACCACGTGGGTCATTTGGTGTGATTTGAAACATAAGGTTGAATGCATGAAGATGAAACAACACTCCTAGTCACCTTGATTAATGCCATTATGAAACGGTCTACCCAAAACTACATGAAAGAAATATGGATAGCTTGTGTGTTTTATATACTATATTTGAAGTTCATATGCTTTGTGCTCTTTTCATGATTGGTTTGTGAAAGTAGGAGAAGAGAGAGGTGGAATTCATGCACTTAGTCATTATTGATCCCATTCAGCAATAACCATCCTTTGCATTACATTTGTTATTTCTTGATTGTAAAAAATTGCAGAGAGATTGAGTTGGAGCATAATTGAGGACAAGTATGTTTTAAGTTTGGGGTGGTGATTCAACCCTATTTTAGGGTTGAATCTTGTATCTTATTACACTTTAATCACATCTATACATGTTATATTACATGTTATTTCCCTCAATATGCATATTTCTATCAAATGCACTTATCGAGGCTTTTTTCATGTTTTATAGGTACTTTGTACACTACTTGATGGCATGGAAAGAAGGTGGTCCAATCTAGGGTTTCCTCAGGCTTGAAGGAGCCCAAAATGAGGCCAAAACCACTCCCAACCTACCTCAATGGTCAGAGAATGTTTTGAAGCAATAACTTCCATGGACGATCAAGTTTAAAGCTCAAGTGCATGGGAAAGACACCGAAACGACCGTGGTGGACATGCCCAATCACAAATTATCACTATAACTTCCATATACTTATGAATTTGGCCAAAACGACCGTGCCACCCTCACTGCACCGCGATTGTGGGGACCACCACGGCCGTGGCATTTTATGTACAATTTTGACCAATTCCCTATGATCTTTAGCCATTTTTCACCTCGACTATTCCATACACCACAACCATGTTCCTATACAACCACCACGGCCATGGTGGGCCTCAACCCTAGCCTATTTTTGCACTGCTTTACGCATATTTCCCCCAATTAACCCTAGCCTATTTTTGGATGAAGTGTTGGATTAATTTTCATGGGGGCAGCTAGAGCTCGAGGTTGGCCACCCCTAGCTCACTCCTACCACTCCATTTTTGTTCTCCCTCCATTCCACTTCATTTCCACCTCTATTCCCCTCCATTTCACCAGTTCCACCACTAAACACTAGTTTATCCTAGTTTCTACCCATAAGCCCCTTGATTCCACACCCTTGCACCTTGGAGGAGAGCGGAGGACATCTTGCAGTATCTAGAGAGGAGGATTGCTCCATCTACACCGAGCTCCATGACTTCTTCTACCTCTTTCTCCTTTCTTTTTGTATTTTCCATTTCCATGTGGGGTGAAAATGACATGTAAACTTTATAAATTCATTTGGTAATGATTATGTTCTATTTGCATCTTATTCTCCATGAATTGCTTGTTGGATTATATGTGAAATCACCTAGGAATCTAGGGAAATTGACTATATGTGGCAATTTTGGGAATTGCCCCTAGGTCCAATTCATGGATCCCTAGGTTGCCTCCCATCTTCCTACATCCTAATTAATATCCCTAAGCCCGAGTGAGAGATTTAAGTAGCTATATTAGGTGACTCTAGTGCAATTAGCATGGATCCTTCTCAAGGCTAAAATGTGGGGGAATTGGGGTCCAAAATCCTAATTATTACCTCCCCATTACTACCCTCGTCCCCTAATTGCCCTAGGAATGTCTAATCTAGTAACCTTTACTTGACTAGACTCTAACTGAATTGAACCTAATTCCTAACCCAATTGAGCCTTACAAGGGTAATGGGATTTGTTAGGGACTAGTTCCCCTTTACATATTCCATCTCATCCATGGCCAGTTAGTAGCTTAGTCAATTCATTAGTCTCTAGCTAGTTGTTTGGTTTGGATAATCTAAATGGAATCATAATATTCATATGTCACCCTCAAATTAATTGATAAGTGCATCCCATAAACAACCCACATCTTCCTTAATTGCTTTAAAACCCTAGTTTCCATCTTGCTTAGCTAGTGTTATCTTAATTACCTCTTTTCTTGCTTAGACAACTTCTTACTCTATTCTTGCTAGCTTAGGTCTTTAATTGCTCTTTTTCCTTATATTGCTTCCATTAGTGTAGATTGTTCTCTTATTTCCTTTTCATACCTAGCTTAGTCTTTTCCTGCTTAATTAGTCTTAATCTAGTCTAGGGTTAACTTAGATCTCATTCTCACCTTTAATTGCTTTCTTGCTCACTTTAGTTTAATCAAATCAACCAATCAACCCTTGATCCTAGTCTCTGCAGTAGGAACCTAGCAAAACAAACCTAGCTCTAGTGCCCCCTTTTCTCCATGTGGATCAACCCTATACTTGCCACCCTCCTATATTACGACACGAACCCATGCGCTTATGGGTGTAGTGTTTTAGTTTGTGCGAGTGTATTGAGTGTAGGTCATTATTAATTCAAAAGTTAATCCACCCATGTACTCCCGTCCGTGGAGTTGCATCCATTCAAGTCTCAATTGAGTGGTGTGTAATGCCAATGGTGGGGGCGCACCAACTGCCTCTTTTTGATACAACACCTATAATAAGCCCTTATGAAGATCGTCCATTAGAAAATGTTCCTACTCCCTCTCCACCATTGTCCCAAGATATTTTCGAAAGGGACATGAAACAAAAACTTGACGAATAACTGCTCAATCAGAGCCCAGTATGCTCTCTGCTATGTCTGCATGTAAAAGAAGACATATCTGTTGGGGAATATACAACACATATGGACCTCGATGATGATGCTATAAGCCCTATAGACAATTATGAGGTTTCTTCTGATGATGATAATGGTGACCTCTACATTGTTCTATCAGCAGCACCCCCTCGTCTTTCTAAACCAATCTTTCCAGAACCTCTTTTGCCACTTCCACCATGGCTTCCTCTGAAAATAAGTGGACTTGACCCGGATTGCTTGAAAGGAATGTTGGTTTGGGACATCTTTGTCCTACAAGGCATTTTGGACGATCAACGTGATGGCAGCCATATTGTCTATAACAATGGCTCCATCACTCTTTCACGAGAAGATTTTTGGAATCTTTTTTGTTATCCTACCAAAGTTACCAAAAAAATGTTCACCATCCTCGCATCAACTATTCTGGAAAACATGATGCCTAGCGATAAGGATTGGCCATATTATAATGCAACTGCGTCCTTGGCTAGCTGCTTATTCAAGAAGCATTTGAAGGCTCAAGTAGTTTTGACTTTGCAGGAAAAGCTTGAATTTAAGAAAACAAGAGTCATCTTGTTTCCTTTTCATTTCAGAGGATTGTGGCTCCTTTGTGTTATTGGTCTAAACAAACATCAAATTACTCTATTCAACACCTGCATTGAAATGTTGAAAAGTTCTGATATGCGATTTTGAGATCCCACTACCAAAAAGCTTCCTCATATCCTGATCCAACTTTAACGAGTTGTTCGTGAAGTTCGATATTATGAACCTAACTGGACAAGTTATGTGATTGCACCACTAACTTTCCAACACAATCCCGAGCACAATGATAGTGCTTTCATCATTCTTTGGGTCATGGAAGCCCTCAATCGTGAAACTCCTATTTCTAGCCTGGTCCCAACGGCTTCACGCCTCTTCGTGGATGCTACGCGATGGAGGTCATCCACAAAAGGTGCTTCTTTTAAGACCCTGAACTATCAGAAAATGTAAGGGATCTTTATCCACTTATTCCTCGACCTGAGAAAGAGGCCTTCTAAGATATCTTACAGAAAGAGGAAGTAGTAGAAGGAAAAATTACACCATCACCTATTGTCACTAAACCTCTAGCTACTATTACAACAACTATAAAAGTTAAGGAAGTTGTGGATATACTAAAATTCTTAGATGAGCCTGAGCCATTTCTGGTATATGGCCCAATTACCACTATAGAACCAAGTTTTGAGAATTTTGACCACAGTACATGTTGCAAACTTTCTCTCCCTCAGCTTAATATGTTGATGCAACGCTTCAAACCTGGTGGAAATCACGTTGTTTTCAGTATAGATGACCTTTTGGTCATGAAAGATGACCTCATGGAGACTCTTCAACCACAAGGATGTTTATCTCATAGCCTCATGGTAGCTTACCAACTCTTATATGCCAGGGTGTTGATGAGGTCTATATGGCCGGTCTTGATCTTGTCACTGATCTCTGCCAAGACTTAGATTAGGGTGAAAAAGATCTTCTTCTTCGATGACTACATGAGTCTATTACCCGCTATATCTTTGTACCTATTCTTCATGATGCACATCGGACTTTGCTTGTTGTCTGTACTTGTGAAAGGGAGGTCATGCTCTACAATAGTTCTTATTCTTCTTTTGACCCTGAAGGCCCTAAATACTTTGTGCTAATCCACAGTACGCATGGAAGTATTGGTGATGCATGTTCAAAGACACTTATTATACTGATATGTGAATTTGAAAGTTGCTATTCTTCTCAGGACCACAAAGATGGAAGGTAACCTGATTCTGGCATCATTGTCCTCAATAGCATCCACTGTCCAATGATTGTGGCTTCTACATTCTATACTAGATGTACATCATTGGAGTTCTCCATGATGTTGTTGAGGAAACTCATAATGATAATTATCATTTCCTTCGAGGATTATGCTCTGATGTTGCTCGAGTCCCCATGGGAAACAATGGATCTTCACTGAAGAACTCACATGTTTACATGTTCTTTTCCTTTCTTTTTCACACTCTGAGTTCAGTGTGTGTTGTAAGTTTGGGGGGTGTAATCTCATGAGTAGGTATCCATTGTGTCACAAACATTGCTTTCTTTATTTTCTTTTACCTTTAATACTTCTTTTCATAATTTTTTGTTTACATTTCACCAATTCAAACATGCTTGTGAAATGAAGCTGCAGTTGATGGAAAAATCCCCTCTACACAGATTCTAGTTTGTTCCTAAAATATTCCCTTTTCATGATATCTCAAACAAAAATCTTTTTGTTACTGATACCGTTTTTATGTTTTCCTCTTAGCAAAATGTCATTTATCTTTTATGATGTCATCAATTGATTCTCACAAAAAGAATATACCTAATAAAGTCTTATATTGTCAAAGGTATGCTATCACAATAACAAACAAAGAGCTACCTCGTGCCCTCTTCTGAATATGTCATCCCAAAAAGAGTAAGGAGTGAAAAAGAATCTGAGAGACATCCCATGAATTAGAGAAATTAAAACGGTGTAGTGTTGCACTCATGAACGCAAATATGTCAATTTTATTTAGTCTCTACAACTCCTACCTTACTCTAATGGAGCTCATTAAAATATATTGCAATATGGGGCAGTGATACTTAGGATGTGCAATCACTGCTCTAAAACCATGTGGTTTGGAACACATGGATCACTCGCCTATCCAAACGAACCCGTACTTGAATGACCCAGAAGAAGAAAGGATATTTATAAGCCTACCTAATTGTTCCACATAAATACATAGACGAGAGTGAAAACTACTTTGATAAAATGACAGATATACTGGAGACAAGCATAAGACTCAATAATAAATAAAGAAAGAAATTGGTGACATAATGACATATTGGATAAAGATTAGTTTTGATAAGAGGATTGTATAAACTTGTGTTTTCAGTAATTTTTGGATTTTTTGTTCGACTGGTCAAAGAAATAATGATTCCATTAGCTTGAGGACAATCTAAAATCTAAGTTTGGGGGAGTTGATAACATTAGTTTTGGTCAAATTAAATAGCCTTTTACATGATAAAAGTCAGTAGAAATAATGATTACATGTTTATATATACCCATTTTTATTCTAGTTCACATAAATGATAAGTTCTAATTCAGTATTGATGATATTTGAAGGGATCAGATGCAAATCAAGTGAAATCGATGAAGTTTGAGTAATTGATCAAAAGACCTTGCTTCAAATGGTCAATCAATCTGTCAACAAGAAGTATTCACTAAGAGGATCGACAAAAAGACTACTGACTCAAGCTCGACAGACTTATGGAGCACCAATTGAAGAACCTTGACATGCACCTATCGAGGTAAGGAGTGTCAAACAAGAAGACGAATCTCACTTTTGTGGATACATCATCGACAACCCATACCATCAACACTGATAGAGTCTTATCAATCTGAAGTTATCAAACCAATGCTCAACACACCTATCAAGTGGAGGATCCTCGATACCCCCATCGGTTGTTCCAATGATAGTCACTTCGATAGCACTATCGACGCCCAGAAGACTATTATCGAGGATAACCTCGACAGACCTACCGACTTCAAGATCAACGTAATCAACTCGACAGATCCCTTGCTAGGAAGAACTATGTCAATGACGAGAAGAGATCGATATTCCTGTCGATTGACAAAGATTGTTGATGAGATCCATTATCGAACCACAGGTCAACAATCCCAACGACAAGAGGTCCAAAAGCCATCAACTGATAGGAAATGATCAACACTGATGGAGAGGGGTCGATAGCCTCAACCCTATAAATAAGCCCCCAACGCAGCCGTACAGGGGATCTTGAATCTTTGGAGTCAAAGCGTTGAGAGGTTGCTGCCAAGACTTCTCAAGTTACAGAGCCAGATGACAAGACCTGTCGACTTGCCTAGATCTTTTGATCCAGACCTATCGACATTGCTTCTTGATGGCTCCTTTATCATCACTATTGATCTGAAGGACCTTCTTGTCTCAAGTCAAGACTAGGAAGGAGGGAGCCTTTTGACACCACTTTTGACCGCCTAGATATCAACTGAGAGATTGTTAGATCGATCATGCGATATACCCTTATGTCGATATTCTTTTCCTCTTCTTTGCATCGTGACTTATTTTAGTTGTAATCGTTTTTGTTTCTTCGACCATGCATGGATAAAACCCTAAATTGGGTTGGGAATAGCTGTCAGGCCCTCCTAACCATGTACTTGTTCATCTTTTTATTTTATGGCATATGTTCTTTAAAGTTTTATTACCTTAATCTTATTCAATTGTGTCGATTAATGATTAGCTAACTTCTTTTGATGTTTGATATGAATATTGTTGGAGAGAATGATTTCAATGATATCTAGAGTATAGGATAGTAATGACACGCGTGAGTAGGGAGTTGCTATAACAAAATTCATAATGTTATCCACTAATCTTTCAGTTATTACCTTGAGAGAGATAACCCTGTTAGATAGAAATCTTCCTAGATCTCTAGAGAAGGAAATGACAGATATTTTCTTATAGTTGTTTGCAAAATGAGTATAGAATATATATAAAATAAGAGTGAAGGTTTTACATGGTTGTGGTTGGCTTGATTGGTGAACCCAATCCAAGCCTCTTTTTATCTTGATTTCTTGATCTATCTTTATTTCTTCTTTGATCTTTCATAACTTAGGTTTATTACTTAATTAGGTTAAATTCATTCCTTAATCAGAACACCATCAAGATCACTTTTGGTTAGGATAGACTAAGCCAAGATTTCATGTTCTTACTCTGTTATTCTCCTTGTCCCTACATTTCAACCCCACACTACTGCAAGGACTCCGTATTGATTTGTTGACGTCTCTACTAGTCGAGTATAAATTTAAAGTCTGATATCTTTGACGGAACAATCATGTTTACACTTTTGACCCACAGAAAAGAGCAATCAAATAGTCTACTCTAGGTTCAAGGAACATGGATTGAACATTTAGAGGATGACATTTTCATGCCTTGAGTTCATTCTAGATATCAGAGACAAAGGAATTATACAATCACTACAACACCTTACATAGATTGTAGGTTGAAGTTGTTCTCCAACTTTCCATTCAATTGGGTTGCATTGATATGCGAATAGGAACCACTCTTTGCTTGTGATGTCATAAGCTAGTTATGGACATTCACTTCCAATATGATATGGGACCTATAGGGTCATACATATAGGAACTCATCTAGAAGAGGAGTTTAATCATGAATGATAATTAGATTCATTACTAAAGTGTTTAGGTATTCAATTCAAGCAACAAATCAGATGACTGATCTCCCAACCAATCGGCTCATGTGATGAAATGACTGTATGGAGTGTTGGGTTGATTAGAAATTAAGTTGACTGAATTATGCATGAGTCAGGGTACCAACCAATCGGCTCATGTGATGAAATGACTGTATGGAGTGTTGGGTTGATTAGAAATTAAGTTGACTGAATTATGCATGAGTCAGGGTACCAACCAATCGGCTCACTGGGTGAACCGATCGGCTCAAGTTTGGTGAGATGACCACCTCACCTAGTGAACTGATTGGCTCAGTCATGCAAATTGAAGCTTCTAGTGATTTTCTCTATTCGTGATAAAAGTTGATCATTTCACTTGTTCAATTCATTTGGTACAAGGAATTAATGTTGGACATTAATTGGATTCTAATTGCCAATTCATATGTGATGGTTAAACATAGTGAAATGACAAGTTCATAATGCGAACAGATCAGTTCGCATGTGAACCGACCGATTCGGTTGCCAACTGATCGATTCAGCTCTCACAGGTTGTGAAAAATCATGATCTTTCGGTCCCTTCCACTCCCACACAGACTGGGAACCCAAATACTAACCCCTCCTATAAATAGAGGGGTATTGGGGGCTTTCTAGAGAGAAACTCAATTACACTCTAACAACTATTGTTCTTAACCAATATGGAGCTTGAGCAAGTCCTAACCGCTAAAGGGAGGGATAGCAAGGGAAAAACAATTGTGTGAGAGTAAGTTGGCGACTAGTACACTAACGGGAGGGACAACTCCTTCCTATTTGGTCTACTACAACAATAGGAGTTCTAGGTGGACCATGTGGACTTCTCTAGAGGTGAGGAGGTGGAGGATGATGACAGTCTACAGTCCGTGGTAAAGACCAGGCCATGCATAGACATTGTCCAAGTGTAACTCAGAGTGTTGCACTATTGCAATGAGTTATTGTCACTGGACTTACTCCAGAACCAGGTATGAATTTGTTAATTCATTCTTCCTATTACATAGTTTTTGATGCAATCTTGTTGTTCTGTGGAATATAGATAGATAAATTTTATTTCCACTACCATATATGTGCTCATATTTCCCAACAAGTAGTTGATCAAGGATGTAGTGGGGAGTGGTCCCATGGTGCCGCAAAATTCATAGGAATGTCATTAAACAGTATCCAAAGTTGTGGGTGGAATACACTAAATGATGATGTACTAGAAGCCAATTTAATTGAACATCTTCAATGTGTAATGGATATATTCTCTTTTCTACTATTGTCTCTTAGCACGTCCTATGTTGATTTTCTTTACATTATGCAAATTAATTTTCAGGAGTTGTCTCATGTCATATTTGGGTAAGTCTTATACTATCACCAGAGGATGTAGACCATGGACCAGATCAAGGGGAGTTTATAGTATGCAGATATCATATGTATGCATTAATGAGGCCAAACAACACCTGAGAATCACGTGGTCATATTGTTTTGGGATTTATAAGCCCAAGGAGCTAATCATAGGTCAATTGAATGGACCTATTCACTTATTATGATTTGAATCAATAAAAGGAACGCCTTCATTATGTTTTATTTAGGGGGTCTATCCATAATCATGATGAACTGAATCTAATATACTTATGCAGACATTATGTAGTTCAAGTTCTAAAAAATCTTTTACCTAGGAGCCAGAATTTGGGAGGAATAATGCTTCTATCTTGGATTTTCATATAGTTTTTAATACATATAATATATATTCTTCCAAATATATGTGTCTTCTCCCATTTTAGCCTACATGAGTATAAAAAATATATTACCAACCTCTCCATACATATTCCTATATTAAATGAAGTGGATGTCCTTAGCTTCATTAGGGATACAATATAATTCAATCCCACATAGGTCTATAAGTCCACTAGGCTAGTGCACTACCCTCAATATACCTCCTGATCATGGTGATTGTAATCAATAATTAATATGAGGGAGTGGGCACTTTTGAGGCAAAGGATTATCCCACTGGTGTTGGATCTATGACACCATTAATACCCTAGTGTTGATCAGGTTGTTCAACGTGAGCATTTCAGTTATGTACTGATTACTTTAGGTAGGGGAGAGTGTAAAGTATGATATGTTGGTTTACTGAAACTTATTTTCTTATGGAATAATCACAAGGTAACGGCGTTGAAGATCAGACCATATTTAACAAGAAGGAAATATTGCAAAAAGTTTCTATGTTTTCCTATAAGTATTGGTAGAATATTTTTTATATTTAGCATGATTTAAAACAACATTAAAGTATTTTGTCCTGATAAATTTTCATGGAGAACATAGTCAATTATTGTATCATCATAATTCATTCAAAGGCTGCATATATGGGTCTTGCTCGGGGTAGACACCTAATGGATTTTTTTGTTGAGCTTCATTGTATTCTTCATTTTACACAATTCTTAATTTTTTTAGCATTATATATTATAGGGGTTAGAGAAAATGACTCCTTAAACAACAAAACTACTAAAGAAATATATATAAAAAGAAACTAAAAAATGATGCATGCTAGCCTCGACAGTTGTGAGAAAAGTAGTTTAAAAGCCATGAGAGGGGAGACATAGAATAAAGACATGTTATCTATATGATTAAAAAAATCAAGTATGTCTAACATGGCTTCTAGGAAAGCATGTTCAAGGAACTACCCCCTTCCCATATATTTGTTCAAGTTTATTTATCATCTCCTATCATAATTTTCTAAAATACATTTGACAGAAGGAGAGAACGTCAACATGAGGGACATCCCTTGAATGTGTAAAAGGTCAATGATCCTTGGGGTCTAAGACTCATGATCACTAAGTAAATATTTCTATCATGGTCTTAGATACCCCTCCAATGGAATGCATGTATTCTCTAGTGGAGGTGTACAATGAAGTCAGATAATCAATTGTGAAAGCTTAGATATGAAAAAAAGACCTTGAGAGGTGTGTGGGACACTCTTTAGATGTTTGGAGGAAAAAACTATGATGGGGAAATAGACCACATGATCACCAAGGTTTCAATAATTAGCCTAACCACTTCTCCTACAATCTAAGGTCATAGATCCAAAAAGGCATGTTCTATGACAACATCCTCATGGATAAAAGCTTAGATTCAAAGAATGAAAAAAGAGATTAAAAAATCATGCATGGAGTGTTGGTATGTATGCCCAAAGAGACAATCATATGATGATTGTAATGGGACATTACATGCATGATTTGATAATAATAATAAAGGTAATTCTATTTATTATGTTTATCTTAGTCATGAGATGATGACATAAACATGGTACATGTCTAAAGAATGATGTAACTCAATGAGAAATGTCTTAAAGTTGATGACCTAAACAATGAGATCATATGTATGATAAGAGTACATACATTTTTGTTATGTCTCTAGTCTGATATTACAATGGAAGCAAAATATACAACAATCATACATAAGACTAGAGTGTATGTCAGTTGACGATAGAATCTCATCAATCATGACATGTGACATCAAACCAAACACATAGGTACATGTTAGAGAATGGTGTATCAGACAGACCTACCTTGAGAGTGATACATGGAGACCATGGAATGATAGTCCAAACTAACTCTCATAGTGATAAGTGGTGATTATAGTTTTCAGACCTGAAGTCACTACACTCATCACATGTCGTTTGATGTATTTTGACACCATCTAGTGTGACCTTGAATAAGGGTTCTCATAAAAATGGTGCTTGGGCATGTTGTGACACATGGATATTGAGTACGAGTGATGTATATGGGATTTTTCCCTCCTATAGGAGATTGATATCCAGGCCACTTGATAATCAAGACTGAGAAACTATAATGACCCTGCCCCTACTTAGTAGGTAATTGAGGATTACAAGACCATACGCTCAATTTTTCAGATGTTTAATGTGTGTTCAATATTGAACCATGATTTTCATGATCCTTATTTCAGATACATAGTTGTAAATATAAATGATTTTATTATAAATCTTAATGTGCAATACTTCTAACTCTTGAAGCTCAGTGCACGAATTTTGATAGCATGTTGATCAGAAAATCAACGATAAGTATAACAACAAGATGTAAAATTTTTAGTATTTTGTTGGTAATTTAGATTATTCTAAAAATTGGAGGTATTCTGCATAAATTTCATGTGAAAATATCTTAATATTTTTGGAATTTTTAATTGAGGGATAAATATGCTTATTAGCTTGTTTTATTAGTAAAATTTTGTCAAACAAACTGAAATATTGAATCCTTATCAGTATAGTATTTGATTTTTATTATTTTATTTCTAAGTCCAAAATTGTATGACATTTGGACTCTAGGTATAAATATGTATTTCATACATCATACTAAATTTTTAGAATTTTTGGATAACATTTAAGAGGTGAAATAATTAACGTACCAGTTAGCTTTTGACAACAAATTCTGCTGAAATTAAATAAAATGTAATATTGAGGGGTTAGTTGCAAATAACCAAAGCACCTCAATTTATATATGTCAATAACCTAATACCCTAGTAGCTCTCATAATTCGTGATCCATATTAGAGAAATAAAATCCTAGAGAGAGGGAGAGTTAGGGTTTGGAGGAGGAAATGAATGAAGATGTTGATTTTGGGTTCTATCTCCCTAGAAGTGATGAAATCAAGTATGTTAATGTTCTTTAGATAGATATTTATGGTTAATCTTCTCTCCTATATATAAATTTCTTCCCTCCTTTAATTTGAATCAAAATCATATCAAATCACCATCTTTTCTCTTTCTTTCTCCGCAATCTCCATTTTAGAATTCTTGAGTTGAAAGGAGGAAGAAAAAGACTGATTTCTTAAAGTTTGGTTCGGATTCTAGGGGACAAATTCTTGGGCTATGTTTTGAGGTGTTTAACACCTGAAGTGAGTGGGTAAAAATATTTCAATTAATTTCACTTAATTAAATGATTCTAGTTGAAATTCTCAATTATTCCACAGATGACAATAAATCAAAAAATTATTGTTCTTGAATTTCAGTTTATAGAACATTTCATTCCATGTTCTATATAAGATCCAAAAAATGTTCATATGATGGAATGGATATAGAAATTTATGTATGTTGAATATTAGAGGAATTCGAAATTTATTTGATAATTCCTAGAAATCTGAAATTTTGGATTATTTGGGTGTTTGAACAACAGTCTTGTTGAAATTCAGATTAATGCTTACATGTTCTTGCTTATGTGATTAGTATATTTAATTAGACATGTTTGATCAATTTAATTTGATATGTGGAAAAGTAGAGTTTTGAATTTTCCCAATACGTATCTTGTGAATAGCAAGCAATCAGTGATGAAAATCCAATATAGTATGCTTTTAAAGGCATACATGTTAAAATTAGTAGTAAATATCTTATTGAAATGATTCATGTGATACTTTGGGTTGGTATCCAAATATTATTTTATATGCATACCAATTTTGATTTGGGAATGCAAAATACCTAGTTTAGATCTTTTTCATAGAATGCACAAGTTGTTATGATATTGTAAGTAAATAAAATGGGTTTTCCCCGGATTGGAATGTATTAATATCATGTATAAATATGAGAAAATGTGGAATGAGAATGTTTATCAGTAGACATGTTATCTATTCAAAAGTATGAGAAATGTTATATGTGCATGAGCAATGAGGAACCCTGATTGAAGGGTGATTAGTGTGTTAATCATTTCAGCAAAGAGAAACCTTGAGAGAAGGGTAATCAATATCTTATGTATTCAACTAAGTAACATAAGTGAAATCAGTTCAGTTGTCCAAGTAGTCAGTAAATACAAACTTAAAATATATCATTCTAAGAGAAATATATAATAAAAGTTACAATAGTAGTAGGTGCCTGAATACTAAACTCTTCCTAGGAGATCTGTACTAGGAAGAGTGAAACATGTGATTAACTAGCGACTTAGACTAGAAAAATATCACCTAAAGCATGACCCAGACACAGGGAAGAAGTAGCTCCATGTTAACTGAATGATAGTAGAGTACCAAACAATAAACAAAGATTGTGGTGGTACTATTTCAGTAGTATGGGTATCCAACAATAACGATAAGTGGTACCCACCAGTTGGAGTATACAACCCTTGTGGACCTACTCCTTCTGGCAGTTAATCCATTTTACGTGTCAGCTCTAGTGGAACCACATTACGTAGAGTTGAGGCTTTTTAGCCTAGAGGCACCCCTCTTGAGTACCCAGGACAAGGGGTTGTAGTTTACAAACATTGTGTAGCTACATACCGTTAGGTCAAACATGGCAACCTTGCTGCAGATCGATGTAGTTAATAGCAGTTTTAAGGTCACATGTTTACCTTAAGACTTGTATGGTAAGTCATGCAATAGTGGACTTTGCTTGGATGGTACAATCCAAGTGAGTTCAGGGGCAAAGTAAAAAGAGAAGTGATAAGTAGTCAGATTAGTCGATTGTGTTCAGTTGGGCAACATATTAGTAGTCAGTTCAGTAGTTAAATCAAGTAAAAGTTAATGAAAGATCTGAAAGAAAATATTGAGGAATATGCTTTGATACTTTCTTATTTCTAGTGATACATGCTTCAATGTTATTTGTACATTTCTGAATAGGTAATATTTTAATCTAAATTATTGTCTTCCTATGATTTTTAATTATTCAAGAAAGGTAAAGGACTAATTCAATGCTTTAGACTGTATTATTGTTTTACTCATTCACTGAGTGAGTAGGCTCACCCATATATTCATAATTTTTAGGGAAACCATGTGGATTGAAGATGTCATTGCATCAGAGTAGATCTGCCACAAGATTTAAGTATGAGATTAGTCAAGTTCAGTCAGTCTCTATCACTCTAGGTCCTTGTAATGAAATCAAAGTGTTGTAAATGATGATGTGTAACATTGTTTCTCTATTAACAATGTATGTATCCAATTATCAAGTCTTGTGTACATGGAAGTGTGAGAAACAGATTGAGTGTTTAGATAGATGTCTTTATTGTTGAACTTAGATTAGAGGAATCAATTTTTAGTTTTCCTTATAAAGTTAATTTATGTGATCGAATGTGAGAAAATAAAGAGTATGCAAAAAAGGGCTAAGAGTGATATTTATATTTTGTTTAATCCTCAATATATACCCTAATCTCATGATTAGTAAATATTGTGAGATGTGGGTGTAACAGAAACGTATGGCCATACTTGTGTGACTCAATATGTGATATGTGAACTCACATGCATCTCATATAGTCTGCTCTAGTTTAAGGAACATGGACTGAACATTGAAGAGGATGATAATTTCAAGCCTCGAGTTCAATCCTGATATCAACAAAAAAGAAACCATACAACCATGGTAACACTGATCACAAATTGTAGGTTGAAGTTGTTCTCCATTTTTTCCAATTACATGGGTAATAGTGATGTGTTTATAGATACCACTCATTGCTTGTGATGTCATAAATTGGTTATTAACATTCAATGCCGATGTAACTTGGGACCTATAGGGTCACATGCATAGGATGCACCTGGAATAGGAGTTTATTCATGAATGATGTTTAACTTGACTATGAAAGTGTTTAGGTATTCAATTTAAATAGAAATGGTTGAAAATTGGTTGTCTGGACTATGAATTGATCAGTTCAAGTGTTAAACTAATTGATTCAAGTGGAAGTTCAATTTGAACAACATCGGATGAATAAAAAATCTAAAACGATCGGTTCCAAAGTGAACCAACTATCTCAGACACTAAAAAGATCGGTTCAGGTTATGAACCACCCAATTCAATTATCAATACGATTGGATCAAGGATTGATGTTGACGTCATGTTGTGCATTAATCAAATATTAAAAGCCAATATAGTTGTGAACATGAAACATAATGAACCAATCAATTCAAGGATTGAAACAAATGACTCATGTGTGAACATATCGGTTCAACAATGAATCGATTGGATCATGATTCACATGTTTTGGAAAGTTCATGAAATTTCATCTCTCGGACTCCTGATTGATATGGAAATCTTGACCCTAACCTTCCTATAAATAGAGAGGTAGTCGAGGCTTTCTAGATACACAAAATTATTCTCTGAAAAGTGTTGTCCTCTCTAGTTGTGGTAACTAGAGATCCTGAGCAAGTCCTACCCATAAAGGGAGGGATCACAAGGGAGAGACAACACATGAGAGTGAATCAACCCTAGCAGGTTGATGTTTGAAGGGACATATCCTTCCTGTTGGCTCTGGTAGTGCAATGTGGAGTTCCTAGTGGTCCGCGTGGACTATGCAGATGCATGGAGGCAATTGCCAACTACCACAAGGAAACCGTCAACCACCTTCTGTGATGTTACACCAAGAGGTCGTTATTGACGACTGCTCGAGTGCTACTTGAAGAAGAAGCATGTTGCTACAAGGATAGGTCACTGGACTTGATCCAAGACCAGGTATATCTCTTTTAACCCTCATTCTTGTTTCATAGTTGTTGACGCAATCTACTATTTAAGGGGAATATTGCAGTAATTTTTTTGTTTCTACCTCCATATCTGTCGCCATATTTCCCTACATGGAGTGTATGCGGTACACACCCTCAAAAAAATCTCAAAAAGAAAGAACAAAATGAACCTCATTGAGATTGTCAATTTCTAATGCTAAATCTCCAGTGTAGTTGCCTTTTTGTTTTTAGCATGTGAGAGAAACTAGGGGTGGCCACCAATATGGAGGTTGAAAAAATAGATTCACCATCACATTTATGAAAAAAATTAGGAAAACTATTTATGATGCACTTTGAAAAATGGGTGTATATGCGAAACCAGAGAAGTAGAGAAGATAAGGTGTCAAGGTGCCCATGGGCAAGGTGATATGCAACACACCTCCACACACATGATGCCCTTGTGGTATCCTAAATTCAAATGAGGTTATGATGTTTTTTCAAAGGGCTTTTATGTGCAACATATAATGAAAGTAATAAGAAAATACCACCTAGAAAATAAAATATCAGATATAACAAGATTTACATAGGTGATCATCAACCCTAGATTCTCATGTCCTCACACCACAGAGGGGTCAGAAAGGGGAAGAAAGGATAAGGAGTAGATGCAAGAATTAAAAAAATCAAAGTTAAAAAATGATGTTAGTAATGTCAAAATTGTGATGCCCAAAACCAAACCATGATGGTGGTGTTGAGAACCTAGGATCCTTAAAGCCACATGATGACTGTCCTTGGTACTGTGTCAGTCTCTTCTTGGCACCTTTCTCACACTTCTCAACCACATATCTCTCTATCCTCCTAACTGACTCCCTGAACATGGGAAAACACTCTGTTTTCTAAGGTTACTGCCAATGTCATCAACTCCATACTCAACCCCTTCACAAAACATCAGATTCACTCCTGATGTGTAGCAGCCATGTGAGGACAAAACCTCAACAACTCCATAAAGTTCACTTCATATTTGTTGATCGACATGGATCCCTACCGGATCCTCTCAAATTGACTAATCTTCTCATCTAGGTAGGTATGAGGGAAGTACCGACTCAAAAACTCCCACCAGAACTCCTCCCTAGAGATCACATCACCTGGCCTTTTCTCCTCTTCTATGACCCACCAATGACCAACACTTACCTTCAAAAGGTATCCTGCATGCCTCACTTTATCACAGGGATGTTGAGGATCCCAAAGGCCTTCTCCAACTCTGTCAACCAAATATCTACATATGTTGGATCTGCCATACCAACATACTCCACAACTCCAACTTGCCTCAACCACTCAAAAGTCTTCCCCGAGACCAGAGATTCTACATTGGAGAATACTGCTCTCGCTTGATGAATGGACATTTAGTCTGTCATGTGTAATTGTGGCCATAAATTGTTCAAACATGGACTGGAAAGCAGGGTTGGCCACCACTATAGGGTCTAACTGAGGCATCTCAGACACCCTCTCCTCAACAACCTACCTCCTTGAACCTCCACCTGGTGCAACAACACCACTCTCAACAATGTGTTCTTCGTGTTCTCTAGCCATCTTTTCATCTCTTCTTCTTCTGCATAAGCATAAATCACTATAAGATAGACTGGATGACACTAAAATAGACACATATCCTAGTCCTAGGTCCCTATAGACTCAGCGAACCTAAAGCTATGATACCAACCAAACTGTGACGCCCCAACGCGCCACAAACAAGATTTCTCAAAATCAAACACAGAAATAACACTAAGCAAGCATATTACCAAAAAATACAGGAAATTAAAACCGATTTCATAAAAGCACCATAGGTTGAGAAATTTCACATATAAGTCCATACAAGATGCTTGGATCACATAACACATATCATAAGGTGCTTACAACATTGTTTTCAACCTTCCTATCATTAACTTGTTACATGAGATACCAGTTCCATATATACATACATGTACACATGCCAAAAACCTGGTATGGTGACATATCTACAAAACACATTAGAACACCCCCAATGACTTGAGTGTACATGGACGACTCTAAGACTCTATCAACAAAAGACTAGCATCATCCCCAACCTTGTCAGCTACTGCTCTTGCTGTTGCTCTTCCTCTATTGCACGATCTTCACCTAGTCGTGCATGACCACCTAAAAGATGTGGAAACCCATGGGATGAGACCAAACGTCCCGGTAAGAGATATAACTCTCCGCCAACGTCTATTAAAGCACATATAAATTGAAGAAGATAGGTAATATAATCACTAATTGAGCATATTCAAATAAGAGATATGTATCCAATAGATAAAACATGTTAAGCAATACTAGGCAGTTATCACTAAGTAGTAGAAAAATTAATATTCAAAGAAGGAATATGAAGAACATGTATATTTTCTATCACTAAAACTATACAAAGCAAGTCAAGGATTCAACCAATGTTCTTTGCATTTTTTCCCTATAAAAATACTCTAGACAGTTGTATTACATCTTTTATTAATGCCCTGAGGAGATGAGATATACCACTCATGCTCCAACGCTAAGTCGAAATTAGTGTGATACAAGGTCAATGGAAGACCCACAATCCATGACCTTCCCAACACCTCGTAGTCAATACATGAGAACACTACAATGACATAACATATGAGTCATCTGCAAAATAGCTTAGCCTGCCTTGGTATATAAGCACATCACTAGTGAAAATGAGCTACGACCTGTAGTCACACTCCTGCTAGGGTATGGCCCACAACCAATCCTGTGAAAGAATCATAAGTACATACTAAGACACATCACCGAGCTACGGCACGTAGCCACACTCCTGTCAAGGTATGGCCCACAACCAATCTTGTGAATGTGTATACTCAACAGTATATGACTCTGAGCTTCCACTAGGGGAGAACCCATTTCACCATCCAACACTAAGACTATCAGTGGAATGGATCTATGGTCGGGGAAACAACATGATTAAGATTCCACTTGATTAATTATGCCAATTAGGCATCTTTTAGCATCAATCAAGTTACAACGTACAAAGACAAAACAAACTCTATAAGAGTAAGGACATAGTACAACTTTAGAAGATATAGAATGTATAAGGTGTGAACTTGTCACATCATCACATAGCGATGTAGTACTTCCATTCATAAGGCCATAATCATTGTCAAACATCCATACAAGGCTATCCCCAATGTCACATCACTATGTGACATCAATCCCTTAATCACATCTCTAGATGGTATCACCTCAAATCATGCAAAAAGCACATGCCTGGTCATCAAACCCAATCACACAATCCCTACATATGCAACATCACATTATGCCTCAACATTGCTCATAATCACCATCCCCTATAATATATGATTTACCATAGCATTCACATATCTATGTCATTCAAGTTCATATCACCTGTAAGGTTAGGGATTTATAAAAAAGAGAGAGAAAAATCATAATATGATAACCTTTTCAAGAGAGAGAAACAATACATCACATGACCCAACATTAGAGTTAGGGATCCATATTGTCTGATTAGGGTTTTATAGCTATATTCAAAAACCAACCCCAGGTACACCACCTTCCACTATCTTGGAACTAATTGAGGGTGGAACATCATTAATTGAGTCATGATTAGGGTTGATTAAGCAACAATCCAAACAAAACTGTACATGGCTTACTTATTACTCATATATATGTGCTAATTATGTGTTCAAGTATGTGTCTCAACCATCCCTCTTACACATGTCATGACCATTCATGCAACCAAGGTCACAAACTCAACACAACCAATGTGTCTCGACCGTGACACATTGGGTGTCGTGACCCAGAAACTAGGGTTTCGACCACCCCCATGAAACACATGTCTCTACCATAAGAAATAAGGTTGTCTTGTATTCAAAACAAGAGAATGGAACGATCAAAACCAAGAATGTCACAAACTCCACCCAAAGACATGTTGTGACCAAAACAAGGACGTGTCTTGACCCAAAAACTAGGGCATCCTCTCGACCAACAAGGGATCAAGTTGACCATCATCACCAAGTGTCTCAACCTCAAACCAAAACTAGTTTTGACCTCAAACCAAGGAAAGAGTTTCAACCAAAAAAACCATGGGTTGTGACCATCATGGAGTTAGGTGTCTCGACCATCACTAGATGTGACATCTTGACCCAAAATAGAAGTAACATCTCGACCGAAACACCAAGCACAAAGTGTCGTGACCTCTGCAACTACTTAGATCAAGTTACCCCCAAGGTAAAGGAACAAAATCAAAGTAGAGATTAACCATGACCATAACAGAATATTACCATGGCCAAAATAGAAGACAAGACCATAGAAACCCATTATCAACACAGAGGAGAAGAACCCATGCAAATCGATCACCAAAACCCCTAAAACTTGTATCATAAAAAGATTATGAATGACCTTTGTTCAAGAGAGAGAAAATCACTTTTGACACCATTAAAATAGAACCTAAACTCCATGGAACATCAAGGTACATGGAAATTATGCATGTGATCAAAACCAAGGTTAAAATATAGGGGAACACCATCAATAAACAACAATTACCATAATCAGGTTCCATCAAATAGGGTTTTAGATTCCAAGCAAACCAAGAATGTTAACCACCATTAATCAAGTTCTAGAGCACGATAATATCTACTAGAATATTAGGGGTACATTTTAGAGAGAGAAACAACCAAATGCAAGCAATGATATGGTGCTAATAATAGAAATAGGTAGAGAGTTATATAACCCGCCTTAGGGAAGATCACTCCAAGGATCACAAGCTCTAAGCACACGATCACCAAGGATGATGGAGCTCCACTACAGGCTCCACTTTTGGTCAAAAGATCACCTAAAGAAGAAGAAGGAACCAAGGTCAAACATAACCCAAGAAAAGAGGTCAATAAGCTCTAGGCTGAACCAAAAGAAGGAGGAGAAAGAGAGAAGAAAACTTCCTCACACTTGGGTCCACCTTGTCAAAACATGGCCTATGACCCTTGTGATGAGGGGTTCACTTCTCAAGAACGAACACCATGGAGGATACATGATCTAAGGATGAGAAAAGAGAAGAATATTGGGTAGAATATACAAGGAAACACCACCAAATAAAAGTATACCCTTACCAAGGTTGAAGATGAGCAAGAGTCACCACATGCAAAGGATCTTGATCACCAAGGCTCCAAGGATCAACCCTACTTGCTCCAGTAAGCTCTAAGGATGAGAAAAATAGAGGGAGGAAGAAGGAAGACTGAAAAGGGCCACTTGCATGGAGATAAGAGGGTTTATATAGCAAAGGAGGAGAGAAGTAGGGTGAGAGATGAGGTGTCAACAAGATAGGACTCCAAAGGGACACTTGTCCACCCTAGAAACCAACATGCAACCACTTAAAACACCCATGCATTAGATGGTGATACAACCTATGCTGGATATCGAACACTTGGGTCACCCAACATATGGTCACAGTCGTGAAACACCAAGGACCACCTCATGGTCGAGACAAAGCATCCAAACTTTACCTAGTCGAGACAAAGGGATCGCCACAAAAACTAGGTTGAGACATTTCACTAGAAGACAACTATCTCAACCCAAGACCATCATGGTCGAGACAACAACACCTAGAGAAGGTGTCTCAGTTGAGACATTCACAAGACACCCTCTCAAGGTCTATACAAAGGTCACCACCTTCAACAAGGTACACATGGTCGATACTAAGCAAACCCTAGAAACCGTAATCACCACTAGGGTGTCACCACTCAAACAAGGCTCAACCAAGGCGCTCCAAAGCACCACACTATATATCATGAAATCAAGAGAGAGAGAAGGAACACTGTAGAGGTGAAAAATTGCAAGATAACCCTCACAAATGGGTAAATTGCGATTTGGCCCAAAACAAGCACATAGGGCACAAACATCATCCAAACAAGCTCAAACTAGAAACTTAAGCTTTCCTCAAGCTCTAAAAGCATACCAAAGGATTAGATTAAGGCTCTAAGCACATAATCAAGCTAAAAAAATAGGGTCAGACCAAAACCTATGTTAGGGGTCTTATAAAAATTGTATTAACGACCATCAACTCAGGTTCTCTATCATCACACCACTGAGGGGTTGGAAAAGGATGGAGAGAGAATGGATCATATTATGATTCATACATGTGTCTACCTTTCTTGACTATCACTAGAAGGGAAATACACCCATCATTTTAAGCAAGGGGAAGTTTCCACTTTCCTCTCTCTCTCTCAATGGATTAGCTAGCCTCTTCGGAACTCAAATTTGTAATTATAGAAGAATATAATATGGATGATGTATTGATAGTGTGTTGACAGTGTATATGATATAAGGGAACCCATATCCTTTATATATAAGAAGGCGTACATTACTCTAGAGACTTCTAAATAGGTCTACAGACTCTAACCCATATAACACGATATGATATGACTTTTACTTATAACACACTCCCAAAAGCTGGAGAATGGGAGATTCACATGCTTAGCTTGGGTGATAGAAAAAAACAAGAGATAGAAAATAAATAAATGACTAAAACATGATGACCCCTGACGTAGCCTGACATGTGCTCTCACTTAGAATTTTACATCTTTTACTCTGAAGCATCCCTTGATATTATTTGAGACATCTTGAGCATTGACTGATTTGGAGCTCGTATCTTAGAGTATGTTGAAGGAACATGCAAAGATCATCTAGGTCACCAACTCAGTTTCTACTATCATTGAAGTAGTTTCCAAAATAAGACCGCTTAGACTTGATAGGACATGCCAGAGGAAAATTATGTTGTAGTAGACGGTCAAAGTGATTGGCATGACATGTATAAACAAGGAGGAAACATTGTTGAAATAGATGACATAATGATCTTCTACAAAAGACAAGTGTGTCAAACAGACACAACCAAATGAAGAAATAACCTATGATGTTGCAATGCTAGAAGACTTAAGTTTTTCTAGACTAGAATGACCAAGAGATGGACATTGAAGAAACATATTCACTTATGTAGAGAGATAATGAAATCCAATTTATTTAAGGATTCGTCTTCTTTAATTGATGACAATGTATTTTTTTTTTAATGATGGGTCAATGCTTGGAAACTCAGAACATAGACATTGGCCTTGAGCTGCACAGTGAGATATAGACAACATGTTAAGTATGCAAAACTCCATGTGTAGACAATTATCTTCTTCCTCTTTCCTCTTTTGATCTCTCAACTCTGAACTTTACACCTCATCTCTTTTCCTCATCCTCGTGGTTTCATCTCCTCTATTTCTTTCCCACACACCAACCACAAAGAGACCATGAAAGTGGTTCAGGTAAACAACGACAAAGAGAAACTCCTATGTGACAATACTTCAATAGACTTAGGGAACATGGGGTAAAGTGGAAAGAAACTAGTGCAGAATGATTTTCTTGAATGGTTGTAGAAATCATGTGTCTGACTGCTCAATAGGCTTGGGAGAACTTGACATCATGCTTAAGAACTCTTGACTTTGTGCTTGAAAGGAATGAATCCTTAGACATGAAAGAGGTTGATATTGCGCCTGAGAGTGAACTACATCACACATGTGAGTATAGGACTTCATGTTGGAACTTTAGAGTGGTTGAATTGATAAGGAAGTGATGTGTTTTCACTTAAGGTTCATCCAACAAACTAAATTTGATTGGATGCCCCCTAGGAAACACAACATGGATCTTTCAATATTTATAAGGCCCTAAAAGGCACACTCGCATACACTAACACACATTATCCACAAGCGCACATGATCAGATTATAATATAGGCAAGCAGCTACATAGGGATCAATCCACAAGGAGATAGGGGGCACTAGATCTTAGTTAGATTAGCTAGGTTCCTAAAGTTGATTCTAAGGTTCAAGGGTTTTTTTATTACACTAAATGTGGACAAGAAAGGAATTAAAGGAGTAAGCAATCAAAATCTAATTTAAACCTAGACAAGTTAATTCTACAGAACAAGAAAAACACATAAGTAAGAGAGAGAAAATTAGACTAAAAAGATAAAAGCAATATCTAACACTACACTAGACTAGCAATTGAAAAATAAGGCAAGTAAAAGACTAATACTAACAATAACTAGCTAAGATTAGCACAAGCAGGCAGGAAGGTGCACTAACTACTCTACCAAAACCTAGCTATCAAGAAAAAGGTTATAACACATGGGCCCACTGCACAAGGCTCTAGTAAGAGTTTTAGGAATGGTGACTGGCCCCACAGATCACCACTAGCCTTAATTGTGCACTTTTTCCTCACGCATGCACAAGACAAGATAAAATTTGTGACTGGTCACCCATCCTAGTACTACTCTGGCCTAAGCATGCTTATTTATGAAGTTCTTCAATGGTGGGATCCCTAAAAAGGAGGTGCACCTTGGTGATATGGGTAGTTCAATCATTCCTTCTAAGATCATTTTATATGAGGCCTCAAATACTGGGACATTACAATATACCCCACTTAGACTCTTGACATCCTCACCAAAGCTCAACTATATGGCCTCATAGTATTACCACATTTCAATGCAGACCCATAATGGCCCATTGGACACTTAGCTCCTGATCATGGAATACCATTGCAAGGGTGGATACATCACCATGGATATCCCTTTCCAACATGCTTGTACCGCACGACTCAAGATTGGCATGCCACATTGTAACATCCTCAAAATTAAAATGTGAATAATGCTCAATTGGAGATACAAGTTTCCAAGTTTAAAAGTTTGAAGTATCAGATAGAACATATTATGACCATTAAAACCTAAATATAACATTTGAAGCATATTCTACTAAATTCAAAGATGTTCGAAACCTATTTTTAATCAGTTCATAATCCAATTACATCAAGCTTAGCCTTAATTGTTAAATAAGTTGTTCATAAAGGATCGAGAATAAAATTGACCTAATTTCTTTTCTTATTTGGATCCTATAAAGATCACATGAGCTTACTAAGTAATTTTCTTTAAGATATGGGATTCAAATCTTAACTAGATAATTCACGATAATTAAATATGAGGTAAGCCTAAAGAGGAAGTTATATGTGATTGTGACACCAAAAATGGAAAACTAGCTATATGTTTGATGTCATCGTAGTAAAATTTGGTTAGGACCCAGTTCTCATTACATTAGGATCATCTCAGATATCCCAATTAGTTTAGAAAAGTAAAATGATTAACATAGATAATCCTATTAATGATTAAGTTTGGAAAATTTTCTCGTCGCTTTGAACATCCCAATAACCTCAAACTCCACGTAATCCTCAGATTACAATGTCTAGATCGAGGAGAAGACCTCCCATAAAACAAACTATATAAGAGAACCAATAAGAATGGTCCAGAACCCATCTTATACAGAAAACGATTAGTGTTTATGCCCTTCCACTCGACTACCTTTCCTCTTGATCTCTTCCTTGTTGTGCACCTATAGCAGGTGGGGCATGATGGATGAAGCCTTGCGAAGCCTTGCCGATGACCATGATTCTCTCCTCATAGTCCCCAGAATCCTCATATATCTCCAACCTCGCCGACATTCATAATCAACCACAGGTTGTCCGCCGTTAGGAATAGCTTCAGGAGCATTGACGATGATCTGAAAATTTCTGCCCTGTCGGCTCGTCTTGGAGTCCAGTATCTTCAACAACCCTTGCATGGGTATTCACCATCGGCCACACATGAGGGGCATGATAGGTGATCCTCTCTAGCCACTCGTAGAGGGAGAGGTCAGGCAGATATGCTCATAGTGGGTCGCAAGACGAGACCCTGGTTTGGCGAGAACGGCCATGAATGATTCACATGTTGACCGCACACCTAACGCGGAGGAAGGATGTTGAGTGAGGCAGCCACCCTGGGCGCCGATTTGGTATCCTGATGACGCACTACTCTGTTCAGAGCAGGGGAAATAGGGGAACGACGGCTCTTCCTGGTCGTGTTTTAGGTGAGAAGGGTGATGGCCCTGTTGGTGGACGGCGGGCTGGGGACCACAAGACGATGGGCCTGTTGTGAGGCGACACTGTCGCGGCAGGCAAGGGAACACGTGACCTCGGCGCTCTCGTCATGTACGAATGAGAAAGAAGAGATAAACGGAGAGTCAGGTGGATCGAGTAAATGAGAATCAAATACTACAGTGGATTTGTGAGCACGGGTCTCGGCTGGGACCAGGGATGCTACCTGGAGCACTCACAGCCACCAGATCAGATCTGAATGGCCAAGATTTCCCAAGGTTAGATAAATTTCTAAACAATGCTAGTAAATCATAGAATTATCCAATGATGGAAAGTTATATATGAAAATTGATCATAATAATACAAGGAGTTCAATAAAATTAGTTTTATATCCTGATTTCCATCCTAACTCCAAAAGTGTGTAAAAGTGCTATCTTTACTGTGATTTCATATGTGAAAACCCCTAATTACATAAGATTAATGAAATCTATGATCACAACTTGTTTAATTGGACCGTATATGTGAAGTCTGATATATTTGGATAAAAAAATTATCTTGGATCTAATTTAATATTTAGAATACATATACTACCAAGATTAGGGTTTAGATAATATTTAAGTTGGTAATTGATATAATGTATATTGATTACAGGACATTAGGGTTTCTATGAATCTCAGGAGATTTAGGATTTGATTCAAGATCAGAGAGACCAACATAGGATTTACTTTTCTCCAATAAGGTAAGCGGGTCATGCCACTATACATGTCTACCTTGGTTGAACTGCATGTTATGTATGCTTTAAATTCTAAGTTAATATATGAAATCAAATTAATGGTCATGTCTCAAATTATATTATTGCATGTTGTTTGTTATATTCATAATGTCCTATGGTTATCACTGAATCTCATTAATTTAATGCTATGATTATGTAATGATTAAGACATTGAAGAAATAATCATGTAAATCATGTAATGAGGGAGAAATCCCATTATGTTAAAGATTTAATATTCAAGATCATGTTGATGTTCAATTTATGAATCATGTTATAAGAATTTGATTAAGTTTTATATGCTCTTACCACCATGGACCTCAAGGGATCATTATGGGCATTCATGCCAATTATGGGCTTTCATAGCTAGTCATGGACCTTTATGGTTGTTATGGGCTTTTTAGCCAAATCATGGGCATTTGTGCCAATTATGGGCTCTTAAGTGGGCAAATCATAGAGAGTGCATATTTTACTTATTCAATCCGTATTTATGTCAAGTAATTATTTTCAAGAATGCTTAAGTTAAATGCATGTCAAGGTTTCCTTTCAAGTCAAGTATATGCTTTTTTTAGTTCTTATAAAATGTATGGTGCCGCTTACTGATGTTGTTGCTATGTTTCGCATGGACGTGGGACGAGATGTCCCTAGATCAAGGAGCAAGAAGGAATTGAAGCGAGCCTTCAAGTGTAGCTGACTCAAGGAGACTTTAGCTTGGTGGGGTGCCATCTACCACTCCATAGATTATCTAGTTTAGTTTCAGTTCATGCTTTATATTTGCTTGGCCTACATGTATTAGGTTTTGAAATAAGATGAGGTATTTTATGTTTTTCCCTTTTAAAAGAACAATGTATGAATCTATTTTGAATTAATGCATGGTGTTTCATTTATCTTATTGCAATGATTATCATGTTTTGTAATGTTCTTTCGAGCTAAGTGACCCATGTTATGGAAAACATGAGGTTTGCTTCTGTTGTCATATATGTGCTTGGAGGGGCGTTACAATATGGTATCAGAGCAACAAGTAGATGGCCACTAAGCTAAAGATTCATATGTTCTAACCCTAGATATAGAAGAATTAGGTGAAGGATATTAGGAACCAAAGTAGAGATCTAGTTAGAAGACATAAATTAAGATAAGGATCAGTGTTACGTTCCTAGATGTGTTGGATTTTTATGTTAACTCTAGAGTTGTATATAGCATGCTCTCTCTTTTCCCGCATATCTATGGTATGGGACACAGACTCCTGGGGTTTTGTAGAGAGAATGTTATATGCATAAGCATGCTTGTCTTGTCCTTTCAAGTGCATGTGGTATGGGACATGTGCACGAGGGAGTGACTAAGATAAGCATGATAAGACAAGTCACCTATGAATATATGACCGACCGGCATGTATCCAAAGATGACAAAGAAAATAAGAGTTTGCATTAAAAGTTTGAGACATATAGTCACCTAAACCTGATCAAGACACATAGTAAGACCAAGCATGAATATGGAGAGTAGATATTTGACAAAGATAAGCAAGTAAGATCCATGATAAAATTAGAAACCCTAGAGAAGAGTTAAGAGAGGTCCATTCTCATGTCGATGATGATGTGAGATAGGTTCATCAGTAGTACATCCACATGTTGATAGTGTTTTACCATGAGGATTAGACTTTAAGATGATATTAGAAATTAGTGTACATAGAATATGTAAAACCTTAAATTGGGTAGTATGAGAAAATTTCGAGGATGAAATTTATTTTAGGTGGGTAGAATTGTAACACCCTCAAAATTTAAAATATGAATAATGCTTAATTAGAAATACTAATTTCCAAGTTTAAAAGTTTGAAGTATCAGATAGAACATACTGTGACTTTTAAAACCTAAATATAACATTTGAAGCATATTCTACTAAATACAAAGATGTTCGAAACCTATTTTTAATCAATTCATAATCTAATTACATCAAGCTTAGCCTTAATTGTTAAATAAGTTGTTCATAAAGGATCGAGAATAAAATTGACCTAATTTCTTTTCTTATTTGGATCCTATAAAGATCTCATGATCTTACTAAGTAATTTTCTTTAAGATATGGGATTCAAATCATAACTAGATAATTCACAATAATTAAATATGAGGTAAGCCTAAAGAGGAAGTTATATGTGATTGTGACACCAAAAATGGAAAACTAGCTATATGTTTGATGTCATCGTAGTAAAATTTGGTTAGGACCCAGTTCTTGTTACATTAGGATAATCTCAGATATCCCAATTAGTTGAGAAAAGTAAAATGATTAACATAGATAATCCTATTAATGATTAAGTTTGGAATTTTTTCTTGTCGCTTTGAACATCCCAATAACCTCAAACTCCACGTAACCCTTAGAATACAATGTCCAAGTCGAGGAAAAGACCTCCCATAAAACAAACTATATAAGAGAACCAATAAGAACGGTCCAGACCCCATCTTATACAGAAAACGATTAGTGTTTATGCCCTTCCACTCAACTACCTTTCCTCTCGATCTCTTCCTTGATGTGCACCTATAGCAGGTCGGGCATGATGGATGAAGCCCTGCGAAGCCTTGCTGAAGACCACGATTCTCCCCTCATAGTCCCCGGAATCCTCATATATCTCCAACCTCACCGGCATCCGTAATCAACCACAGGTTGTCCACCGTCAGGAATAGCTTCAGGGGCATTGACGACGATCTGAAAATTTCCGCCCTGTCGGCTCATCTTGGAGTCCAGTATCTTTGACAACTCTTGCATGGGTATTCACCATCGGCCGCACATGAGGGGCAAGACAGGTGCTCCGCTCCAGCAGCTCGTAGAGGGAGAGGTCAGGCAGATCTGCCAGCAGTGGGTCACAAGACAGGAGCATGGTTTGGCGAGAACAGCCATGAATGATTCACATGTTGACCGCCCAACACGGAGGAAGGATGTTGAGTGGGGCGGCCACCCTGGGCACCAGCCTGGCAGCCTGATGGCACACTCCTCTGTTCAGAGCAGGGGAAACAGGGGAACGGAGGCTCTCCCTGGTCACGTTTTGGGTGAGAAAGGCGATGGCCCTGTTGGTGGACGGCAGGACGGGGGCCACAAGACGATGGGCCTACTGTGAGGCGACGCTGCCGCGGCGGGCAAGGGAACACGCGACCTCAACGCTCCCGTCGCATGCGAACGAGAAAGAAGAGAGAAACAGTGAGTCGGGTGGATCGGGTAAATGGGAACCGGATCCTAGAGTGGATCAGCGAGCACGGGTCTCGACTGGGACCAGGGATGCTACCTGGAGCACTCACGACCGCCAGATTAGATCTCAACGGCCAAGATTACCCACGGTTAGATAAATTTCTAAACAATGCTAGTAAATCATAGAATTATCCAATGATGGAAAGTTATATATGAAAATTGATCATAAAAATACAAGGAGTTCAATAAAATTAGTTTTATATCCTTATTTCCATTCTAACTCCAAAAGTGTGTAAAAGTGCTATCTTTACTAGTGATTTCATATGTGAAAACCCCTAATTACATAAGATTAATGAAATCAATGATCACAACTTGTTTAATTGGACCATATATGTGAAGTCTGATCTATTTGGATAAAAAGATTATCTTGGATCTAATTTAAGATTAAGAATACATATGCTACCAAGATTAGGGTTTAGATAGTATTTAAGTTGGTAATTGATATAATGTATATTGATTACAAGACATTAGGGTTTCTATGAATCTTAGGAGATTTAGGATTTGATTCAAGATTAGAGAGACCAACATAGGATTTACTTTTCTCCAATAAGGTAAGTGGGTCATTCCACTATACATGTCTACCTTGGTTGAACTACATGTTATGTATGATTTATGATTATGCTTTAAATTTCAAGTTAATAAATGAAATCAAATTAACGATCATGTCTAAATTATATTACTGCATGTTGTTTGATATATTCATAAAGTCCTATGGTTATCACTGAATCTCATTAATTTAATGTTATGATTATGTAATGATTAAGACATTGAAGAAATAATCATGTAAATCATGTAATGAGGGAGAAATCCCATTATGTTAAAGATTTAATGTTCAAGATCATGCTAATGTTCAATTTATGAATCATGTTATAATAACTTGATTAAGTTTTATATGATCTCGCCATCATGGACCTCAAGGGGTCGTTATGGGCATTCATGCCAATTATGGGCTTTCATAACCAGTCATGGACCTTTATGGTTGTTATGGGCTTTTTAGGCAAATCATGGGCATTCGTGCCAATTACGGGCTCTTAAGTGGGCAAATCATAGAGAGTGCATATTTTACTTATTCAATCCTTATTTATGTCAAGTAATTAATTTCAAGAATTCTTAAGTTAAATGCATGTCAAGGTTTCCTTTCAAGTCAAGTATATTCTTATTTTTAGTTCATATAAAATGTATTGTGCCGCTTACTGATGTTGTTCCTCTGTTTCGTATGGTCGTGGGATGAGATGTCCCTAGATCAAGGAGCAAGAGGGAATTGAAGCGAACCTTCAAGTATAGCTGACTCAAGGAAACTTTAGCTTGGTGGGGTGTCATCTACCACTCCATAGATTATCTAGTTTAGTTTCAGTTCATGATTTAGATTTGCTTAGCCTACATGTATTAGGTTTTGAAATAAGATGAGGTATTTTATGTTTTTCCCTTTTAAAAGAACAATGTATGAATCTATTTTGAATTAATACATGGTGTTTCATTTATCTTATTGCAATGATTATCATGTTTTGTGATGTTCTTTTGAGCTGAGTGACCCATGTTATGGAAAACATGAGGTTTGCTTCTGATGTCATTTATGTACTTGGAGGGGCATTACACACATGCCCCTGTGGGGCCCACCTACTGGAGGGGTTATGGATCTAATACCATTTGTAACACTCAGGCCCATTGTCGAAGGCTCTAGTAAGGCTTTAAGAATGATGACTGACCCCAGAGACTACCACTAGCCTTAACTATGTATTTTGTCTTCACTCACGCACAAGTCAGGGTCAACTTCTTGACTGGTAACCCATACTAGTACTACTTTGGGATGATCGTGCTTAACTACAAAGTTATTTAGTGATGGGCTCCCTAAAAATGAGGTGCACACTACTACAGAAATGGCTTATAACGTCACTTTTAACGGTGTCGGTTGTAATAATACACTGACACCTAAAACATACATCGTCGGTGTATAAAATAAACTGACATTAATCTGTGAAGGGCGACCAGACACGGGTATCGCTTTTATTCAGTGTCGGTTCCTTAATAAGAAACCGACGCCTAAAAGTAACCGCCAAAACCAAAATTTCCAGCGAAAAAAATTACCTCCAAAAATTAACATACATCGTTAGTTTTTAAAATAGAAACCGACGACTAAAGTTTTTGTGCGAGACAAAAATTTGCCCAATTTTTATCGTCGGTTTTGTGACAATAACTGACGCCATTGTGTTTTCACGCGCATAACTGCGAAAATTTTCACCTCCCTTTAGTGTCAGTGTTTTGTTGCAAACTGACACTTATAGTTTGTATTGTCGGTTGTTGATGCGATGATTTTGAGTCGCATTTAGAGACATATTTTATTTGTGTTTTATGCATTTATTAGTCATTGTGGTGGTTAATATTGCATCATTCATTTACTTTGGTCTATGATCATTCTCTATGTCAAATCTCCCTTATTTCAGTATTTTGAGCATAAATTATCACAAGAATATGTTTTGTTTCGGCTTATGTAGTTTCATGTTGAAATTTCAGGAAAAATAAGTATCTGATGCTGTCGATACCATCGACAGTGGTCGATACTATCGACCGGACCACAGGCAGCCAGCAGTAAGGAGCAGTAAAATCTCGATACTATCGACAGGAGAGTCGATGTTATCGAGATAACATCAGGTTGTTTCAGAAAAGAGAGTCGATACTATCGACACAAATGTCGATACCATCGACTAGTGGAGCTACAACGACGGTAAAAGGACATAACCGACGCCTATGAATGTCGATACCATCGACCCGCGTCGATGGTATCGAGGTGGCATCAGTTGCGACAAAGAAAAGAAAAGAAATACAGCCGATACAGTGTAGGGTCGATACCATCGACTCGCGTCGATGGTATCGACACCGTCAGATACATGTTTGCTTCAGATTGATCCAAATCCGACGGCTGCGATATTTTGGCGACCTAACTCGGTGATTATACCTAATGACGGCGTCCAAGAGGAAGGGATGATGTCATTAGCCGCTGCACATGTCCCGAGAAGGTGTGGAGAGAAGAACGGAGCCCAGAAGCACGCCCCGGTCGATCCGGACGCTGAAGGAGACGATTTCCACCACCAAAAGGCGGGAGAACGTGTATTCTACGCCAAGGAGCGATTGGATCTTCTGCGTTCAGGGGTTTCACCACTCAATCACATTTTTTTCTCCATGTTTCCCTTTTTCCACTCCATGTTTTGCTCTGAGATGAACATGCGGGGCTAATCTCCTTTGTCTTTAGGACCGGGAGTAGCCCGAGAATTCATTGTATGACAATTTTATCATAGTAATTCATATTTTATCTCTTAAATCTGTGGTATAATTTCGTTTTCTCAATTATATTATTATGCTTGATCACCATAATAATTATCTAATACCCTTAATTACTTTGAAAGAAGAATTAACGGTTGAAAAGAGATGAAATTCAAGTTAATTGACAAATCCCTTGAATAAGGTGGTGTAAGGTTAATGGTGGATACCGAGAGATCGATTTTAATGCACCTGGTTTAGGGTATAGGTTACTACGATGGTGGAACTGACCTAGACATAGGTAGTGAATTGTACCACGACAGTGGACAATTCTGATTTCATGCCACTACCCGGATAGAGAGATAAATTTGAATGACCGAATAGAATTTAATACAATGAAAACCCGCAGTGAAACTGCAATCCTAAAGATCTCATCTTGAATTGATTAAACCGGCTTTGTTTTGTTTTGTTTTATTTTCTTTTAATTTTAACAACAACTTCCAACTCTTTAATCGGTCTAGCTGATTGTGAGTAGTTAGTAGTAGTCTCCGACAATTCACGTATCCCTGAGTTCGACTCGGGCCTCACAAAGGCCTATATTACATTGACGCGTACACTTGCGTTTCTACGCACGTAAAAAGCGTGTCAGTTGTTGTTAATAACTGACACCTATTGTTAACTTAACAGCACGAGGCAAACTCTTCCCCTTCTGTTTCATTCATTTCTGCTGAGGGTTTGCTGGTCTCCGACGATTCCTCTGCTTCACAGCCGCTCGCTGCTGCTCTGCCTCCGCCTCCGCCTCCGTTTGCTGGCCGTGCTTTGGTCATCGACACCACCGCCACTCGCTGCCGCTAATCTACCGCCGCACCTCTACTGCTAGCTTCTGCCTCTGCCGCCTCTGCTTCCGCCAGTCACCGCCAGTTCTCCGGCCGCTGCTCTCTGCTCTCCATCACTGCTCCGCTCCGACCACAACTCTCTGCCCGGCGACCAACTCTCTGCCTGGAGCCCTTCTGCTCGACGACCAGCCCTCCGCCCACTGCCTGGACGCTTCCCTCTTCTCACAGGCACCACATTTGCAATACTTGGCCACCTACTGTCGCTCCTCTTCTCAGGCGCCGCTGCCGCTCCTGCCCCTGCCGTTGGACCAGCACAAGTAGGAAGCAGCTTGATCAGCCGTCGCTCCCCTCCTTTGGCTGCCATTATCAGGTTTTCCCCTAACCTTCCCCCCTATTCTTGCTTTTCTTGTATCCCCTCCAATCCAAAATCAATCAGAGGACATGATTGATGATGCTCGGAAGAGTGGAACGGTTGAAGAATTAATCCTATGGTTGTGCCTGTGTGCAATTTTTCTTCAATGTTATTGTGGTGCAGAGTTGCTATGCGATTTATTTATTTGAACAACATTATTTGAGGTGCGCTCTGATTCACATTAATATTACCATGTTGTATATGGTTTTGATAAGAAAAATGTGTAGATTGTGAATAAAATATACTTAAAGCTCTATTATTCTTCTTGTTACAAAGGTATAGTTAGTACACGAATATTAGATAATATTCAAGAAAACCCTAGTTTGATGAGCATGTTGTTAATCATGTTAATTATGATTCTTTTATTTATTCTGATGTCAGTATATAATTATGCGATCCCAACATCATAAATTGAATTAGAATGATTTCAATGAATTATAGGGTTTTAAAGTTGATAATCATGTACGTACATGCGGAAATAGGGTTATTAAACCAATAGTTATAACATAGTATGATCTTAATCTGATCTAGATGTTAATAATAATATAGTATGTTAAATATGATGATTAGGGCTATATATATAATGTCTAGTAAAGATTCCTAGACTTTTTGTCATTAGGGTAATTTTTATACATGTTTGAGTAAATTAGGGTTCTAATCTACCCTTTTGTCCTATATTTGATGCTAATTGTGCATATATGTTGAGTTTCATCTTACTCTTACCTAAGAATTTTTTTTCTTAATCTCTTATACATCACTATATTTAAGGTTAGTCTGTCTACTAGAGTGTGTGGATTAACCATGTTGCCTGTAGTTTATAACATTGCATTGTGAATTATTGCATGTTTGAAACTATTGATTTCTTGATTTATTATTTAATAATACTATATAGATTAGGATTAACCATGTTGCATGTAGTTTATGCACATTTATTATATATAAGAATGAAAACACATGAATTTGTTGGCCTAGAAACCCATCCAAGATTTACTCATTAGGAGTAAATCTTGGATATTCCCCAGTTTGGGACTGTTCTTGAACACCTAATCTCACTTAGGATGTAAGTGTATAATGTGTATTGGGTTTTCAAGAAAATTTCGGCAGCATTTCCCCGTTTGTTCTCTAAGTACATATGTACTTAGAGAACAATGGGGAAATGCTACTGAAATTTTCTTGAAAACCCAATACACATTATACACTTACATCCTAAGTGAGATTATGTGTTCAAGAATGGGATAGGTGGTACACATTTATTATATATAAGAATGACAGCACATGGGATGTCCATTCGCAATCACTACACCCCTGTGAATGTGAACTTTACAATGTGAACTTTACAATTAGTGTTACTTTACAATGTGAAATTTATAATTTGAATGTGAACTTTCAGATGGCTGATCAGGACCGTGCTAATGATCACCGTGAGGGTGAGGACGTGCTTGCACCGCCTGACAATGTAAGTTTTAAGAATATATCCCTGAGGTTTCTATCTATATGTTCATTTATAATTATATTATGTAAGTGTGTTTTTTTTATCAAATTTTAGGTTGGTGATGTACCCCCTGAAGAAATTGCAGCACTTGATGAGAAGCAAAAGAAAATTGAGAAAGTGAGGGGCATCACAATGATGAACAAGTTAATACAGCAAAGGGGCAATGGACCCAAATCGGCTTATGTGGTTTCATGTTGAAATTTCAGGAAAAACAAGTATTTGCTACCGTGGATACCATCGACAGTGGTCGATACTATCGACCGGACCACATGCGGCCAGCAGTAAGGAGCAGTAAAATCTTGATACTATCGACAGGAGAGTCGATGGTATCGAGATAACATCAGGTTGTTTCAGAAAAGAGAGTCGATACTATCGACACAAATGTCGATACCATTGACTAGTGGAGCTACAACGACGGTAAAAGGACAAAACCGATGCCTATGAATGTCGATACCATCGACCCGCGTCGATGGTATCGAGGTGGCATCAGTTGCGACAAAGAAAAGAAAAAAAAATACAGCCGATATAGTGCAGGGTCGATACCATCGACTCGCGTCGATGGTATCCACATCGTCAGATACATGTTTGCTTCAGATTGATCCAAATCTGACGGCTGCGATATTTTGGTGATCTAACTCGGTGATTATACCTAATGACGGAGGCCAAGAGGAAGGGATGACATCATTAGCTGTTGCACACGTCCCGAGAAGGTGTGGAGAGAAGAACGGAGCCCAGAAGCACGCCCCAGTCGATCCGAACGCTGAAGGAGACGATTTCTACCACCGAAAGGCGGGAGAACGCGTATTCTATGCCAAGGAGCGATTGGATCTTCTCCGTTCAGGGGTTTCACCACTCAATCACATTTTTTTCTCCATGTTTCCCTTTTTCCACTCCATGTTTTGCTCTGAGATGAACATGCGGGACTAATCCCCTTTGTCTTTAGGACCGGGAGTAGCCCGAAAATTCATTGTATGACAATTTTATCATAGTAATTCATATTTTATCTCTTAAATATGTGGTATAATTTTGTTTTCTCAATTATATTGTTATTCTTGATCACCATAATAATAATCTAATGTCCTTAATTACTTTGAAAGAAGAATTAACGGTTGAAAAGAGACGAAATTCACGTTAATTGAAAAATCCCTTGAATAAGGTGGTGTAAGGTTAATGGTCGATACCGAGAGATCGATTTTAATGCACCTAGTTTAGGGTATATGTTACTACGACGGTGGAACCGACCTAGACATAGGTAGTGAATTGTACCACGACAGTGGACAATTCTGATTTCAGGCCACTACCCAGATAGAGAGATAAATTTGAATGACTGAATAGAATTTAATACAATGAAAACCCGCGGTGAAACCGCAATCCTAAAGATCTCATCTTGAATTGATTAAACCAAACATTTAATCCATTGCTTTGTTTTTATTTTATTTCATTTTCTTTTAATTTTAACAACAACTTCCAACTCTTTAATCGGTCTAGCTGATTGCGAGTAGTTAGTAGTAGTCTCGGATAATTCACGTATCCTTGAGTTCGACTCAGGCCTCACAAAGGCCTATATTACATTGACGCGTACACTTGCGTTTCTACGCACGTAAAAAGCGTGTCAAGTTTTTGGCGCCGTTGTCGGGGATACGACAAATTGTCGGCACTACGAGTGCTGCAAGTAGCCACTCTAGGCCACTTTTTATTTTTTTTTTATTAATTTGAAATCATTTCAAAAATTCATAGTCTATTTTCTAAATTTTTGAACTCGTCAAGCACTGTACTGAACTTAAATTTTTATTTTTGCAGGTACTGTGCATGGTGCAGATGCGTAGCACAGACTACATGCGGCACACACCAGAGGTTCCACTGACGGGACCTGACGACGAGGAAGGCCACAATCAAGACCACTTAGAAGAAATAGATTCTGAACCCGAACAAGAAGAGATGGCAGAGCCACAGACAATATGGGAGAAGATCAAAGCTTCTTCTTCATCCGCTTCCAAGGGGCCGATCAAGAAGCAGGCGGTTAATATTCCGACATACAAGATTGATCCTGCATTAATCAACTTAGTGAAGTCGAATGCATTCCATGGGCTTAAGAATGAAGACCCAGTCGCGCATATAAGTCAATTTGTGGAGAATTGTGATATGATAAAAATAGACAGATTTCCACAATATGTTCTCTACTTGAAGCTCTTCCCGAGTTCTCTAGCGGGAAACGCATTAGAGTGGTTGCACAACCTAGACGATGAATATGTGGAATCCTAGGACCACATGGTGGAGGTTTTCTTTGAAAGGTTCTTCCCACCTGAGAAGACCAATGACATGATCAGGAAGATCCACAACTTCACCCAGAAAGCAGGAGAGACATACTCTGAGACCTGGGAAAGGTTTCAGATCATGCTTAGGCGGTGCCCGCATCACGGGCTTGACAAGGAGACACAGGTCAAGATCTTCTATTTTGCTCTCTCCGAGCATGATAGAAGTAACCTCGATTCAGCAGGCTCAGGATTCTTTTTGAACAATACCGACACTAGGTGTTGGGAAATCCTTAAGAACATGGCCAAGAAGCAATCGTGGGGCGATAGAGACGCTGTGGAGCATGTTCGAGTAGCGGGGGAATCTAAAGCAATCAAGGAGCTAAATGAGAAGATGGATCTTCTCGCGAAGAAACTTCTTGCAAAGGAGGATATTGAGTCCGAGGATGAGGCTCAAGTTAAATTCATGAGGCAGCAACAAGGCTACAGAAATAATGATTATTCATGGAGGAAGGACAAGAAGTTCTCCTGGAAGGATCCAAACAACTTCTTGCAGGATCCATATGCAAAACCCCAGCCAGTAGCGGAGGATAAGAGCACGGAGTTGCTCAATCAAGTGATAAAGCAAAATTAGGAATTAATGACTACTTTTGGCCAGCAGATAAAGCAACAAGGAGAGTTTATGAACCAGTTCGGGCAGACACTGCAGAGCCATGGGGCTCAAGTGAGGACAATAGAGACGTCCATGGCACAAATGGCAACGAAGATAGCCAATTTGAAGAAGTCGGCGCACCAAGGTTTTCCGGGTAACACTAATATTCCAGGAGGAAACCAACAGGCGAAGGCCATCTTGCTAAGGAGTGGCAAGAAACGGTTAAACCCCAGAGTCGATGAACCAAGCAAACCCCAAGCAGAAATTGAAGGTGAGGCCACTGAGGAGCTGCCTATACCGGTCACAGAACTAGTTGCGGATGTAGCAGTGGATGCTACTGATGATCCTATTGCATATGAGGAGGAGACGTAGAAAAGGACACCTTATGTGCCACCACATCAAAGGGCACAGGCTGTCCCGGTCCCATATCTGAACAGTGCAAAGGTGAGGAAAGTTGATGCCCAATTTAAAAAGTTTCTAGACAGTTTCAGAAAGCTTTCAGTCAACATCCCATTATTGGAAGCAATTGAGCAAATCCCTTCTTACGGCAAATATCTGAAAGACATCATTACCAAGAAGAGAAAAATCCTAGACACGTAGGTTGTTGTGCTCAAGGAGCAGGTGAGTGCCTTCATCATGGGCACATTGCCGCCAAAGAGGCAGGATCCTGGCTATTTCAACATCTCATGTTACATTGGGAAAGTTAAGTTTGGTGAAGCGCTATGTGACTCCGGGGCGAGCATAAACTTGATGCCCCTCTCTACATTCAAGAAGCTGGGATTAAAAGAGTCACGGCCGAGCAACATGATAATCCAATTGGCGGACAATTCAGTGGTAAAGCCATGCTGTATTTGTGAAGACGTGCTAGTGAAAGTAGATCGATTTGTATTTCCAGCAGATTTTGTCATCATGGAGATGCAAGATGAACAAGGCAATGAGCTACTACTCGGACGACCCTCCCAGCTACAACTGACATGATACTTGAGATGGGGAGAGGTCGTTTGACCTTAGGTATAGCCGATGATCGATTCGAGATGGTCATGCCTTCTAGCGCCACTTCACCTAAAGCCAAGGAGCAATGCCACATGGTAAAACATTTTGATCACAATATCTCACTTTGTCTAGGGAAGCCATTTTTATATATGGCTCATGTAATGACCAAGGTGGAAAAAGGGACTTTGGCTATGGACATCATGGAGCAAACCAAGGTGGTATCCCTTAGCAAGGCTGTAGGTTTTCTGAATGATGAGGAGGAGGACATTCCTCCCTCTGGTGAAGATGAGGCTATAACAAATTCAGTTTTTGACGCATATCCAGAATTACCACTTGAGGCCTGCTTAGTCAATATCACTCATGATTGGATGAGAAGTAAATCACTGAAGGAGTGCGCCAAGATGCTTCAGATGTTGCCATGCTTTTATGCGAGGTACTATGAATATTTAGGCGAACTCCCACCACCGCTTCAATCATCCTTAATCAACCCGCCAGGATTGGAGTTGAAGTCGTTGCCACCGCACCTCAAGTACACATTTCTAGCTAAGGAAGAAAAGTTGTCTGTGATTATATCTGCTTATCTGAGTGCTGAGGAGGAGGACCAGTTGCTGATAGTGCTGAAGAACCACCGTGGAGCATTTGGGTGGTCTGTTGCAGATTTCAAGGGGATCTCCCCTACTTTGTGCCAGCACAAGATTCGGCTCGAGGAGGGAGCCAAGCCGGTGATTCAACCGCAACGTCAACTAAATCCGAGCATGATGGAGGTTGTTAAGAAGGAGGTGATTAAACTTCTTTCTGCAGGTATCATCTATGCTATTTCTGACTCGACATGGGTGAGTCCTACACAGGTAGTCCCTAAAAAGGGGGGATCATTGTTACCCATAATCTTTTAAATGAACCTGTCACCACCCGCTTGGTAACCGGGTGGCATGTTTGCATAGATTACCGACGATTGAATGCCGCTACGCTAAAGGATCACTTTCCTCTTCCATTTATTGATCAAATTTTAGAGCGCTTAGCCGGCCGATCACAATTTTGTTTTCTGGATGGTTATTCGGGGTACAATCAGATTTTAATAGATCCTAAGGACCAAGAGAAGTCCACCTTCACTTGTCCTTATGGAACGTTTGCGTATCGTTGTATGCCTTTTGGGTTATCTAATGCACCGGCGACCTTTCAGTGTTGTATGCTCGCCATTTTTTCTGATGTGGTAGAACGCTGTCTAGAAGGTTTTATGGATGATTTCTCTATTTATGGTGCATCTTTTGATGAGTGCCTTTACAATCTAGATAAGGTTTTACAACGTTGGGAGGACACACATTTGGTCCTCAATTAGGAAAAATGTCACATGATGGTGAGTGAAGGAATAGTGCTAGGACATAAAGTGTCTAGCAAATGTTTGGAGGTAGACCCGGTAAAAATCGAAGTGATTTCCAAATTGCCCCCACCAAATTCAGTAAAAGGGGTGCGGAGTTTCTTAGGTCACGCCGGTTTCTATCGTCGTTTTATAAAAGATTTTTCTAAAATCACCAAACTTTTATTTGAGCTTTTAGAAAAGGATGTTGTTTTTTACTTTAATGAAAAATGTCTACATGCATTCAACGTGCTTAAGGAAAAATTGATTTCCGCACCGGTTGTACAAACACCGAATTGGACCAAGCCGTTTGAACTAATGTGTGACACATCCAATTTCGGGGTCGGGGATGTTTTGGGACAGCGGGTGGACAATAAACCCGCTGTGATTTTTTATGCATCTAAAACTTTGAATGACGCCCAACTCAATTACACGACCACCGAGAAAGAATTGCTTGCCATTGTTTTCACTTTTGAAAAATTTCGGCAATATCTAGTTGGATCGAAAGTCGTGGTTTGCACGGACCACGCCGCCATTAAGTATTTGATGGAGAAAAAAGATGCCAAACCTAGATTGATTAGGTGGATCTTGCTTTTACAGGAATTTGATATCGAAATCAAAGACAAGGCGGGGATTGAAAATGTGGTCGCGGACCATTTGTCTAGGTTAGAGAGGGTAGATGAAAATGATTTACACATACCCATTACCGAGACATTTCCGGACGAATAGCTTTTGAAAGTGACATCTAAAGATCCGTGGTTTTCTTATATTGTGAACTATCTTGCCTGCAAAATCATCCTGGATGATTGGACATATCAAGAGAAGAAGAAATTTTTCCATTCTCTACGATATTATTTTTGGGATGACCCTATTCTCTTGAAGCAATGCAGGGATGATGTCTTACGTAGGTGTGTACCTGAGGTGGAATACGAGAGTGTTCTTCGTCATTGCCACACACTACCGACGGGCGGACACCATGCAAGCTCTCGTATGGAAGCTAAAGTACTGGAAAGTGGCCTATACTGGCCTACCTTGTTTAGGGATGCTTATGAGTTTGTGAGGCAATGTGATTCCTGCCAAAGGGCGGGCAACATTTCGAAGAGACAAGAGATGCCCCTTAATGTATTCCAGGAGGTTGAGGTATTTGACTTATGGGGTATAGATTTTATGGGACCCTTTGTGTCCTCAAATTCTAATTTGTATATCCTTTTGGCTGTTTATTATGTGTTGAAGTGGGTAGAGGCAATACCCACAAGGACTAATGATTCCACTGTAGTATGCAGGTTTGTTAAGGAATATATTTTCTGTAGGTTCGGTGTGCCCCGAATGATCATTAGTGATGGCGGTACACACTTCCGGAATCAAAAGTTCTCGGCACTATTGAGAAAATATGGGGTCAAACACAACATTGGTACCCCGTACCACCCGCAAACTCAAGGACAAGTGGAGGTCTCCAATCGAGATATTAAGAAGATATTGGAGCGTATTATGGCTTCCACGAGGAAGAATTGGAGTGCCCTACTACCGGATGCGTTGTGGGCATACAGGACGGCATACAAGACACCTATAGGCACCACACCTTTTAGGTTGGCTTATGGACGGGCCTGTCACTTACCGGTGGAATTAGAGCATAAAGCACATTGGGCGCTGAGGAAGCTAAACCTGAGTTATGATGAAGCGGGAAAGAAGAGGTTACTTGAACTAAATGAACTTGATGAGCTGCGAATGAATGCATATGAAAACTCTTGGATATACAAGGAGCGCACAAAGTTGATTCATGATCGCCACATTCAAATGCACATTTTTAAGAAAGGAAATTGTGTCCTTTTGTTCAACTCTAGGCTAAAGATGCACCCCGGGAAGCTAAAATCCCGATGGAGTGGACCATTCACAGTAGAGGAGGTCAGATCACATGGCGCAATCATGGTGCGCGATGGCGAGACCACGTTTTTGGTCAATGGACAAAGGTTGAAATTGTATTTTGGTGAAGATTACATGAGGAAAGTGAATGAGGTCAAACTCATTGCACTTCCGGATGCATGATGAGCTTCAAGTCGTCTAGCCTAAGACGTTAAATAAGGGCGCTTGTTGGGAGGCAACCCAGCCATCAATACTTTAGTTTAGTTTCTTTTACATTCGTAGTTTGATTTGTTTTGACTTTGTTTTTAGTGTAAAAAAGATACAGTGATCGTTTACTCATTGTGCAGAACTGAGGCAGAGTCGATACCATCGACCGGGGTACAGGTTGGTGACGACAGAAATCACACTGCATCGATACTATCGACGGCCTCGTTGATAGTATCGACACACCAACAGGTTGATCGCAAAGTCACAGTCGATACTATCGACATGCCAGTCGATACCATCGAGATCTCTGGAGATATTCAAAAGAAATCATCTCAGTGAAGTCGATACCATCGACGGGCCTGTCGATGGTATCGACACAGTTACAGGCAGAAGGCGGCGGCCGGGCCTCGCGAGGGTGTTTCCCTAAACGGCAGTCGATACTATCGACTTGCGTCGATATACGTCACCGATCCGCGAGAGGAGATCAACGACGATCGCTGCAACCAGAAAGTCGATCCGTGGGACGGGTCGATACCATCGACACTTGTCGATAGTATCGACACGTCAGTGATCCGGGCCCCGCAAATCCAGCCATCGATGACCGTCGATACCAGCGGCAGTACGGATTGTGCTACGCGTGTCGATACCATCGACCGGCGTCGATGGTATCGACGCGGAACACGGCAGCGCCGGCGTCAGCTATATATGAGAAGGATTGTTGTCATATGATGTCACAACCCCAGAGAAATTCTTCTTCACTTGCGCCGAGCGTCCTCCAGAGCAATCCGAGCCTGGCGACGAGCATCCAGGAGCACGTTCTTCATCGAGCGGAGATTTCCTTCTCCGACCTTCACCGAGCTCTTTCTCTACTCCTCCTTCTTCTGCAACCATGGTGCATGTTGTTGGTGCATCTTCTTCGCGCGCCAATCCGATGGACATTCCGGAGTTCGTGTCGCCACCGACTGCATCGATTCCATGCCCGCAGATTGTTCACCCGTCCGCGGAGGTCAAGAAGATCTATGAGGAGAGTCTGAAGAGGAAAATCGAGCCGACCCGTTATGTTGAACGGAAAACGATCCACAACTTGGGATTCGAGGCAAACTTGGCCTCTGTTCTGAAGGGGCAGGCGCACCACACGGGCAGGAGGCCTGATGAGCTGGAGTACCATGCCGATGGCCAGCCGTTCTTCAATGAATGGCCTACTTACAAGGAGCTGGTGGCAGAATTCATGGCGTCGCTGGACGTCTGTGTCGTGCCAAACGACATCATAGCCACAGACCGCGAGTGGATCAAGGGTCGTGTTTCTTTCCGGATGTATAACAATGACTATACTCTCACCCTCAAGCAATTCAACTCTATCTACAACTGGTTCCATGGGCGAAATGACTACCGACGGCCAGACAACCAGACGGATTATGATGCTATCTTCGCCGAGCTCGTGAAGGTGCCGTCGGGCAAAGATGTGAGCTACCACAACGCGGCGGTGGCGGATTTCGAGCATCCGTTCATGCGGGTTCTACACCACATGATCTACACCACTTTATTCAGCCGGGGTGATCTGGCTCTCAGCAAGTTTCAGGAGACAGACCTGTTTTTCCTGCACAAGATACTGAAGCGCCAAGAATGCAACTGGGGCGCGTTTTTCTTAACGCGCATTTTGGCGGTAAAGAGGAGTACACGGAAAGCTCCAATTCACTTTGGAGGGCTTATCACAAAGTTGGCCTCCTACCTTGGGTTGAATTTCCAGTAGCTTACTCCTCTCTCCAGCAGAAGCAAGGTCAATTTGCAGCATCTTCACCGATCAAACCTTATCTTGCTTCGGGATGGTTTACCTTATGCTCATTGCCATGTAAACCATGCATACCAAGAATGTTCGCTTCCCGATCCTGTCTTCAATATCGAGGGTGCTCAACATTTCTGATGGTCTATCATAGCCATTGCTGACTCCGATGAAGACGGTGGCAACGACGATGACAACAATAATGACGACGAGGCTGAAGAGGAAGAGGAAACCTACACTCCTCTTCGGGCATGAGTAGCACCTAGGAAGCGTCCTCGCATGCATCCGGGTGCATCTTCATCTTCGCAGCCTCCACCACCACCACCGCCCTCGCAGCCCAGCGAGGATGTCTATTCCATGCAGGGAATGTATGCTATGTTGCAGGACATACAACAGACGTAGCATCATCACACTATAGTGTATACTGGTATTCAGGATACTACGAACCGGTTACTTGACAATCAACGGGTGATCTTCGAGAATGAGCACCTCCTCCTTGGCAACCAACAACAGATTCATGACCAGTTGCATAGGATGGAGATGCAGTAGCAGCCCTTTTATGATCACTATTGGAGCCAGAACTACTTTGGGGGGTATCCACAACCTCCACCTATGCCCCAGTTTGATCCGAGTTTTCAGGGGGTGTACCCATCCTGGGACCCCACAGCTCCACAGTACCCGCCTCCACCAGAAGAGCAAATCAGTATCTCTGTTCCAACCTTTAAGATTGTTTTTGACTATGAGGCCATAATCGAATTCAAGCTTGGGGGGTAGTTGGAACATCTCTATCTTTTATTTTCTTAGTTTTTAGTTTTATTATGTTTGTTTTTGTCATTTATTTCTTGCAATCTTAGTTTGTTTGTAGGATCCACGTTCTATCTAGTGTAATTGTGGATGTCTTAAGTCATGTGTCATCTCACTTGCTTGTGCATGGGAATTAAGGGAAAATTAAAAAAAATTTGAGTGTTCGCAAGCTTGAGTGTTGTTCAACTTTGAGCACATAACTTAAGAAAATGATTGGTTTTGTCAACTTTAAAACATAAAATCACAACTGTACATTCCTAATGATTCATGAAAAGTGGACGGAATTGGTTGTTTGAGCCTAAACTGACCAAATGATAATGAGACTCTAATTTGAAGTAAGAGAGAGAAACCTTTTAACTATTACACAAGTCAGTAAGGAGGGACACATAATAATTTTCAAAGGTTCAGTCAATTAGTCTTGTGATCTTTCCACCTCATTGTTTTTCACAATCCACCATAAGAATTGGAAGTACTTTACGGTTTTAACCTTTTTGATGGCATATCATGTAGATAGGTTTTGCATTGTAACCACTTTCATATGTTTTGCATCGAAAACAAAAAAAAATAGAATAGCGATACATGCACATTATCCTTAGGTGCGTGTCATTTAGCTGCATTCATAATTTTTATGCATAGAGTACATCATGTACCTCATTTCTTCTTTAATGGTGAATTAAAATTGTTCCATACCTTCTAAATAATTCAACTATTTGAGTTATGCAAAAAAAGCAAGCCCAATAAATTATTCATTGTCATTTGTGGATATAAGGGCCTGAAAAGAAAAAAAAAGAGAAAGAAGAAAAAAAATGTAAAAAAAATGAAAAATAATAAGAAAGTTATTAAGAAGCAGTAGAATAAGAGGGAGAAAGGAACATAATCTCACATGTATCTTAAGATGAGTAAGTACATGATGTAGCTCAGTTAGATATCCATCTCATTTTGAGACGGGATGTTAGTGCATGCATCATTCCACCCAATCTTAGACATTAGGGCATGTTCATGTGCAAATGCATCATTTAGGGCATTTTTGTTTTATGCATGTCGAAATCGTATAATGCTTCCACTTCTTCCATGAGCCACCCATTTCATCCACACATTGCTCGAATTGGTAGGCCACCATGATTTTCTCCTCATTTGTGAATATCAGGAGAGCTGCTTCCATGTAGATGGTAGTTAGGGCGAGCAACGTAGTATAGGAGATCATAAGATGCACCGAGTCTGAACTGGCGAGTTTTATTATGTTAACTACCTTATGTGATAGTGTTCATCAGTTCTGAGGTAGATATCTTTTATGGATGATTACTGTCGCCTTTAGGGTAATTATCATTTTGTGGTTAGTGAGGGCCAGAATGTGAATGTCCGGTGGGGATCATATGGGATGTCCGTTGTGATGATTTGTTCTTTAGTTGATTCTGGAAATTCTATTCTAAGGTTTTGTTGCTCGAGGGTGAGCAATGTTAAAGCTTAGGGGAGTTTGAATCGATAATTTTGAGTCACATTTAGAGACATATTTTATTTGTGTTTTATGCATTTATTAGTCATTTTGGTGGTTAATATTGCATAATTCATTTACTTTGGTCTATGATCATTCTCTATGTCAAATCTCCCTTATTTCAGTATTTTGAGCATAAATTATCACAAGAATATGTTTTGTTTCGGCTTATGTGGTTTCATGTTGAAATTTCAGGAAAAATAAGTATTTGATGTTGTCGATACCATCGACAGTGGTCGATACTATCGACCGGACCACAGGCAGCCAGCAGTAAGGAGTAGTAAAATCTCGATACTATCAATAGGAGAGTCGATGGTATCGAGATAACATCAGGTTGTTTCAGAAAAGAGAGTTGATACTATCGACACAAATGTCGATACCATCGACTAGTGGAGCTACAACGACGGTAAAAAGACATAACCGACGCCTATGAATGTCGATACCATCGACCCGCGTCGATGGTATCGAGGTGGCATCAGTTGCGACAAAGAAAAGAAAAGAAATACAGCCGATACAGTGTAGGGCCGATACCATCGACTCGCGTCGATGGTATCGACACCGTCAGATACATGTTTGCTTCAGATTGATCCAAATCCGACGGCTGCGATATTTTGGCGACCTAACTCGGTGATTATACCTAATGACGGCGGCCAAGAGGAAGGGATGATGTCATTAGCCGCTGCACATGTCCTGAGAAGGTGTGGAGAGAAGAACGGAGCCTAGAAGCACGCCCCGGTCGATCCAGACACTGAAGGAGACGATTTCCACCACCAAAAGGCGGGAGAACGTGTATTCTACGCCAAGGAGCGATTGGATCTTCTCCGTTCAGGGGTTTCACCACTCAATCACATTTTTTCTCCATGTTTCCCTTTTTCCACTCCACGTTTTGCTCTGAGATGAACATGCGGGGCTAATCCCCTTTGTCTTTAGGACTGGGAGTAGCCCGTGAATTCATTGTATGACAATTTTATCATAGTAATTCATATTTTATCTCTTAAATCCGTGGTATAATTTCGTTTTCTCAATTATATTATTATGCTTGATCACCATAATAATAATCTAATGCCCTTAATTACTTTGAAAGAAGAATTAACGGTTGAAAAGAGACGAAATTCAAGTTAATCGACAAATCCCTTGAATAAGGTGGTGTAAGGTTAATGGTGGATACCGAGAGATCGATTTTAATGCACCTAGTTTAGGGTATAGGTTACTATGATGGTGGAACTGACCTAGACATAGGTAGTGAATTGTACCACGACAGTGGACAATTCTGATTTCATGCCACTACCCGGATAGAGAGATAAATTTGAATGACCGAATAGAATTTAATACAATGAAAACCCGCAGTGAAACCGCAATCCTAAAGATCTCATCTTGAATTGATTAAACCGGCTTTGTTTTGTTTTATTTTATTTTCTTTTAATTTTAACAACAACTTCCAACTCTTTAATCGGTCTAGCTGATTGTGAGTAGTTAGTAGTAGTCTCCGACAATTCACGTATCCCTGAGTTCGACTCGGGCCTCACAAAGGCCTATATTACATTGACGCGTACACTTGCGTTTCTACGCACGTAAAAAGTGTGTCAGTTGTTGTTAATAACTGACACCTATTGTTAACTTAACAGCACGAGGCAAACTCTTCCCCTTCTGTTTCATTCATTTCCGCTGAGGGTTTGCTGGTCTCCGACGATTCCTTTGCTTCACCGCCGCTCGATGCTGCTCTGCCTCCGCCTCCGTTTGCTGGCCGTGCTTTGGTCATCGACACCACCGCCACTCGCTGCCGCTGATCTACCGCCGCACCTCTACTGCTAGCTTCTGCCTCTGCCGCCTCTGATTCCGCCAGTCGCCGCCAGTTCTCCTGCCGCTGCTCTCTGCTCTCCATCACTGCTCCGCTCCGACCACAACTCTTTGCCCGACGACCAACTCTCTGCCTGGAGCCCTTCTGCTCGACGACCAGCCCTCCGCCCACTGCCTGGACGCTTCCCTCTTCTCACAGGCACCACATTTGCAATACTTGGCCACCTACTGTCGCTCCTCTTCTCAGGCGCCGCTGCCGCTCCTGCCCCTGCCGTTGGACCAGCACAAGTAGGAAGCAGCTTGATCAGCCGTCGCTCCCCTCCTTTGGCTGCCATTATCAGGTTTTCCCCTAACCTTCCCCCCTATTCTTGCTTTTCCTGTATCCCCTCCAATCCAAAATCAATCAGAGGACATGATTGATGACGCTCGGAAGAGTGGAACGGTTGAAGAATTATTCCTATGGTTGTGCCTGTGTGCAATTTTTCTTCAATGTTATTGTGGTGCAGAGTTGCTATGCGATTTATTTATTTGAACAACATTATTTCAGGTGCGCTCTGATTCACATTAATATTACCATGTTGTATATGGTTTTGATAAGAAAAATGCATAGATTGTGAATAAAATATACTTAAAGCTCTATTATTCTTCTTGTTACAAAGGTATAGTTAGTACACGAATATTAGATAATATTCAAGAAAACCCTAGTTTGATGAGCATGTTGTTAATCATGTTAATTATGATTCTTTTATTTATTCTGATGTCAGTATATAATTATGCGATCCCAACATCTTAAATTGAATTAGAATGATTTCAATGAATTATAGGGTTTTAAAGTTGATAATCATGTACGTACATGCGGAAATAGGGTTATTAAACCAATAGTTATAACATAGTATGATCTTAATCTGATCTAGATGTTAATAATAATGTAGTATGTTAAATATGATGATTAGGGCTATATATATAATGTCTAGTAAAGATTCCTAGACTTTTTGTCATTAGGGTAATTTTTATACATGTTTGAGTAAATTAGGGTTCTAATCTACCCTTTTGTCCTATATTTGATGCTAATTATGCATATATGTTGAGTTTCATCTTACTCTTACCTAAGAATTTTTTTTCTTAATCTCTTATACATCACTATATTTAAGGTTAGTCTGTCTACTAGAGTGTGTGGATTAACCATGTTGCCTGTAGTTTATAACATTGCATTGTGAATTATTGCCTGTTTGAAACTATTGATTTCTTGATTTATTATTTAATAATGTTATATAGATTAGGATTAACCATGTTGCCTGTAGTTTATGCACATTTATTATATATAAGAATGAAAACACATGAATTTTTTGGCCTATAAACCCATCCAAGATTTACTCATTAGGAGTAAATCTTGGATAGTCCCCAGTTTGGGACTGTTCTTGAACACCTAATCTCACTTAGGATGTAAGTGTATAATGTGTATTGGGTTTTCAAGAAAATTTCGGCAGCATTTCCCCGTTTGTTCTCTAAGTACAATCTCACTTAGGATGTAAGTGTATAATGTGTATTGGGTTTTCAAGAAAATTTCGGCAGCATTTCCCCGTTTGTTCTCTAAGTACATATGTACTTAGAGAACAACGGGGAAATGCTGCCGAAATTTCTTGAAAACCCAATACACATTATACACTTACATCCTAAGTGAGATTATGTGTTCAAGAATGGGATAGGTGGTACACATTTATTATATATAAGAATGACAGCACATGGGATGTCCATTCGCAATCGTTGCACCCCTGTGAATGTGTACTTTACAATGTGAACTTTACAATTAGTGTTACTTTACAATGTGAAATTTATAATTTGAATGTGAACTTTGAGATGGCTGATCAGGACCGTGCTGATGATCACCGTGAGGGTGAGGACGTGCTTGCACCGCCTGACAATGTAAGTTTTAAGAATATATCCCTGATGTTTCTATCTATATGTTCATTTATAATTATATTATGTAAGTGTGTTTTTTTATCAAATTTTAGGTTGGTGATGTACCCCCTGAAGAAATTGCAGCACTTGATGAGAAGCAAAAGAAAATTGAGAAAGTGAGGGGCATCACAATGATGAACAAGTTAATACAGCAAAGGGGCGATGGACCCAAATTGGCTGTGGATTTCGATCAGGCAGGAAATCCATATGGAGTGAACCACAACTCATTTGTTTCATATCTTGGGGTTCTTACTCGCAGCCATTGCAGTCCTATCCTAGAAGCATGGCATAGAGTTCCTAAGGGGAAGAAAGACCACATATGGAAGGAACTATATGTGAGTTATTATTATTTGTAATTCTATTTGTATAGATTACTAATTTTTAGGATACTAGTTAATAGCAATTCTATTTAATTTGCAGAGCATATTTGATCTGGATGAAAAGCTGCATCGTAAATGTGTGATGCAATGTTGTGGGAGGGTCCTAAGGAACTATAGGACCAATCTCACCCGAGATTACATACGCGATGCTGAGAATAGGTTCTTGATTGATTCCAATTCTAGACATTGATCAGTATTTCACTAACTCTACACTAATAATTTTTGTTTGTATTCTCTTTGAAAAATAAATATAGGAAGAAGGAAGACACACAAATGGAACTACTTGGACCCCAAAGAATGGGAGGAGTTTGTTACCCAAAGACTACAGGTTGAGTCTACTCAGCCTACTGCTACTCAGGAGACTGCAGAGTCCTCTACTGCTGCTCCCGCACCTCAGCCTCGTCATGTTATGTGGATAGCTGGGAGGCAAAACAAGAAGGGAGAGATACCGAAGCCCGCAACCGCTGAGGCGGCTGCAAAAATGGTAAAAATCAAACTCTTAGAGAAATCTATCGATATTGATTATTGTTATGTTTACTTACGAATTTTTGTTGATGGTGCTTAGCGGGAGATGCACAAGCAGAGGAAGGAAGGCAAGTTCATCCCTCATGGAACAAGGGATGAACTGACAGTTGCTCTGGGTAACCCAGAGCAACCTGGACGTTTAAGGGGTGCAGGCGCTGGTGTGGGCATCAAAGCATTCTTTGGGCCATCCCAGCGTAAACATATCTCAAAAGCGGGACTTTCACAAGCTGAGGTAACTTATTCTTATTTTAGAACGTTATTGCGAAAGGGAATTCAATAATTAAAAACTAGCATTTCTTTTATCCATGTATAGGTAGATTCCTTAATTGATAGGAGAGTCGAGTAAGTAGTTGATAAAAGACTCCAGGAAGCATTTAACAAGTGGCAGGCGTCTCAGACTGCCACTCAGACAGTACATGTGGCGAACCTCTCTTCTCCTACTCCTCGTACTGCAGAGGTTGGGAGTAATCCTATAGACCCACCTAGCACGTCCTCTGTAAGTATTTTTATGGCATATATAATAGCTAGTCTGTTCAAGATGATATGTTTGTGTATATATGCATATAACATTATTTACGTAAATTTGTAGGGGTTGAAGACATGTCGACTACAAAGTGAAGGATATATCGTTACAGATGCATCGGCTTACCCACCCCTTAAAGGGTGCATGTTTCATGGGAGTTCAGTACTAGATGGCATGGTACGTGTGAGCCCCATACATATACTCGCTGGCTGGACGAATCTTCCACTACCTCATGCACACCCAGATGCTGAAACACTTGGTGAGGCAGTAGGCGGAGTGATACTGTGGCCCGAAGTGGATGTCCTCTATACTGATATTGTATGATAAATTTTCATTACTTTACTTTGTTAGTGTGTATATATATATGAGTCAATTGATATGAAATTATATATACAGGTCAAAAAGACGAGACCCGCTACATCTTGGCCTCCACCTCCTCAACTACCAAGTTGCCTTCCAGGAGACCTACACACCTCGATAGGTCCTAATTTTTGGAGTGTGGCAGTATGGATCGGTGAACATAATCCAAATTACCCTATAAATGTTACTATTCCGGAGAATGTTGCAGGTAAATCATACGATAACAATCTATTTATACAAGTTTAGCATACGTATTAATGCATATGTAATAGAAGTTCTGGATACGTATTAATGCAGGTCAAACATTCGGAAACAACATATTTATACAAGATATTTTGGAGTTGTTTAAGTATGAATGCCTGAACACATCTATGATAGAGCTGTAGATATGGTGAGATTAATGCATACAGAAATTTGATTTATACATCCATATACCTTGTTTTATATACGGAAATCTGGTTTCTTATATATTAATGCATACGTAATACATGTTTTGCAGCCACTTATACAAGACATGTACAGATTTTGGGTTTTCCCATGTGAGATTTTTGGTTCCATCTTTGATTAGTCTTGTAGATACAGACCCTTCTTTAGTTACTTCATACTACTGTGATGCTTTTGAATATTTTGGTAAAAATAATAAGGCGGTGATAATAGCTCCATTCAATGTCGAGTAAGTTTACTTTGCTTGTAATTTGGACTTAAGCAAATTACATTTTTATTGCGGATATTGAGTTATTAATTTTCTACTTTCTTACCTGTAGTTATAAGCATTGGGAGTTATTAGTTGTTGTCCCCAATATATTCACCGTCTATTATCTAGATCCTACGGGGAGTGAGTTGGATGTATTATATGGACATGCAATTAAAAGGCCATTATTCTCGTGAGAAATATTTTATATTTTTATATCTGTTAACATCTGTTACTGCATTACTATTTAATTATGCAATTTAATGTGTTACATTAACATATATAGGGCTTTACAAGAGTACAAAAAAGTTGGAGGAAAGGTCCCCAGGAAAAAAAATCTGACACTCATTTGGAAGAATGTGAAAGTAATTTCCTGACTCCAATGTATATATTATTTATGTGAACTGTGCTTATTTGTATTTTTGAATATTTTGTATGTTTCAATTTATAGTGTGCTACACAAGACAACAGCTGGGCATGTGCCTACTATGTGATGCGATTTATGGACTTAATCATCAAACATGATGTATTGGAAATCGATAACATACAATAGGTATTATACATAGTCTTGTTAGATAATATGAAATATATGAATCTTATTATATATTATTATAATTATGTATGTACGTCATTCTCTTTGTAGGTCTTTAAAACTGACGACTTCAACACAGGTGCAAAGCATTTCGATGTACATGCTCCCTATACAAGAGATGAATTAGATGATGTAAGAGAAGATTGGGCAAAAGCCCTGCAAAGAGTGGGAATTTTTCAATATGATTTCGATGACAATGATGACAATGATGAATAAAGAATAACTTTGTTCTCATAATAAATTTTGTGTGAATGTGAATGAATTTTTATGAATTGTCATATGTGTGTGAAAATCATCAATACATGAATGTTTCTACATGTGTCTGAATGTGAAAAGAGATGAAATAAATAGAACTGCAGGTTGCTACTAGTTTCTACATTCGTGTGATGAAAAAATAATATGAATTAAATGTTCTGATACATGAGTGTGAATCACATATATATAATATTATCCATCATGTTAATTTTACAGGTTTGTGGCCTGTTGTTGGCTGATATCAATGGATGTCATAAAACCTGCAGGTCATAACTGAACTGCAGGTTTTTCATCTTGTGACCAGCCACAGCAGGTCTGTAGACTGACAGAAAAAAATAAAAACATAGGTGTCGGTTATTTGTATAAAACTGACGACATACGGTTACATTGTCGGTTGCCATACTAGTAACCGACGTCGATTTCCCTAATGAGGCCAGACAACACGGCCGTGCTGGCCAGCACGGCCGTGGCAGCAGACCAGACATAAAATAGGTGTCGGATATCTGTATAAAATCGATGATATAAGGTTACAGTGTCAGTTGACATACTAGTAACCGATGTCGATTTCCCTAATGAGGCCAGACACCACGGCCGTACTAGCCAGCACATCTGTGGAAGCGGGTGATATGGCGTCAGTTTCTGAGCTGATAACCGACGCCTATACCCCCTGTTGGCACGTTTTCGGCGCATTTTTGGTGGCGCGCGAAGGGTTGTGGCGTCGGTTTGAGAACCGACGCGTAACGGTTGGGATTTTAGCGGAGCCCACATAGGTGTCACTTAAAAACTGACACTAAAGGCATTAAATAACCGACACTAAAGGTTGGTTATGTACTAGTAGCACCTTGGTGATATGGGTAGTCCAATCATTCCTTTTAAGATCATTTTATCCGAGGCCTCAAATCCTAGGATGTTGTTGGTTGTGTTTGCAAGTTTTGATATTTATAAACTCGAACACTACCCTGCAAGTATGCGGGTGTGTGTAGTATTATTGAGGTCATCCAAGGAGCATGGTATTGTTAGGCACAAGAGTATTAAACTTTAACAATCTAGATCTTTTTAACAAGAGAGGTTTTGTTATTTTAACTAAGCAATTAAAAGGAAATAAACTAAAAGAGAAAACACTTGTATTAAGGATCAATTTAGATTAGAGATTATTGAGGATAGAGTTTCACATCCACATCATAATATTAAGAACAAAAAAGATCAAGAACACTAGCAATAACACAAGGGAGGCATGTATCCTTCACCCACCTCTTGATAGTTTAGAACAATCCTAACTTTGTATACCACTCCCGTGGATATACTTAGTTCAGGACTACAAACCTTTGTTCCCCAACACATCTCAGCCACTCCCATGGTCAAGGTAGTGCAGCTAAGGTACATCTCTTTACTCCTATTCACATATTCCCGGATCATACAAAGAGCAGAAATCATACATACAAAGTGGCCAGCAAAGCATGTAAGAGGAATTAAACACCGATGAACCTTAGAATAGTGAAACAACTAGAATTATATATGAAATTCATATTCAACAATGTTATGACATGGGAGTTACTCCCCCATGCCCAAGAGCAAGAGATCTACTCATCCACGACTGTAGAAAGTAGATACAAATAGTAGAAAGTAGTGCTAAACATCATAATAGAAGGAAATAAACTTGGATGTCCATGGAAGAAGGGAGATAGACTTGGAACTCAGGTCAAGGAGTCATAAATCTGTCCTTGCTGCTGGAAACTCTCCAGAAAGCTTTACTTCTGAGTGGAGAGAGGAGAACGGTGGAGATCCTTGCTGCAATTGTTGGAGAAGAAGGGAGAAGAAAAAGTTTCCCTCTCAAGAAACCAACTTTTCTCCCTTGGAACACCTCCAACTCCTCCTTGCTCTCCCTTGCTTGAGTCCCACCCCAAAAGGTCTGAAATAGTTTGTGATAAGTTCCCCAAGATGGCTTGGGGTCGTATATATAAGTGTGAGATGGTTATATTGACGTTCGAGTGAAATCTACAGGTCACACGGCGTGTCTTTTATAAGATACGACATGTCTTATACAGTAACTAAAGTTTGGATCAAGTTCTGGGAGGTTACACGACGTGTCTTTAATAAGACACAGTGTGTATTTAATAAAACACAGCATGTTGCTACAAATCTGGAGTTTTGCATTCAATTTCTGGGCTGATACATGGGGTGTCTTTATCAGTTTTAGCAACATTGATTTTTTGAATGTCTAGATAATCTGGGAATTCTATAATGGACGTTATGATGGTGTTTTCTCCCTGTTTTGATGCCAAATTGTTGTACCTACAAACCTAACCATAGAGCAAGTAAAGACAACGATAAAGATGGAAAATCTAGCATGATTAGGAGTGATTATTGGGTTAAAATGGTTGAGAAATGCAGCCAAAAATGGTCCAAAAGATGATATAAAATATGCACATCAAATCCCCATAAGCTTAAACCATTGATTGTACTCAAGCAAAAAGAGCATAGAAACACAAATGAAGAATTGTCAAGTTCATGCATAGATCAAATGAAAAGAAAGATGTGTATAAGACCAAGCCAACCATGATCAACATGTTTATACTCATAGCCATCAATTCAACTTAAACACCCAAGAAAGAGATTTTTAGTTCAACATGGATGGTCACAATTAAATGAATCAATCAATTAAATAATACTAAGTAGAATTTGGATGACCAAGCCAAACAATTAGTGGATGTGCAACTCAAACTCTCAGCTATTAAGGATACAAATGATGAAATCTTAGTTAAAATTAACAATTTTAGTTGTACTCTCCTTTCCAAAAATGATGTGACAATGGATTATGTGTTCCGGCACTCAGTTGCTAATGTAGGCTTATGCACACGTGGAGTGTCGATTGGGGTATTTTACCCTCTTTTAAGACATACCACCTAACCATCATGGCCAGATCAGACTTACACTAGGCTAGCATGATATGTGGGCGGTTTAGCCATCTTTTATGGGGTATGAGGGTGAAATAAACCAAAAGAAATTTTAAAAAAATTCCACAACATAGGAGAGTCAACTAAATTGCAACATTAGCTAGACTTTATTCATTTGTTTTGAATTTTTTTAATTGACAGAGTGGCTAAAAATGTATGAAGAGCTTGGTAAGGGCATCCCATATTCTAAATGATGTTGTAAAGTTGATTTTACTCACAAAAATTGAAACGATTACATGTTTTAAGAAATCAAGGATGTGAAAGATGAATGTTCAAGCTAGAATCATAAACCAGAGTTAAGCACATGTTGATGGCCAAAAGGTTTCATTTGATTAATGCATGCCTTTTACAATTTCTCCACATGATATTTCTCATCAAAAGAGGACAATCAATTAAGCATAGGAGTTCAATGCACATACAAAAGATAAACCTCATAACATACTAGATTCACCACCAAAAGAGGAGAACTGAAAACAACAACTAAGAAAAAGATGATAAAAGGGAAATAAAACTGCCCTACATTACTAGCCGGTTGCTTTCCCCCTAAGCTTGAAATTTGCAGTTTTCCCACTACATATAACAAACTCAAGAGGATTGCAACTGGATACCTATCATGGTGAATGATGAGGATGGAGGTCCATTGCTTTGATTTGAGGTTGGAAATTGTTGTGCTAAGCATCTACGCCTCTTTGTCAATATATCTTTTATTTGGCCCAAAGATAAATGCTTGTGATTTGCAATAGGAATTGTCTTCTAGATTTCAATGTTGTATGTCGCTTCATTCTCTTCTTCAAAATAATTAACATCCGATTCAAAGAGAATTTTTCATCACTAAGCATTCTATCAAAGATGTGTTGTGATGGGGCACTTGTCTTATTCGAAAAACCATCCTTAGGAGCATATGCATATTTCTTTCTTTGAACTTCAGCATCATTGCCTACATCGGAGTCAACAACTTCATATGATATTGTATGTGATGGTGAAGAAGGTTCTTCTATAGAAGCTCCAGTCGTCAAGGTAATTGATGTGAATGTATCCCTTAAATGTATTTGTAAGGACCCTGACCTGGGTTATGAGGTAACCCTATTTGTTTTGGCTAAGTAAGTTGCTTAGAAATTTAATATAATCCTCTAAGGTGTTTTGTTATCATGTGACACACTTACATTTCAAGTTTGGTCCTGATTAAATGTTGTTTGAGCAATGTTCCGTTATTTTGGACCAAAGTGAAATTTACCCAAGATGAGGGGCTATATTGAAAAATGTCACATGTTGAACATGCCTCATGTGTTTTAGCATCATTATAGAGAGAATGATGCAAGGTGGTGGCTTGTGGAAAGCCTAAATTCCAAGTTTGAACTTGTTTGAATAATGTTGGCAACTTGTGCACCAATTTTGGTACAAATTGTAATTTACCCAAAATGTAGGGTGGATATGCAAATTACCATTATCATTTATAGGAGAGAGAATGAATGAGACACCATGTTTGATTACATTATGAATGATGGTTATCTTGGTGATGAAATGACCAAGAAAAGGGTTGAATATGAAAGCTTAACTTGAGTTGTATAAAGTTGAAAAGCTTATATATGAGTGCCTATCAGCCAAGGAGCCATAGGAGGAGCCTCATATCATTTTTTGAACTCTTGGAAAAGGCCATGTAGTGCAAAGAACCTCAATGAGGTGAGTTGTGTCGGGTTACAACTTCCTTAGTAAAGTTGTGACGAGTTGTGCATAAAGTGATAAATTAATTGATATATCATAATCAATGGGATATGTAATGGACGAATCTTTATCCCTAGATCACCCTCAACTGTTTTTCATGTCAAGATAAATGTTGATTCATGCATGTACATGTGTCATCCATGCATGGACACGTGGCACCTACTAACTCAAATTGATGACACCTCATTTTTACCTTCCTTCATGAGCAACAAGTATATATACCCCTAGTTTCATCCCTTCGTGCAATTTTGCCACCCTTACCACCCTCCTACCCTAAGGTATTGTGAATAGATCTCTTGTATCATTTAGGAGTGATGTGGTATCGTGCATGGGCTTTGGGTATCGCCCATAGCAAGTTTATATCGCCCAAGTAGGGTGATATCGGCCAAGAAAGGTGATATCGGCCATAGTGAAGTGTTTTTGGCCCCAAGTGAGGAGGATATCAGCCACACGTGGTGGAATATCATGCAAGGGATGTGAGGTATCGTGCAAAGGTTTTGGAGCAAGAAGGAGCTCAAGTCTTAACCCTAAGGTGAGGCCATGATCATCTTCAACCTTGGATTGAAGCATGATTTTAGGGTTTTGATCTTCCTTTCTTTTCTTCTTCACCAATTGCTTATCCATGGTGTTTCCTTGTATATGAATGAGTTGTGAATGAGCCTTGGACTTTTGATAAGTCATCTTCAACCTTAGAAACGTGGAGCTTTGGAGCTTGGATCTTTGAAGTAGTTCTGAAGGCGGGTTATATAACTTGAACTCAACCATGTTATTATTCATCACCTAAATTGCTATACTTAATGAATTACTTTTAACTCTGAAATTTCCTAAAATAGTTGATGAAATTATGAGTTATAGTAGTTGCTTAGACCTGTTTCCATGAACTATAACTGTTAGAACGAAGGTCTAGATCTTGAAGAAGATGGTATTACTTTGTAAAAGTGATCTCGGGTTCAAGCCTATACACAAGTAGCTCTAACTCGATATGGGTATATCTTGCACTATATGCTTGCACAAGATGCTTGCACGACATGCTTGCATGATAGGAAGTCAAGTACAGACTCCATACATGATACAAGGTTAAATGTATACTTGTAAGTTGATATGAAACCCTGATTTGGGTAGTCCGATATGGTAGCCCCGATACACAACCCTAGATGACATGTAGCCAGACATGATGGGCGATACATGCATGTACCATGTGCCCATCATGATCAACCCTAACCTGACATGGGTGTTATAAACCAACATGGGATGGTGTATCCCGACATGGCTTGGTACTTTTCACTCCTATAGACTTATGTAATGGGTTGAGAAGAGTTTCACTAATTGTTTAACATATTACACATCCTTAAGATAAGATGGTAACCTTGAAGGAGATAATGAGATGAATATATTGGGTTGAGCCCAATATGGCAAACCCTAACCCATCACGGTCAACCCTAGATGGTGAGCCACCTGATATGGTGATTGAATGCACCTCTAGCTCAACATGGTGATGGTTTAATACCTCATACACGACATGGATAACACATACAAATACCTCTACTCGATATGGTGAGTGTTCATACACCCCAACCTAATATGGTAGTGTCTATACACCTACAACCCGTTATGGTGAACATATGCACATCTCCAACTCGAGACACCTTGTAAAGATAAGGATAAAACACTCCTAGAAGTAAAGAGTGTATTACTAAGCAATGGTGTGACTAATATCTTGATAGGTGAGACACCTAAGGGGAGAATGTCTTAATACAAGATGAGTTCTTACCACCTAATGATAGATGGATAATTCAAGTGTGTGAATTCTGGCTAAACGCACCACAGAATAAATATGATGAGTTAGTACATAAAGTATTAGGATGGGAAATACCCTAATACAAGGTAAATTGATGAATTTAAGTAAGTTAAAAGTGATGAGGGAAGTGATACACCAAGGCATGATAAATATCACATCCAACATCTTAAAGTTGATACACCTTGATGCACCTCAAATCCAATATACTTGGATGAGTAACACATGAAGTGTGTTATGTCAATTGTTACATTGAGATGTAATGAGATTAACTCACTTTGATAAGTGTAGGCTACATGCCTTGAGAAAGGGTCAAGCCAAGTTAATGAAGTATGATGTAATCAATATCCTAGTAAGGATGAGAGAGAAATGCATACCTTGTGTTTATAATCATTTCATGATAAATGATGAGAATAAATAAGTATGATTGAATACTTATGATATCAATGTATGCTCCTAGATGTGTGGAGCAATGAATTAGGGTTTGGATTAATAATATGAACATGAAACCCTATTTGGATATAAAGGGAAACCCTAACCCTAGTGATGGGAAGGATGTAATTCTCTTATTGCATAAGCCTTGTAAGGAATGTTAAATACTTGTATGAAAAAGTATAATGATTAATGGCCTTGTGAGGCATGTGAATAAGTTGTTGCCTAGTGAGAGGTGACAAGATGTGCAATGGACTTGTGAGCCATGTGAATAAGTTGTTGCCTAGTGAGAGGTGACAAGATGTGTAATGGCCTTGTGAGCCATGTAATAATATGTTTTCTAGTGAGAGGTGACAAGATATTTAATGGGCCTTTTGAGCCATGTGAGATGCTTGTATAACAATTATCATGTATACCTTGGTCTGAGGACCTAGAGGTAATAGTTACCTGAAAAGTGGTAACAATCTTCAGTGATGATCTAAGCGTTTGAATACCCAAATCTAGTAATCATGATGATGATAATATAGAGGGATGAGAATTCTCAGTAATGAGATAAGGGATTAATATCCTAAATGTTATATGTGTTTTAAAGATTTGAAAAGTACTTGATACATGTACAACACCTTTCTTTGTAGCATTTTTCATAATAATTCATGTTTGAAAACTTGACTGATGCTAAAAGAATATGGTAATGCACTTAATTAATCAAGTGGAATCTTATCATGTAAAGCTCTGACCATAGATCCATCAGCGTCAGAATTTGCTAAATGGTAAAATGGGTTGCTCCGCGGCATAACCTGGAGGGTATATTTTTTAATATGAGGGGGTGATGGGCACGAATATCCTTACTCCCTAATGTGGTATTGATGTGAGATAAACACGAGATCTCTCAATCCTTCATTATATGTGTCGGGATGGATGTATCATGAATCTCCCGATGATGATGAATGTCAGATCGATGTGAGATAAACATTAAATCTCTCGATGTCGAAGGAGTACAGATGCTGCTATAGCTCTATAGCAAAGTTGCCAGTATACCCTAGAAAGCTATTTAGTAGTGACACGAGATGTCCTGCCTGTGGTCTCACACTGAACGAGACGGATGAGGTCATGGAGTCCAGCTCTTCCATTGACCTATGTATGGAATTGATGCTTTACGTCATCGTGGTCGGTTGGAGTATGAGCGGTATATCTCATCTCCTCAGGGCATAAGTGTGATTGTAAAATGTAATCAGCCGAGTAGCATATCTTCTTAAGGATCGAATATGGAATACATTGATTGATGCATACTTCAGTTATGCATCTTAGTTTATAGATGTTATTTATGTTTCTCTACATTCCTTGCAAAGCAGATAGATGATTTATAACTCTACCATGGGTAGATGCAATGTTCTCCTTAAGAAAGGAGATTATCTTATTCTATTCATACAATGATTAATACTGCCTGTTAATATAAAAGAACCTCTGCTCAGTTATAAATGCTAAATCTATGATAATAATATGGTTGGCGGAGAGTTATATCTCTCACTGGGACAATTGTCTCACCCTGTGGGATCCACATTTTTTTTAGGTGGACATGCATGAGGTGGTGAAAACCTTTCTGCAGAGGAGGAACAACATCTGAGGCATTAGTGACAGCTCAGGTTGAGTGTATTGTCTGTCATGTCTTGTAAATATAAGTCCTATGTGTCGTCTTTGTACTCTTAGGTCCTTGGAGTTGGTTCTTTATGGTTTCATCAACAAATTGAGATTTTGGCTTGTAAGCCTCGAGGTTTTATGTTGCTCCAGTATGTGCTTTGATAGAGCAACTATTATATATTGTCCCCGAGAGGAAATGAATAATATTGTACAATGTAAATCTTGATATGTATGAGTTTTGGATCTTTCAGTAAAAGCTTTCGGGACAAGGATCTCCTTGCAAAATGGTTTTAAATTTTAGTGATTTTTGTTAATCCACTATTTATGTTTATTCTGCTTAATTAGTAACGATTTGTTTGTCGGTTTGGCGACGGTCATCACATGTTTTGGTATCAAAGCTTGAGGTTCACTGAGTCTACAAAGACATAGGACTAAGGTGTTGAGTCTGTGTTAGTGTCCTCCTGTATACCCTATAGTGACTTCTTCTTGTGTAGAAGAAAGGTTGAAGTTTAAAAATGACTGGAGAACATGAGGGACACATTGCTAAGAGCAATGTTGCTGCACCAGGAAGAGGTGCAAGGGATCAGGCAAGAGAAGAATGAGTGCCTGAGAATTCCCATCTTGGCCCAATCAGGATAGAGAATTCTATTTTTATGCTCTTGTTGAGCTAGTTAGGACAACAGTGATGCATATAGTGTTGGTATGTATGCCCTAAGAGCCAATCATGGGATGATTGGTGGGATACATTAAGATTGATTTGATGAATATCAAAGGCAAGCTTCCAATTCTTTCGGGTTCAGTCATATGAGATAATGATAGAACAAATTGAATGTCTAGAGAATGACAGTACTCAATGACGTATGCTTTCAGGTTCAGGACCTGAACGATGAGATCATACAGATGCTAAGAGTTTGTACATTCTTATCATGTCCCTAGTCGGATGTCATTGTGGAAGGTAGATAGACAACAATGACACACAAGACTAGATTGTGGTGTTGGTTGATGACAGAATCTCATTAGTCATGATATGGAGATATCAAACCAAACACATAGGTACTTGTTAGAGAACAAGTGTACCGGACAGACCCACCGTGAGTTTGATACATGGAACCATGACATGGTAGTCACATTCAGTTTTCACAGTGATGGTGGTGAGTGTGATTCTTTGACCTGAAATCACTACACTCAACACATGTCGTTGGGTATACTTTGACATCATCAAACGCAGTCCTGAAACATGGGTTGTTATAAAGGCGATGATTGAGTGGCTTTGACACATGGGGCTTTTGAGGGGTGAGTGATAGATATGGGATTTGTACCTCCTGAGGGAGTTTGATGTCCATGGCCACTTAATGAGTAGGATTGAGATAGGTGTGTGCACGCATGTGTGAATCAGTATGTGATATTGATGTCATACATATCTCCTCCAATCTACTCTGGGATCAAGAAAGTGAATGAACGTTGACAGGATGACTGTTCCATGCCTTGAGTTCATTCAGGATATCAGTGACAAAGGAATTATACATTCACTGTAACACCATTCACAGATTGTAGGATTGAAAGTTGTTCTTCAACTTTCTATTTCACTTGGGTAGCACATATGTGCGACTAGGCACCGCTCTTTGTTTGTGAAGTCATAAATGTTATGGACTTTCACTGCCAACGTGAAATGGACCTGCCGGGTCACACACATAGGATTTAACCTGGAAGAGGAGTTTATCCACGAACAATGTTTAGATTGATTACTAAAGGAGTTTAGTAGTTCAATTAAACACTCAATCAATTGATAGCTCAGTATCATAGTGTTCATGGCATTGGACCAGTTGATTAGAGTATCAGATTGATTGAAACTACAATTGACTGATTTTGCATAGTCTACTGCTCCAACCGATCGGCTCATGGGATGAACGGATCGGCTCAGGTTAGTGAACCGATCGGCTCAAGTTGTGAGTCGATCGGATCATGTGTCATGAAACGATTGGCTCAATTGTTGAATCGGTCAATTCATGTGACCAACTGAGATCGTTTGGAAAGTCAGAAGACTATTTTGCAAATACAATTTGTTTCACTGGTACAAATTTGATTTGGACCAGGATTAATATTTGATTAATCGGAAACAAATATGAAAGTCAATTTGAGTTGGATCAATACCACGAACCGATCGGCTCTGACATGAACCGATCGACTCAGAGCACCAGACGATCGGCTCAGGTCCCAAACGATCAGCTCAGGGCCCGAAACGATCGTTTCAGGGTGTGAACCGATCGGTTCAGCTGGCGCAAGTTGGTTGTTTGGTGGAAAATTTCGAACCCTTCTACTCCTGCTTTAATCTCGCATTACCCAGGGTAGAGAACCCTATCCCATGACCCTCCTATATATAGGGGTATTGGGGGCTTCTCAAAAGCAACAATTCAAAACACCAGTTGCTCTACAAAGTTGTCATTCTCTCTGGTTTTGGTAACCAAGAGAGCCCGAGCAAGTGCTACCCGATAAGGGAGGCACAGCAAGGGAAAGACAACTGTAGAAAAGCAACTAGTTGTAGGAGAGTGTGTCGGTGACTAGTACGCCGACAGGATGGTGCGACTCCTTCTGATTCCTTATGGGACAAGGAGATTGGAGTTCCAGGTGGTCCGTGTGGACTACTTCAGAGGCGGGAGACTTCTTCCACTCAGAGGACAGCTGTCAATCCCGACAGTCTCGGTGAGACCAGGAGCTGCACAAACACCGTCCAAGACCGGAGGTGAAGACCAGGCAAGCTGCGAAGTAACGTCGCCGAGCAAGCCTCGGGACAAGGTATGTCTCTACAAATGATCCTTCCTATTATATAGACGTTGACGCGATTCCTTTAGAATGGGTTTGGGAGAAGAAAATTTTGTTTTCGTTGCCTTCTCTGTCTCCCAATAAACCCAACAATGGTATCAGAGCCACGTCAACTGCTCTATACTTTAGGATTATCGATGTGATCAATTTTGGTTTGTCGCCTTTATTTATTGCACATGATGCAAATAAAATTGGCTTTATGCATGTCTGAACCTAAATCCACAAATCCCAATATACATATATGATATGTAATATAAATGCTCTCAATACGTGTCGCCCTTAAACGAGTTTTGTGGTGGACGTATAGCGTGGTTATGGCCAATAAACCCTATATATGTGTGCTTGGTTGAATGTGGTTGCTTGCATCTTGGTCTACGCACCGATTCCCTATCTCTTATTCCTGATGTAACTTGAGATTTCTTTCCTACCTTTGCTCCCCCGAATGTTACTTGGGGTCTCCCTATTCAAATGTTAAATAGGAAAGATCTTTTATTTCCTGTTATGTCGAAGAACGGCGGACAACCTGACGACAAGTGAAACTATCGGTTCAAGGAGTGAACCGATCGGTTGGAGATCTAGATGACCGGTTTGAGGAGCAAGATGATTGGGTGGCATCTATGAGGATATGCATGACGACCAGGCAAATCGATCGGTTGGAGGAGCCAACCGGTCGGCTGGTGGCACCCAGACAACCGGCTAAGACGAGCATGTCATTCATGTGATGAGTTGATCAATTCAGATGGCTATAGCACTTCATCATGGACAGGTTACATATGATGTAGACCTAGATGACTGTGGTTCCTCTTGGCTCAAGGAATCACATTAGGATGGCCATAATCATCACTTTTATCATTTCACATGTTTTATGTGGGATATAGCATGTATATGATACATACTATATATTGTGGTAATTGGATATGTATATGTACCTATAAAACCAAATCCCTCATCTAAATATTAAGTCTTATATGCCTTCCATTAGTGGCACACATGAAAAACTTGATCGACCAAGCATAGGTTATGCCAAAGCATGGTGCGTCGTATATCTCGTGGAAGTGTGAAGGGTAAACATGTAGGTTCTGCCAAAGCAGGGTGCATGTTTACCGTGTCGACTTTTGGGTTAGACTTAACTGGTGATTCTTAGAGCGTCTAAGCCCAGAGGCACGGAATGTTCATGGCAAGGTGTTGCGCATGTTCATTCATCAAGAGTTGCATATGATGCAATTGGCATGATGGCCTGCCTAAATAGTCAAGATTGTGGGCGATCAGGCAAAGCTGACTCATGACTTTATGAAATATGGATCTTGACCCACTAGAAGATTGTATGCTGCAATCTTCTGAATTGATGGTGAGGGCTATCAATTTTAACAAAAATAGTGGGAGCAATAATTATTTAAAGTCATAATTATATCGTCAACCTTTCAAATCAATCAAATAAGTCAAAATTGAGTTTTGGACTAAATTGCATATATTTCCTTTTTTAGTACAAATGACAATAAACAACAATCACTTTTCGTTGCGATCGGTCCTTGAAAAGGACAAGCTGAATGGGACTAACTTCCATGACTGGTTTAGGACATTGAGAATTGTTCTCACTCAAGAGTGAAAGCTCTATGTCCTGGATACTCCAATTCCAGAGGAACCTGCTCCTACCGCACCAAAGGAAGAAAGGGATGCTTATAAGAAGCATTCTAATGATGCCATTGATGCAAAGTGATTGATGTTGTGTTCCATGAACCATGAGTTGCAGTGACAACATGAGAACATGGGTGTCATTGAGATGATTCAGCATCTCAAGAACATGTATGAATATCAAGGAAGGCAAGAGAGATATGATGTCTCTAGGGCACTGTTCAAGTGTGTCATGACAGAAGGAGATCCAGTTGGTCCTCACACACTCAAGATGATTGGGTATGTGGAGAACCTGAAAAGACTGGGATTTTCCCTGAGCCAAGAGTTGGCTACTGACGTGATACTACAATCGTTGCTATAATCCTACAGTCATTTCCCCTGAGCCAAGAGTTGGCTACTGACGTGATACTACAATCGTTGTCAGAATCCTACAGTCAGTTTGTGATGAACTACAACATGAACAACTTTGACAAGCCATTGACAGAGTTGTTGGGCATGTTGAGGACAGCCGAGGCACAGATGAAGAAGGACAAGCCTAAGTCTGTGATGATGATCAATAGCAAGAAAGGCAAGTCCAAGTGCAAGGGAAAGGGAAAATCTAAGAAAGGTTTTGATGCTAGCCAGCAGCCCAAGTCGTCTTCAACTCTCAAGGCCAAGGGAGGCGTGACCAAGAGAGGCAATTGCCACCATTGTCAAAAGCTAGGACATTGGAAAAGGAATTGTCCACTCTATCTGGAAGAACTAAAGAAGAAGGAGGCGACAGACGTCTCCATCTAAAGTTGTCATGAAATAAACTCGTAACATTTTTTAGGTATATGATACCAAGATATAAAATGTAAATCACTCAATAAATGGGGCAAGTGTTGCCGCCATAGATAGGAGTACTTCAGTTTATTTTCATCCATAAAGGCATGTAATAGAGTTATGAACTTCTATTTCATATTTTCCAATGAATATAAACACCTTAATTTTTGCATATTGTATGACAATAATGGCAATTAATAAAGTTGATGTTTCAATTTCAAAGATATGATCTTTATGGCAATGCCTTATTTATCTTGTGGTACTTGGTATGCATAAGATAAAATGATACCTAAAAGTTATTGATAACTCAAACAATCAAATTAGCATAAATCATGAGAAATTCATTTCTAGTATTCATATGATGGATAAATCTACTCTTTTGGTTAGAAAACTAGTAAGAGACATGAATCTCTTGGACATGATTAATCAATCTTCACTAAGGTAGTGGGAGAATGATTATCCTATTAGGTATAATACATGTGATGTATTTACATACCTATTAGAGTTAGTGCTAATACTTCAAGCGGTGTTTAGAGAAATACCAATATGAATATCTTGAAGTGTTCAAGAATATCATAAATGAAGTACGAATTTGGTAAAGTGTTAATTCTTGATACTTGAACCAAATGTTTGAGATACTTGTGAGTGATTATGATAATGTATCATAGTGAGCTAATGATTAAGGCATGGTGATGTCTAAATCAAAAGGAGTCACACTCTAAGGAGTTAGAGGATGATTATCAAATAACTAATTTCTTCTTAAATAAAGAATACCCCACACTAATAAAGGACATTAAGAATCACAATGGTTTGTGAGTTCTTATATCCTTGACAGATACACCTCGATTATCTATGTGATGAGTTGATCATATGATGAGTCAACTATCTAGATGAATGTGAAGAACCAGATTTTGAGTTATGGTTTATGACCATTACATACTAAATGACTTCCATGTGAACCATAAGGTGTGACCTTGATGGTAGCACCCATTGGGGTGAAATCCATAAGTGTGAATGAGTCTTAAGCATTAAGACACATGGATAACATTTTGAGAAGGATGATGCTTTTTTATTGCAACTTAATGACTAAGAGATTTGGCATACAGATACTAAAACCACATTCCTATAAGGAATAAAACAAGGATGTGTACGTGACACAACCTATAAGGTTTATGAATCCATTAATGCAAATAAAGTCTATAAGTTACAATGGACTAATCAATGTGATTGATTGAGTACAAGAAACTCAGAGCTGGGATCTTTACTTTGATAATATAGTCAAAGGGTTTGACTGATATGACAAAGATAAAGAGAGATCTGTGATTTAGTGGGAGCGTATTCACATTCCACATGTTAATGTGAAATGGAAATGTTCTAGAATGGAAATCCAAAGTGGAAATTATCTTTAGGGAAGATAGAGACATTTCCTATATGATAGGAATAGAAATCTATAGAGATAGTTCTCGAAACCTCTTAACCTGAAAAAAGAAAGCATACATTGGCAATCTATACTGAAGGGTTCAATATGCACAAATTCAGTGGGAGAAAACTTATCCATGTTACATGGAGTTAGTACCACAAGGCCAAGTGTCCAATTCTTATGAAGAATGGGAACACTAAGAATAGATATGGATCTATAAAGTATGTAATCATCCCATTATCTTGCATGTATGGACATGGCAAGAATAAAATGCATTTATCATCTTGTATGTAGGACATGACAATATGATATGATCATCCTGATAACTCGTACGTGGGACATGATGAGTGGATGTCTGTCTAGTTCAGTAAGAGTTGTGGTAGAGTGAGACGTCTGCCACTTGCTCAATGCTTCCTGGACTCTCTTATCAACTATCTCATCTACTTATACATGGATAAAAGAAACTTTTTTTGATTCATGAATTTCCTTTCCAATAACATTCTAAAAAAAGAATATGTCACCTCAGCTTTTGAAATTCCCCATTTTTGGACATGTTTACACTGTGATGTTCGAAGAACGCTCTTAGGCCCACTCCAACCCCTACAGCCCTAACACATCTAGGATGATCTAGGTTAACTAGAGCAACTGTTAGTTCATACCTTGTGCCCTCAGGGTTGAACGAACCTTTCTTACTCTGCTCGTGAAGCTCCTGCTAATCGTCATCAATAGAAATTGGTAAGTAAACATAACAATCATCAATACTAATTGATCTGAGAGTTGAATTTTACCATTTTTGCAGCCACCTCAACAGTTGTGGGGTTGTTTATATCTCCTTTTTTGTTTTTCCTCCCAACTATCCACACATCATGGTGATGTAGAGGTGCAGGAGTAATAGTAGAGGACTCACCAGTCTCAGTATTAGGAGCAGTAGGCTGCTGAATGAAAAATGTATGTAGTTTTTAGCAAAGAGCTGCATAGCCACCTGGACCCATAGTGTGGTCATGCACATTTAGTACACGCCTTGCTCTTTGAGCATCGCTCATATAAAAATATTTAACATACAAAAAGCATTTAACATTTAACATTTAAAAAAAATAAAAACATGCCTCTAATATTAAGATCTTTTATCATTTAACATTCCTTCGGTGTGATCTCCATGCACATATAAGTCATCGTTAGATTCAATGTTTGGTGTTGGCAACCCAACTAAGAATGGAATCAAGTCATAATACTTATCACAGTAGTCTTCTTCATCTATAGGATCTTTAATGAACTGTCTTTTATCATGAAGAACAACCGACCATTTCTTATTTGCAGGATCATCGATATAAAATACTTGTTTCGCATGTGATGCCAATATGAATGGTTCACCCTTCTCACCAATCTTTTCAAAATTTACTAATGTGAAACCCAATTCATCTACTATAACTCCTTTGGTGTTATCAAACCAATTACACTTAAAGAGAGGAATTCTAAAATCTACATAGTTAAACACCCATATGTCTTCAATGATACCGTAATATGAAATTTTAGCTTCACGTGGACTCTTATCTTTCACACTAGAAAAAATAATGAAGACACTTGAAGGGTGACCCCACTATTTTGGACGATGCTCTTATCATCTTGACGCTTTGTGTAATATGAGAACCCATTTATGTCAAACCCTTCATAAGACATAACATTCATTTTTGGTTTAAAGGTGAGGCATTTAATATTTTTAGCAATATTATTTGGTGTTTGAGATAGTTAATGTAAGACCTCATCTTCAAACCACTTATAAATGTCTTGTTATGCTCTCTAGCAAATCACATTGAATTGGCTCGAGGATATTGTTTTTTGATAAAATTGGTATGTTCTGTGATATAAACACTCACTTCGTCGATGTTGTGTAAAATATACAAGTGATCTTGTTCCAACAACTCACAGTTGATTACTTTCATCTGTGATCCTAAAATCTCTTTGCCAAAATACTCCTCAATATTTTTGTCATTTACAGGAGCGTCATTACCACTTACAAAATCATTGCAAAAATCCATAACCTCTCTCGCCACATAACCCTCAATAATACTCCCTTCAGGTCGATGACGGTTTAGAACATCACCATTAAAAATGCTCATGTATCGTTCAAAAAGATACATCCAATGCAAGAAAATTGGTCCCGACATTTTCACTTCCCTAGTCAAGTGGACAACAAGATGTACCATGATATCAAAGAATGAAGGAGAAAAATACATCTCAAGCTGACATAGGGTAACAACCACTTCTCTTTGCAACTTATCAAGATTCTCAGGATCAATAATTTTGCTTCATAGACTGTTGAAGAAGAAACAAAGTCTGGTGATTGTAAACCTTACATGCTTTGGTAGTATAGATCGAATGGCCACATACAATATTTGTTGCATTAGAGTGTGACGATCATGAGATTTAAGACCTATCAGCTTCAGATCTTTCATTGATACCAATCTACAGATGTTGGAAGAGTAACCCTGTGGTACCTTAACATTAACCAAGCACTCGTAAAAAACTTTCTTCTCCTTTCTAGACAACGTGTAACAAGCAGGAGGTAAATATGTTCTACGATCTATACTAACTACTTCAGTTAATTTTATCCTTATTCCCATTTAACGTAGGTCCATTCTGGATTTCATCCCATCTTTAATCTTACCTGGTACATTCAACAAAGTACCAATGACACTATCACAAACATTTTTTTCAACATGCATGACATCGATACAATGCCTAATTGCTAAAGAACTCCAATAAGGAAGATCCCAAAATATTGACTTCTTCTTGAATAAAGATTTTTCACTTTGTGTGGGCATGGTACATAGTGATCTCTTACCAAATTCATTGACAAAGTCTTTTACTCTATCATAAACAACCTCCTCTGGTATAGGTTTAGGTGCACTCTGTTCCTCATTTCATCCATTGAACACTTTGCACAACCTTCAATACCTATGGAATTTTGGAAGAAAACTTCAATGACTAAGATATACAGTCTTGCCGCCATATTTTAGTCGTATTGAATCAGTGTTTTCTTCACATATATGACACGCTTTAGATCCTTTTACACTGTATCCAAACAAATTCCCATATGTTGGAAAGTCATTAATAGTGCAAAAGAACATAGCATGCAAACGAAATGTCTCTCTACATAAAGCATCATAGGTCATCATACCTCCACCCCAGAGTTCTTTTAATTCATTAATCAAAGATTCAAGATAAACTTTGATATCATTTCTAGGTGGTTTAGGGCCCGATATCAACAACGACAACATAATGTACTTATTTTTTATACACAACCAGGGAGGAAGATTGTATATAACAAGCATAATAGGCCAATTTCTATGTTGGCTACTCAATGTCCCGTATCGATTCATCCCATCAGTACAAAGCCCAAGTCTTAGATTCCTGACTTTTTCACCAAATTTAGGGTACAATAAATCAATCTTCTTCCACTGTGGGGAATCATACGCATGTTGTAGGATCCCATCATTATTTTTCTTAACCTCTGCATGCCACCTCAAATTCTTTGCATCTATTAGATTGGCAAACAAGCATTGAAAATATGGTATTATAGGTAGATACCACATCACCTTGGCAGGAGAACCAGTTTTGGACTTCCCAGAAGTCATCATTTTATACCTTGATGCCCTACATTTTGGAAAATCTTTCAAATACACATAGTCCTTTTGAAATAATACACAATCATTCTGACATGTGTGTATCTTCTTAGCCTCCATTCCCATTGGGCACAATAATTTCTTTAACTCATATGTTGAGATTGGAAGCTTGTTTCCTTCAAGAAGAATTTCTTTCAACAAAGACAACAATGACGTGAATCTTTTGTCGCTCCATCTATTGTTAGCCTTCAGCATATACAATCTCAACATAGCGCTCAGCTTCGTAAACTTAGTACAACATGTATCTAACAGTCTCTTAGCATCATGCACAATGTTCCTAAATATGGGAGGTGGATCAGTGTGCTCTACCCCCACAACTATCCAACATCTCATCAAAAATGTCTATTGGAACTGGTTCATTCACATCTACGTCATCGGAGGCAATTTCTTCTTCCTCACAAGCACTGCTATCGACATCTACTAATTTCAGGTTTGAAATCTCTCCATGCTAGTACCATTTTGTATAGCCTTGTACAATCATGTTGCACATGACATGACTTTTGATTTTGTTACCAGTGTTGACTTTCAAGTTGTTACCGCAATGCCTACATGGACAATAGAACCTATCTCCAGGTTGTTTCCTATGATCCTCTGCAAATCTAATAAACTGATCAAGACCAGCAATAAACTCTAGGGTGCAACGATTTGGAATGGACATCCATGATCCATCCATTCTATGATCAAAGAGAAAACAAGTATATATTAGGGTTTAGTATTAAAATATTAGGGTTTAGGGTTAAAAGATTAGGGTTTAGGGTCTTATATATAATAAATATATACCACCTATCCCATTATTGAACACCTAATCTCACTAGTAAGTGTATAATGTGTATTTGGTTTTCAAGAAAATTTCAACATCATTTCCCCGTAGTTCTCCAAGTACATCGATGTACATGGGAAAATGCCCACCAACATATGTACTTAGAGAACAAACGGGGAAGTATTGAAGAAACATCATAAAAATTGAATGTACATTATTCACTTACATCCTAAGTGAGATTAAGTGTTCAAGAACAGTCCCAAACCGGCAACTATCCAAGATTTACTCCTAGTGAATAAATCTCAAATGGGTTTCTAGGCCAACAAAATACATGTATGCATTTACAATAGCAACATCTTATAGTCTTAATCATACCCTAGTCTAGGTACCATATTCTATAACATTGATTTCAACATCTCCAATGTCCATGAATGTTCATCATCAAGATAATCATTACACATAAATTAGTCATGACCTAGGGAGGGATAGATTCATAATTGATTTCAAAATTTCAAACTAGCTCATGCATTATCATCATCAATCTACATCATACAATATGGATTCATGTAGATGTTAGGGTGATACATCACTACAAATTCAGAGATCTAGCATTAGGGTTTTAATATATTAGATAGATTGATCAGAAGATTTGTGCAATATAGTTAATACAAGATTAGGGTGAAATGTGTACAAAATTAGGTCTCAAATATAGCAACATGCACATTAGGTCACATTTCATTGCTATCAAGTTAAGATATAGTTCAAATATTTGTCAAATTCGATTCATGGCTCAAACATGCATAAATGTTTATTGCAATACAGGGGGAGTTGTTTGGGGATATCAAAACCTACCTAGCACACGGGGAAGCAGAACCTCCTCAAGTGGATGGTGAGATCCAGCGTCCTCAGGCCTGGCCCGAGCTCTGGCGGCGGTCAGCGTAGATGTAACGCCCCTCCAAGCACATACATGGCAACGGAAGCAAACCCAATGTTATCCATAACATGGGTCACTTGGCTCGGAGGATCATTACAAAATATGATACTCAAAAGCAATAAGATAAATGAAACACTTTGCATTAACTCAAAAATAGATTCATACATTGTTCATGAAAGGGAAAGATATAACTATATCATCTGATATCAAAACCTAATACATGTGGCTAAACAAAATCTAAGCATAAACTGAATCTAAACTAGATAACATCCAGAGTGGTAGATGGCACCCCACCAAGCTAGAGTCTTCTCGGTCAGCTACCCTTGATTTCTCACGTCAGTTCCCTCCAGCTCCTTGATCTAGGGACATCTCGTCCCACGGCCATGCGAAATAAAGCAACATCATAAGTAAGCGGAACCATACATGTTATAATGACTAAAAATAGCATATACTTGACTTGAAAGGAAAACTTGACATGAATTTAACTTAAGCATTCTTGAAATTAATTACCTGACATAAATAAGAATTGAATAAGTAAAATATGCACTCTCTATGATTTGCCCACTTAAGAACCTATAATTGGCATGAATGCCCATGATTTGACTAAAAAGCCCATAACGACCCTGAGGTCCATGATTGGTTATGAAAGCCCATAATTGGCACAAATTCCCATAACGATCCTAAGGTCCATAAAGGCGAGAGCATATAAAACTTAATCAATTTCTTATAACCTGATTATTAAAATGAACATTACCATAATCTTGAACATTAAATCTTTGACATAATGGGATTTCTCCCTCACTACAAGATTTACATGGTTCTTTCTTAACTGTATTAATCATTACATGGTCATAATCACTAAACTAATGATCATCTGTGATAAACATAAGACTTTAGGAATATAACAAACAGCATGCAATGATATTATATGAGACATGATCATAATCTTGATTCATTCATTTACTTGGAATTAAAGCATAATCATAAAGCATACCTAACATGCAAATCAACCAAAGTAAATATGTATGACGGCATGACCCACTTACCTTATTGGAGAAAACCCTAACTTTAATCCCCCTGATCCTGGGTCAAGTCCTAGGTTCCTGAAATTAATCATGGTTTGCATTAATTATCACCTTAATTATATCACAAACCCTAATTGCCTTAAATCTGACACTTCGTGAAAACCAAACCAAAACATGTCTCAAAACACTGACCATTGGATAGATATCAAAAAATTGAGCAAAATTCATATATAACTTTTCCCCATACGATCTACCAATTAGAAGTTACAATTTTTCATAGACCGGTCAATCAGAATTCAAAGAAAATCCAAAGGAAAATCAATTATCCAAAGGGTTGCAGGCCCTGCCTAGCTGGCCCAACCAGTGATTTTCATGCTGGCAGTTCGCTCCCATAGCCAGGAACTCGTTCAGAGAGAAAGGGCATGTTAAAAACCCAAAATTATCCCTAAGGTTGAAAAGCGAGCACAAACCCAGAGAGGGTAAAACTGGTAAAACCCTACCTGGCATCTTCTTCGAACCGAAACTCGAACAATGCAGATAGCGTGAGATCAGTGAGAACTGGAGATTCCAAATCTTGGTTCCAATTAGCTTCTCTAGGAACAAAGGTGTTAGACACCTTCTTTATCGTCGGACGAAGCCAACAAGCCCAGACTTGGGCAGTTTTTGTGGTCTGGGATCCAGAACCACCTGCCGCCATAGCCCGGAAAGGGCTCGGCACACACAAACAAAATTGGAAAACGTTAACTAAAGTCATGAGGAGCTTCGTCAGGGTCATGCGATCGTGCACGAGGAGAAAACTGAACCGGGGATGCACTGAAGAGCCAAGACGACAACCGTCATTGAGCACCTCCACAGAGCTCTATAGGACACGGCAAACTAAGGATATCTAGGGCGAATTAACCACACCAAAATGACCAAAATGCTTCATATATGCGTACCTTGCCTATGATTTAACTGAGATGGGAAAAACCTTGAGAACCAGGCCACCACCGTCGGAGATACAGGTCGAGGTCGTCAGGACGTCACGGAGGGAAAGAGGTGAAATTGAGCGGAGAGGGGGGGGTCTTTCTAGGGTTGGCGATCGATTTTGGCCCCTTTTTATAGGTTTGGGCGTTGAGGAGACCTCCAGTAAAACTAGGGCGGCGAGGAGAATACGAGCCCCTTTGGGTGTTTCTTCATTAGGGCACAAAGTCCAGGAAAACCTGGGGTCATTGAACTCACGTGATGCTCCTGATCTCATCGGTGAAGAGACCAAAAGAAACCAAACACTATGGGGGCCAAGCAGAGTCGGACAAGGAACTTGCAACCAGGTTGCCTGTGCTCGGTCTCCTACTCAAGGTAGGAGATGAGTCCAATGATGCCCGATGGGCATCCAACGTCCCAGATTTAATCCGGAGTGTGTGTGACACTTAAATAGATGGAAACTTAGGCAGATAAATCAAATTATCAAAGGATAAATAACCCAAACTATATGTTAACTTCCCTAATGGATTTGAAGGGTCAAATGAAGTCCAAATGACTTCAAAATTGAATCACAAGTTAATTAGGACCTCTAGAATCTCTCTATCTAATTGGATTTGCATTTTGTTGCTCTTTTTTTCATCAATTTCATGTAGGTTGTTAATTTAATACATGCATTATAAAAATGTGACATTGATAGAATTACCGTTTACTAAATGAGCTATTTAAGCCAAAGCTAGGTTTATGAGATTATTTCATCATATATTGGACTAAGAGGTCCCATTGAATTCCATTTTGTTAGTTAAAAGCTTAAACTTGCAAGCTAGGGTTTCACATTAAGGTACATTAATAGATCTAGGATTTTGAGGATGTTACAATTCTACCCACCTTAAATAAATTTCGTCCTCAAAATTTTCTCATGCTACCCACCTTAGGGTTTCACTTATTCTATCTACACTAATCATCTTAAAGTCTCATTCTCATGGTATAACACTATCTTTCCCTCCAAGTGGGTATATTACTCATGATTCTATTTAACATCATCATTTACATCTATGAACTCTTCTCTAGGGTTTCAAATTTTACCATGGATCTTACTTGCTGATCTATGTCAAATATCCACTCCCCATACTCATGCTTGGTCTTACTCTATGTCTTGAACAGGTTTAGGTGACTATATATCTTAAACTTTTAATGCAAACTCTTCTTTTATTAGTCATCTTTGGATACATTTCGGCCGATCATATATTCAAAGATGACTTATCTTATCACACTCATCTTAGTACCTCCCCCGTGCACATGTCCCATACTACATGCAATCAGAAGGACAAGATAAGCATGATTATGCATATAAAATCCTCTCTACAAAACCCCATGATCATGTGTCCCATAACACAGACACGTGAGAAAAAGAGAGAGTATGCTATATACAATTCAAGAGTTAACATAAAAATCCAAAACATCTAGGCACATAACCCTAATCATTATCTTAACTTATATCTTCTGACTAGATCTCTACTTTGGTTCCTAATATCCTTCACCTACTTCTTCTATATCTAGGGTTAGAACAAATGAATCTTTAGCTTAGTGGCCATCTACTCGTTGCTCTGATACCATATTGTAACGCCCCTCCAAGCACATACATGGCAACGGAAGCAAACCCAATGTTGTCCATAACATGGGTCACTTGGCTCGGAGGAACATTACAAAACATGATACTCAAAAGCAATAATATAAATGAAACACTTTGCATTAACTCAAAAATAGATTCATACATTGTTCATGAAAGGGAAATACATAACTATATCATATGATATCAAAACCTAATACATGTGGCTAAATAAAATCTAAGCATAAACTGAATCTAAACTAGATAACATCCAAAGTGGTAGATGGCACCCCACCAAGCTAGAGTCTTCTCGGCCAACTACCCTTGATTGCTCACGTCAGTTCCCTCCAAATCCTTGATCTAGGGACATCTCATCCCACGGCCATGCGAAATAAAGCAACATCATAAGTAAGCGGCACCATACACGTTATAATGACTAAAAATAGCATATACTTGACTTGAAAGGAAAACTTGACATGAATTTAACTTAAGAATTCTTGAAATTAATTACTTGACATAAATAAGAATTGAATAAGTAAAATATGCACTCTCTATGATTTGCGCACTTAAGAGCCCATAATTGGCATGAATGCCCATGATTTGGCTAAAAAGCCCATAACAACCCTGAGGTCCATGATTGGCTATGAAAGCCCATAATTGGCACAAATGCCCATAATGACCCTAAGGTCCATAAAGGTGAGAGCATATAAAACTTAATCAATTTCTTATAAGATGATTATTAAAATGAACATTACCATAATCTTGAACATTAAATCTTTGACATAATGGGATTTCTCCCTCACTACATGATTTACATGGTTCTTTCTTAACTGTATTAATCATTACATGGTCATAATCACTAAACTAATGATCATATGTGATAAACATAAGACTTTAGGAATATAACAAATAGCATGCAATGATATAATATGAGACATGATCATAATCTTGATTCATTCATTTACTTGGAATTAAAGCATAATCATAAAGCATACCTAACATGCAAATCAACCAAAGTAAATATGTATGATGGCATGACCCGCTTACCTTATTGGAGAAAACCCTAACTTTAATCTCCCTGATCCTGGGTCGAGTCCTAGGTTCCTGAAATTAATCATGGTTTGCATTAATTATCACCTTAATTATATCCTAAACCCTAATTGCCTTAAACCTGACACTTCGTGAAAACCAAACCAAAACATGTCTCAAAACACTGACCATTGGATAGATCTCGAAAAATTGAGCAAAATTCATATATAACTTGTCCCCATACGATCTACCAATTAGAAGTTATGATTTTTCATAGATTGGCCAATCAGAATTCAAAGAAAATCCAAAGGAAAATCAATTATCCAAAGGGTTGTGGGCCCTACCTAGCTGGCCCAACCTGTGACTTCCGTCCTGGCAGTTCCCTCCCATAGACAGGCACTCAGTCAGAGAGAAAGGGCATGTTAAAAATCCAAAATTATCCCTAAGGTTGAAAAGCGAGCACAAACCCAGAGAGGGTAAAACTGGTAAAACCCTACCTGGCATCTTCTTCTTCAAACCGAAACTCGAACAATGTAGATAGTGTGAGATCAGTGAGAACTGGAGATTCCAAATCTTAGTTTCGGTTAGCTTCTCTAGGAACAAAGGTGTTAGACACCGTCTTCATCGCCGGTTGAAGCCAACGAGCCCAGACTTTGGCAGTTTCCGTGGTCTGGGATCCAGAACCATCTGCCGCCATAGCCCGGCCGTACAGGAACAGAGGAGAGGGCTCGGCACACACAAACAAAATAGGAAAATGTTAACTAAAGTCATGAGGAGCTTCGTCAGGGTCATGCGATTGTACATGAGGAGAAAACTGAACCAGGGTTGCACTGAAGAGCCAAGATGACAACCGTCGTTGAGCACCTCCACGGGGCTCTATAGGAAACGACAAACCAAGGATAGCTAGGGCGAATTAACCACACCAAAACGACCAATACGCTTCATATATGCTTACCTCGCCTACGATTTAACTGAGATGAGAAAAACCTTGAGAACCAGGCCGTTGCCACCGAAGATACAGGTCGAGGTCGTCAGGACGTCACGGAGAGAAAGAGGTGAAATTGAGCAGAGAGGGGGGTCTTTCTACGGCTGGCGATCGATTTTGGCCCCTTTTATAGGTTTGGGTGTTGAGGAGACCTCTAGTAAAACCAGGGCAGCAAGGAGAATTTGATCCACTTTTGGTGTTTCTTCATTAGGGCACAAAGTCCAAGAAAACCTGGGGTCATTGAACTCGTGTGATGCTCCCGATCTCATCGGTGAAGAAACCAAACACTGTGGGGGCCAAGTAGAGTCAGACAAGGAACTCGCAGCCATGCTGCCTATGCTCGGTCTCCTACTCAAGGTAGGAGACGAGTCTAGTGGTGCCTGATGGGCATCCAATGGCCCAGATTAAATCTGAAATCCAGAGAGTGTGCATGACACTTAAATAGATGGAAACTTAGGCAGATAAATCAAATTATCAAAGGCTAAATAACCCAAACTATATGTTAACTTCACTAATGGATTTGAAGGGTCAAATGAAGTCCAAATGACTTCAAAATTGAACCACAAGTTAATTAGGACCTCTAGAATCTCTCTATCTAGTTGGATTTGCATTTTGTTGCTCTTTTGTTCATCAATTTCATGTAGGTTGTTAATTTAATACATGCATTATAAAAATGTGACATTGATAGAATTACCGTTTACTAAATGAGCTATTTAAGCCAAAGCTAGGTTTATGAGATTATTTCATCATATATTGGACTAATAGGTCCCATTGAGTTCCATTTTGTTAGTTAAAAGCTTAAACTTGCAAGCTAGGGTTTCACATTAAGGTATATTAATAGATCTAGGATTTTGAGGATGTTACGGTAGAGCTCCTCAAGCGGCAGTGGTGTGGTGTCTAACAGCAAGCGCGGAGCTCCTCACCGGCGGCAACATCCTCCCAAACCCTACGGCTCCTCATTGGAGGTGCATAGCCCCTCATCGGTGGCTCCTCAACGGTAGTAGTTCCACAATAGCCACAACGGCGGTGCATCAGCAGCAGCGGCGACGACAAGCCAACAACATGTCCTCCCAAACCCTACGGCTCCTCAGTGGCAGTGCAGAGCTCCACACCGGTGACTCCTCAGCAATAGCAACTCCACAACAGCCTCAGCGGTGGCACATCATCAACAAGGGTGGTGGCAAGCCAACGACATGGTGGTGGCGGTGGCGAAGAAGACCAACGTTGTGAAAGAAGATGATCAACGACAGTGGCAATGGAATCACCCTAATGAAATCGTGCTGAAACAGAGAAGAGTAAGAGTCTATTTTGTGCCAGTGGTATTAAGTCACATTTATTCGTCGATTTTTTGCCAAAACTGACACTGAATACCAATAGACATCAGTCATACGTGAAAACTGACAACTAAGTGCAATTTTAAACAAAAAAACTTGGACCCGGATAGGTTTTTAGTCATCATTTTCTAGGTATACAACCGATGTAAATTTGCATATCGTAACAAAAAAATTTGTTCCCATAGTTGTCGGTTGCCTAACACAAATCGACGTCGAATAAGCAAATTGGGGGGGGGGTATTTTTTTGGGGACAACGCATGAAAACTTCTAGTCATCGGTTATTTATCGAAAACTTATGACTAATGAGGGAATAAATTTTGTCTCACGAGGGGTGATTATTCATCGGTTTTTGACAAAGAACCGACGACTAATAAGGGATAAATTTTTTGTGGGGCTATGGCGTGAAACATGTGTCGTCGGTTTTGGTACAACCGACGTCATATTGAAAATTTTGGAGGCAAAATTTTTTCCTAGAAAATTTTATTTTGTGGGTAATTTTAGACGTCAGTTTATTGGCAAATAAACCGATGTTACAGTAAAAGTGGTACTTGTGTCTTTTGTAAATCGACCGGACTTCACATATTGGTGATGGTTGTAGTATTTAGCCGACGTTGTTGGTTTATGGTGTCTATTTTTTATGTTTAACTGATGCCATCAAATGTGACGTTATATATCAATTATGTACTAGTGTACAAAGTTCATCCTCTTATACGTGTAGACATAGTGTACCCACACATTATCTTATAATTCAAATTTTGTTTAAGTCACTCTCAAAAATTACTAAATGCCATGGATACATTTTATTTTCCATGAATTTTCTTAAATTTCATGAGCTCAAGGGGTAGTGCTTTTCTCAAATCTAGAGTTTTTGCATCACTCCCTTTAAGGTTTCACAATTATTACATATGTTCTTCTATTCCTTATATCCACATCTCATTAGCCTTAGCCATTCCCTTAAGGTCTCTAGGGGTATAGGTACCTTTAGAGTTGATTATCCCTTTGACCTTATGGGCCTTATGTACTTATAGAGTGCCTCTCATATTTACCCATCGAGCCTCATGAACTCATGAAGGTGGCCAATCTCCTAGCCCCATGGGTCTTGGGGTAGACATTACGGCTATCTCCTGACTGTGTGGGCCTTATGCACTTAGGGCATGATCGCCTCTTGACCCCTTGGATATTATGTACCTTTAGTCATACCTACTTAACTCTAGGGATGACTTAGGGCTCTACCCTGCCTAGGATTTCATTGAGATGGCATAACTTTATTTAATGACACCTTGTTTCAAGAAAATGACCTCCATTATTTTCCATGACCCATCCTATCCAACGAGAGTCTATAACTTAGATATCTTCCATATAATTCCTTTCAATGTGTTGGCTTTATTTATCCATTTTTCTTGAGGCCTCTCTAACAATATTCGAGCACATCATTTTTTGTATAATTCTTTAACCCATATTCCCCCATTCTCTTAGGGTGCACATTGTTTCTTTTATGTCCTTTGCATTGGGATCATGGCAATCTTCCCTCCTGGGCTTGATCTTCATGATGACATTCCCTCTTGGGCTTGGTCTTCATGGTGACCTTTCCCTTGTGGGATATGTCACACAATGTCATCCACTTTCTAAGTGACCTTCCTTTAGGTTTATGAGAGTATTACCTCCTTCATCTAAACCTTGTAGATGCATAATTGGTTTCAAAGAATTATACTCAGTATATGATTTTTCATGCTATGTATACCTATTCCTTAAAACTTCAGACGACGTTTAAAAGAACCCCAATTCTTAAACTGACTGGTTAACTCACCCTTCTAGGGAGGGTCCTAACCTAGGGTGCCTTCTTGAATCATAAGAGGAGGTTAGGCTTTCTAGCCACAACCTGACCCCATGAGTTTAGGATTATGCCTTCCCCATAGGTCCTTTTCCCATTCTTCGGTTGACCCACCCTAGGTTGGGACACCATTCCTAAATGTGATTTGAGGGTCTTATGTTCATTATTATCTAACCATTCATTGCCTATGTTTCATATGTATATTCAAAACCATTCACATGAACCATTAATGTATCACTCCATGTACTTGCATGCATGGGAAAACTAGGGCATCCAATTTTGTGGTAGTGAGACTGGGTCACCCAACCCAATCATGTATCCTCTTTCTAATCATTTTTTCTAATTTAAGGTTTATATGGGAAGGGTTACCAGGTCACCCGTACTGCTCCCATTATCGAGGATTAGGGTTAGGGACTACACCCTAAACCTTAGGGGGTTATATATCCCTTGACCCATTTAGGGTTTTCCTAAACCAACCATCCATCTAGGGTTTACCCTTGCAAGGAAAATCCCATAAAACATTTTCTCTAACTATACCATTACTTTAGTATTAAATATACATTAATTGGTGGAGGATGCCTTAATCATACTTCTCCTCAAAACCCTAACTTGGTATGAGGAGGTAAGTGCATCTTAGGGTTTATTAAGCATGGAGATGGGGACTGGATAAAATTAGAGATGAGAAGAATTGGAGGAAACATTACTTTGAAAAAAAACTAGGTTCTTTCCAGGTAAGTATCACAATATCTAATGGAGTCCTCATATACCAACTTAATGGTGCAGAGGAAAATGTTTTCATCCCCCAAAAATATAATCCTTTCTAGACACCATTACACTTAAGCTATGCTCCAACAATTTTCCTTATATTTTTATGGATTATTTGAAATTTATAAAATAGTAGATATTATTTGAAAATTTTGGGTTTTGATACCAAATGTAACTACCCCCACTTTTCAATCTCCCCCAACCAAGGTGGATCTTAAAGTTGAGATCCATTACTCAAAATTTATAGGATTGAGATTCAATAAATAATAAATAATAGCAAATAATTTCCATTAATTTCACTAATATTGTTTACATGATGTATAATGATGCTCCTCTAATGAGTTACATGATCTTTACATGGAAAACTAACACAAATGAGAAGAATAATCTAAGTAATCCTCTTGTCATATATTTAATATCGTATATAACCTTCATCTTTAACTCCATGTCCTTTATCATGTCTATCATCTACCTAAAACATTGACAAACAAAAGCTAGATCGTAATATTGTTATAATGTGTATGTGGGGTGCATACAAAAGTATGAATATAGGATAATAGTATATATTATCAACCATCAACTAGTTGCACATGTGAATTGGTATTTTCATTAGGATAATCTAACGTATGTTTTCCAAACCATCTTGGGTTCAATCACCTTTGTCTATGCATTTGAACTACCCCTTGGTAGGTCTAATCTAGGGTTCAAAATATCATTAGTTTCATTATATGATACTCATATTGACATTATAATGAACATGGAAGTAAATAAATATACACCAATTTATTTCATCGAACTTTAAGAAATCTTGGGCAAACTTTAGAATTTGATAATGAAATTATTCATAACATAAGTGTAACACATGAGCCCATTGTCTAAGGTCATAGTTTCAGGAATGAGAAATGACCCCACAGACCACTGCTAGTTTTAACTATGTTATTTGTCCTCACTCACACATAAGCCATGATAAACTTCCTGACTGGTCACCCATCTTAGTATTACTCTGGGTTGAGCATGCTTAACCACAAAGTTCTTTAGTGATGGGCTACCTGAAAGGAGGTGCACCTTAGTGATACAGATAGTCCAATCATTCCTTTTAAGATCATTTTATCTGACGCCTCAAATTCTAGGATGTTACAATCTCCCCCACCTATACTTTTTACGTACTCATCAAGAATCAAGTATATGGCCTCATAATCTATCCCCATTTCAGTGTAGACCCAAATGGCCCATGTACACCCAGCTCTCGACCATAGATACCAGTGTAAGGTTGTCTCCATCAACTATGATAGCCCTTTCCAACAAGCTTGGACCGCACGGATCAAAGATTGGCATGTCACAAACCTAAGTGGGGCCCACCTACTGAAGGGGAATTGGCTTTGATACCATTGTAACACCTGGTCCCATTTCCCAAGACTCTAGTAGAGTTTTAGAAATGATGAATGGCCCCACAGACCACCACTAGCCTTAACTACGCACTTTGTCCTCACTCACACATAAGACATGATAAACTTCCTGACTGGTAAACCATCCTAGTACTACACTGGGATTAGCATGCTTAACCACATAGTCCTTTAGTGATGGGCTCCCTGAAAAGGAGGTGCACCTTGGTGATATGAGTAGTCCAATCATTCCTTTTAATATAAATTTATCTGAGGCCTCAAATCCTGGGAGGTTACAATAACCATGTATCTTATTGTATAATCAAGAAGAATACTTCAAGTATATGTAAATCCTAACAATTAAGGTAGATCCGAGCAGTCAATCATTTAGTCTGCATGCATGTATAACACTAAAGTTTCACTATACATTTATGTGATGCAAATAGGGTTGAATCTATAGTTTGGTTCTAGGGTTGACACTAGGGTTTGGTATTGACACCCTAACTATCATTTTTATGATTTAATGACTTTAGAAACCCTATAAGATAATCATCATTACTCATCATATCCATATTACATCTCAAATTAATCACATGTACCATTATTAATATTCACTTAATCAAAACTAGAGTTTTCATGTCTTATTCAACATATCTTAACTTAATGGTTTGTAAACCCTAATTAGGTATCACAAGTAACTCTGGCCATAAAATTATTCATATTAACCTCTTGTTATCATAGCAAAATAGACACCAGTAATCAAACAAGTCATCATCATTGCTTTAATAAAATCTAGGTGTTCATGTATTCACTACCAATAAACATGTATCAAATGTAACTTTCAAACTAGGGTTAGATTTACATCTTGAATCCATCGTAAAAGTATTCCCCTCACATTCTTGATAAAATGTATATATAATATTGTATTAATTTGATCATCCTAGCATTTCCTAAGAATTTTACAAAATAAGACCATTCCTAATATTTATTAGTGGAAATCAAAATACCTTGGGCCTGAATGTAGGCCTTAAAACCACCACTGTGCAGCACAACTAGAAGGCAAACCCATACATGGTCTAGTCTAAGACAAGATTGAGAATCATCTAGCATCTTGCGATTTCCACTCCTTATCTCCATACGTCTACTTCACGAACAACAATAGCAACACATGGTGTCGATGCATGGTGGGTGATGGGCGATACTCCAGTCAGCCCAGTTTCTCCTTGATACCTCTGAAATCTCCTCCTAGCCATGCTCTATTGACACTTCCTGGTTAACCCATCTTATTCCAGAGTTCAGAAGTGAGGGCACTAGGTAGAGAGGCACCGCAGTGATATTGACTATCCTTATAGACATCCAAAGGTTTATCTATGCCATACATGTTGCCCACCACCCTAGTTGGAAATGGTGGTCCTGGCTTTTAGTGGAGAGGAGGGACCATTCTCATCACTTGTAGGCCTAGAGAAAGGTTGTGGATACCCTTATTTCTCCAGTTTTGGCAGAGGGGTGGTTGCACTCAGACTAACTGAGGGCTTCCCTTAGATCCACCCATGGTCACAACTGGGTTTGGGATGAGGGTGGTACTTCACGATCCCTTATATAGGTTGTATGTAGAGATTTTAGGGTTATGGGGAAGGAGTACAGTGAGAAAAGGAAGACATTAGGGTGAGGCGTACATCCCCTCTCACAGTAACAGTGGAGACATGGTCAAAAACCATCTCTTTAAGATAACATCGTGAAGTTTCCAAAATCACTAGGATTGTGGGAGGGAAAGAGGGAGAGATTAACATGGTAGAGTTTGTTTCTCTTTCTGGTGATAGATGATAATATTAGATGTGGTTCATACACATTAAATATCCATGGTCTATCAATACAAATTAGTTTCATAACTTGAGAATTGATATCTCACTATTGGTAGCACATAACACTTCCAAGAAAATAAACACTTTTTTTATATCATTGAATCTTTGGATTTGACCAAGTATAATATCATTAAGATAATTACTTGATTGGAAATCAAAATTCATTAAGTCATACATATAGATATATGGCACATATTGAATAATTTGATCATAAACTATTAGGAAACTCTTTATGACTTGAAATTCTGGATTATTTTTATCACTCTCTTTAAATTATTCCTATGATTATTATGCTTATTACATGGAAACTCTTAATCATCTCAAATTCTATATATATCTAACTTTCCTTATTATCTTCGAGTTTTCTAAAAATTAGATCAAATATGTCCTTATTTGGTGCCCAAAACTTGTATTACAAGTCATGGTTAGATAATTACTCCAATAATTTTGTAAATCACAAAATAATCTTAGAATATTTTGGAAACTTGCCTACTATGCCATATTTTGATTATTTAACCATTCAAAAATTCATTATAATACATATATGCACGAATTATTTTATTTCTTAAACTTGTGCCACAAGGACCTATTTGCAAAGAAAATAGTCTCATGGCCTCACCTGGGCCTGAGCTAAACCCATGCCACAAAATGGATTCAAGGTGCTCCGCTAAATCCTTAATGTATAACTAAGGTCTAACATAATCCCAAGTCTTTTATTCTATCTTCCAAAGTCACATTATTGAGCTTGATATTCCTTAACAAAATTCCATACTATTTTCTTAATAAACATAAATATGCAAAATTTGATGATCTTACAGAAGGCTTATGTGATTTTGGATCAAACTTGTCTCTCTCATAGTTTCTATTAAGAACAAAACAATGTGATCCAAATGTATGAAAATAGTCAATTTTAGGCTTTTTTTAGAAAAGAAGTTCATTAGGAATCTTTTTAAGATGAGGATTTATGAAAACACAATTTTGCACATAACATGAAGTGTTTACAGCCTCGACCCAAAATATTGTAGGGGTATTATGTTCCAAAAGCATGATTCTAGCCATTTCTTATAAAGATCTATTTTTTCTTTGAACAATACTATTTTGTTATGGAGTTCAAGGGGAATAAAAATTACGACCATATCCATTTGAAGAACTAAATTTCTCAAATCCATGATTTTGAAATTATCCACCACGATCACTTCTAACAATAATTTTTTTGAGTCAAATTCATTGTCAACTCTAGTAAAAAAATTCCCAAACATTTTAAATGTGTCATATTTCCCAAATTAAAAAATGTACCCATATATATTTATTATAATCATCAACAATTACAAAATATTATCTTTTACCACCAATAGATTGTGTCCTCATAGGACCAAATAAGTCCATGTAAGT